>VIEB01000834.1:8827-117537 GCA_006547085.1 Malus baccata
TGATGGTCATGAATGTTTATGTATGATTGACATGAGTGATGCTCATATATAATTTTGGAGTACTAGACGTACTTTTCATCACCTAATGGGTGATAATAGCGGCATGCTGTCGAATAATTTTGGAGTACTGGCGTACTTTGATCACTTGGTTGGTGATAATAGCGGCAGGCTGCCGAATAATTTTGGAGTACTGGGCGTACTTTTGATCACCTGGTTGGTGATAATAGCAGCAGGCTACTGAATAATTTTGGAGTATTAGGCGTAATTTTGATCACCTGGTTGGTGATAACAGCAGCAGGGTGCCGAATAATATTGGAGCCATAAGGCCTGGCTCTTTTAAGCATATAGGCCTTGGCCATCCACATAACATTCCAGCCCATTATTTTGGGCTTGCCGTTTTATTTATTTATTTTTATTACCCTTTGATCGGGGTTATAAAAATATCTCTGAAAAATAAGAAAACTAAATTACATCATTAAAAAAATAAATAAATAAAGCAGTCGTTGGGGGACTACACTCCCCTTCATGATGAAAGTTTCATCTTTTTCATCATGTTGATGGGCATCTTCTAGTCCAACAGAAAGTGGAGACGGGGAACCTTGGTGGACATCTTCTTATCTTTAATCATGTAATCCCGTGGGAAAGTGGAATAGTGGAGCATATTAAATATAAAAAAATAAAGCAGTCGTTGTGAGCAAATCCATCTCTCATGACTCCACCAACAACAATTTCAGAGACCAAGAAAGTATGGTCAAAATATTGTTGAATATACTAAACTTATCACGTGGTTGCTGGGTAAAGCTCCGGATGATAGCCCAAAGCACCAGAGACCAAGAAAGTATGGTCAAAATATTCCTCTCGCACGTTCCTCTACGATTATGTCTGTCAAAATATTCCACAATATTGAGAGGGTTCTGATGATAATGGAAAAGAGAAGGAACCAGGCTCGTAATCGAAAGGTGGTAGATATTGAATCCCTGAAAGATACGTCATCCTTTTTAAAGTACAAGGAGATAACCCTAGCGGCGAAATGGTGCCCTTCACTCAATGCCTCATTCGACCGCTCCACACTGCTCTGTGAGAGCATTGCAAGGAAGCTTTTCTCGAGAAAATCATACCCTGAATACCAAGGAATGGAGGAGGAAGAGTACTTGCACAAAGTCAGGCACCGACTGAGGAAGGAGATTTTGGTGCCTTTTAGGAAGGCTATGGATTTGCCCGAGATTTACATAGCTGCCAAACAGTGGGACTCAATTCCTTACAACCGAGTGGCATCCGTGGCCATGAAGCGTTATAAGGGTAAGTTTTTGGAACATGATGGAGAGCGGTTCAGGAAGTATTTAGAGGATGTGAAAGCCGGTAAGGCCAAGATCACCGCGGGTGCATTGCTGCCTCATGAGATCATAGCCCAGCTTAATATTGGCAACTATTATGGTCAAGCTTGTGCGGAAGATGATGGATCTCTCCTCTTGTAGTGCACGGACCAATGCAGAGCTTGCATCCATACTCAATCTCAAGTGCCTGTCCAAGAATGTGAGCGCTGGAATGCCAGAAAGTATCACATCTTTCATCGTCTTCAAATTTGAAAAGCTTGAGCTCACAATCACACTCCAGCGGCCTGGCCATGTCCCAAAGCTCCCCATTGACCTTCGTAATCACAGCGCTGGAAGCCAAGCTCTTGGAAATATCCTTGGCAATGTCGATGCCGCAACCTCTGTACTACCCCTCTCATCTCACAACACTCAAATCTTTCTCAAACACCACCACATCAAATCCCTTCTTTTTCGCCGCCAGAGCAAAACCTAGCCCTCCAATTCCACCATCGGCAACCAGAATTCTTAGGTTCTTCTGCTGGGTTGGTGCGGGCGCACTAGTGGAGGAGCTTCTTAATCTGATGATGCTAAGAGGATCTGACAAAGCCGCCATGGGGGTCTGCAACTATGAAATCCATAAAATCAAAGTCGAACTCGTTGTCGGGAAAACTAGCGGCGAACGACTCGTCATCTTGTGGGAAGCGGTGGATGAGCTCGGAGAGGCAGTGGTAGGCGTTGACTGGCGCGTCGGATTCGTGGCCAGCGAACGAAGCAACCTATTTGAGAAAAGCAGTTCCAAATCCCAAGCTGCAGAGGCGGACGGTGTGGCCGGCGAGCTTCATAGCAGCAGCGCTAAGCTCTTTGGAATCGCTGCTCATCAAATCGACGGCATCAGATTCAGTCATCATCTTCAAGTAGCTTTGTTTTTCTTTTTTTGGTGGCGGCAGAGGCTTGAGCCTGCATCTGAGCAGTCTCCTCTGGCACCGGGACCAGCAGCTCATCCCAGGCCATTTCCAAAGCTAACATATCTCTGATTGGGAAAAACTGCTTATTGGGAAATCAGATTAAGGAATATGGGGAAGTGGGAAAGTGGAAAGTTTTGAACTTTTTGTGAATCAATCAATTGGGTTTGTTGGTGGATTGGGAAATTTGGCGAATTCATGGGTTTTGGGGGATTTGGGCTTGAGAAATTTGGATCTGTGGTTTTTAGGTGAGCAGATTCATGGTGCATATTGTGGTAAGGTTTCACGGTGATGAGATGAAAAATTGAGAAATGACCGATATAGCTTTTCGTGTCGATTCCCACAGACGGCACCAAATGTTGATGCACAAAACCGGATGAGTCTTGGAACAACGTAAATCCGATCGTGAATCTGCAAGAAAGTAAATAACATAAGATGTATCGTGGTTTACCCCAATGTTTGGGCTACGTCCACACTGATATTGTATTTATCTGTTTGTGAAAGGATTGGGAGGGTGAAAGCCTCTGTATGTGAGAATCAGAGCTTTGTAATGTGAGAGTGAGGCTTCTCTGAGGGTGAAAGAGCTTTGCTCTGAATCTCAAAGCCCTCCTATTGTGAAGGTGATGAGGCCCTTTTATAGACTAAGGGCTCCTCCCTTTTTTACATATTTGCCCCTTCATTTATTACATAATTACATTTGAATTCCCCGAGTATTTATACGATATCTAAATACGGAGGCCCTAAGTATGGTACAAACAAAAATATTATATGAGATAACATTGCTTATTTTTTAACCTTGGGTTAGACTTTTTTGTCCCGCTTGTTTCAACGCCACTTGCAATCATAGTCAAGTTTGTCAGGCTCATGTTGGTTTGAATTGACGCAACGTTTTCTTATTTCCATGCAACTTGCAATCACTGTCATATCTGTCAAGCTCGCGTCGGTTTGAATTGACACAAAATTTTCTTATTTCGACGCCACTTCCATCAAGTCTGTCAGGCTCACGTTGGTTTTAACCGACACATTTTTTTTCCTATTTTGACGCCACTTGCCTTTCAGTAAGTGTGTCAGACTACTTGACTTAGTGTCGATTTTAATTGAAGCGAAGTCCAAATATTTTGACGCCAAGTGCATTTCAGTCAGTGTGTCAGAGAAAAGCAACAATAAAGCTCAATATATTGGGGTAACAATACAATCCTTATTTCTCATCTCTAAACCCTTTTCGAAAACCTATGTTTACGTAATATTTTTACAAAATTTCTTCTTCTTGAAATGGGCAGTGGCCGGAAGGGCAATATTCCTAGAGGGTTCCTCTCCCCCCTCCTGTGTATGGAGCGTCATCTTTCAGTAGCTCAAAAACTTCCCGTGCTACCAGTTTTAGTTTGCCATCTTTCACGAAACCTTCCCATACCAGTTACGAGCCAAGTGTTCCTCCTTATTATGGAAACAGTAGTTTTGTCGGTACAGCTCCACCTGCTCCTAGTTCTACCTATGATAATCAGGTATGCAAACTTCTCAGCTGCCACCTCTAAATATTGTTTTGATGGGTTTGTAGCGCTCTTATGGGTTAACAGTTTATATGGTGTTGAACAGGTTTGCCCCATTTGCCTTACGAATCCGAAAGACATGGCCTTTGGTTGCGGGCATCAGGTACATTTTTGAACTATAGTTTCAAGATGAGTTGAGACGATCATATTTTTAGTACCTTGTTCTTAGTGTTATGTTTTCGGTGCAGACATGTTGCGAATGCGGACAAGATCTTCAGTCGTGCCCAATATGCCGAAGTGCAATCCAAACCCGGATAAAACTGTATTAACGACGACGTGCTTTCATGCCAGAGTTGGCTAACATTGTGTGCATTTGTTTATTTTTTCAATCACATTCTTTGTAATCCATTGCTTCAGGTGGTCAGGAAGTTTGGTAAATGGTTGGTTGAATCCAGCGTATGGTGATGATGATCCAGATGTGAGTGAATATTATGGTGATTTTTTTGGTTGTTTAAGAAGAAAATGAAAAAGAAGTGAAATGCTGGCCTCAAAAGAAGTGAAGTTCTGGTGATTTTATGGACGGCAGCAGCATAATTATTTTATTTATGGAGATGTTAGGTAATGTCGGTTACGATCGACAGTAGATCAACTATTTTATTTATTTAACTTACATGATGTAAGTTTGGACCGACAGTAAGTGTGATATTTTTATTGTCTATTTGTTACTTAATGTCGGTTTTGACCGCCATCCTATCAGATTTTCATGTCGCTTATAAGCGACGTAAGAGTCGATGTCGCTTTTAAACGACACTGTTGTTCATTTTTATTTTATATTACTTTGTTTCTTGGTAGGGATCAAGGGGGCTAAGCGACGTCATTACCCTTTTGGTGACAGTAGCATTGGTGTCAGTTCCTCTATCCGACATTGCATGATTTAATGTCGGATTTTTACCAAAAATCCGACAGTAATTGGTGTTTCTTGTCGGTTTTACACCGCCAGTGATATCCCCTTTTGTAGTAGTGCGTAGCAGAGTTTTCGTATCGACAAGGATTCTTGGCAAATCTTGGTATTGGAGATTACCTTTGATGGTATAATTCTCATTCTACTTTTACTGTACTTACGCTCTCTGACATCACGTATAAAATGGGTTCATTCCCGCTCACATGCGCACTCTTCCATTTAGGCAACTTTAGGTTTAAATTTACTCACATGTTCCACATCACGACACTTAATGGCTTCGTCACCCTCCGAGCGTAAGTCAGCACAGCTTGATTTAGAGTCCAGACGGACATTCCGAGTTGGGGTGTGTCAATGTTGCTCACTCATTAAAATACGTGAAATGGAATATCAAGTGACAAGAATTCTGGTTATCTAAAAATTTCTCAAGGGGGTTAACATTATAGAGACACATGGTTTCGTAAATCAGCTTCAGTTAAGAGTTTGTTAGAGAATTGTTGAAGTGTTATTAGGATAATACTCAATGATAAGTGAGCAAGGGTCGCTGTATCTCCATCGGCACCCGGATGCAGTGTTAAATAAGCAAGGGGGCCATAGAAACTTCTTTTCGAACGACTCCACTCAAAGTTGTTTGGGAGTATATGCTCCTCTCAACTTTACACAGGACACACAAAAGAAGTACTTTGATCCTATTAGACGGGGGAGGTTGAAAAAGCTAGGACAGAAGGGTAGAGTTCAAGAGAGTAAAATGCGTTTAGGAACGTGGAATATAGGAACCTTAACGGGAAAATCTATGGAAGTAGTGGAAGTTATGGTGAGGAGAAGGATAAATATTATGTGCCTACAAGAAACTAAGTGGGTTGGTAGTAAGGCAAAGGATCTAGAAAACTCAGGGTTTAAACTTTGGTATTCGGGCACACATAGAACGAGAAACGGTGTTGGCATCATCGTGGACAAGACCTTGGTACAAGATGTTGTAGATGTCAAGAGGGTAGGAGATAGAATCATGGCAATCAAGATTGTAATAGGACAAGAACTTATCAATGTGATTAGTGCGTACGCACCTCAAGTAGGGTTGGATACGAGTTCGAAGGAGAAATTTTGGGAAGATCTTGGAGACTTGGTGCAAGGAATTGCTCAGACGGAGAAGTTATTTATAGGAGGAGATTTAAATGGACACGTGGGCAGGGAGACAGGCAACTATGGAGGTTTTCATGGTGGCCATGGTTTTGGGGAGAGAAACGAGGATGGGGAAGCTATCTTGGATTTTGCAATGGCATATGATCTCTTCTTAGCCAACACCTTCTTTAAGAAGAGAGAAGAACATGTGATCACCTACAAGAGTGGGTCGTCAAAAACACAAATAGATTTTCTTCTAATGAGGAAAGGGGATCGTATAACTTGTAAGGATTGCAAAGTTATACCAGGAGAGAGCGTGGCTAATCAACATCGCTTGTTGGTGATGGATGTACATATCAAAAGAGTGAGACAAAAGAACAAGACTTGGAAGTGCCCAAGGACTAGATGGTGGAATCTAAAAGAAGAAAAACAAGCCATTTTCAAAGAGAAAGTAATCACCCAGTGTGTGTGGGATAGAGAGGGGGAAGCTAGCCAAATGTGGGATTCCATGGCTAGTTGTATCCGAAAAGTAGCAAAAGAGGTATTAGGAGAGTCCAAGGGCTTTGCCCCACACCAAAAGGAATCTTGGTGGTGGAATGAGGAGGTACAAACAAAGGTGAAGGCTAAGAAGGAATGTTGTAAAGCCTTATACAAGGATAGGACCGATGAAAATGGTGAAAGGTATAGAAAAGCGAAACAAGAGGCGAAGAAAGCTGTGAGAGAAGCTAAGTTAGCGGCTTACGACGATATGTATAAACGACTAGATACCAAAGAAGGAGAGTTGGATATCTATAAACTAGCTAGAGCAAGGGAAAAGAAGACAAGGGACCTAAACCAAGTGAGGTGCATCAAGGATGAGGATGGAAAGGTTCTTGCTACAGAGAATGCGGTTAAAGACAGATGGAGAGGTTATTTTCATAATCTTTTCAATGAAGGACATGAAAGGAGTGCTTCTTTAGGGGAGTTGAGTAACTCAGAAGAGTGTAGAAACTACTCTTTTTATCGTCGAATCCGGAAGGAAGAAGTGGTTGTAGCTTTGAAGAAGATGAAGCATAGAAAAGCAATAGGCCCAGACGATATACCAATCGAAGTGTGGAAAGTCCTGGGAGAGACAGGTATAACATGGCTCACTGACCTTTTCAATAGGATTTTGAAAATGAAGAAGATGCCAAATGAGTGGCGATAGAGCACTTTGGTGACTATCTACAAGAATAAGGGCGACGTTGCATAGATTGAGGCAAGAGACACGGGTTTCGGACAACCAATTCGGGTTCATGCCAGGACGCTCAACCATGGAGGCAATCTATCTCTTACGAAGATTGATGGAAAGATATAGAGATGGGAAAAAGGATTTACACATGGTCTTTATAAATTTGGAAAAAGCGTATGATAGGGTCCTAAGAGACATTCTCTGGAGGATTTTGGAGAAGAAATAAGTACGAGTAGCATATATCCAAGCTATAAAGGATATGTATGAAGGAGCAAAGACTGCCGTAAGAACTCATGAAGGACAAACCGAAAGCTTTCCCATAACTGTAGGATTACATCAAGGCTCATCCTTAAGTCCTTACCTTTTTGCGTTGGTAATGGATGAGTTAACAGGACATATTCAAGATGATATTCCTTGGTGTATGCTTTTCGCAGACGATATAGTGTTGATAGATGAAACTCAGGAAGGAGTAAATGCAAAGCTTAACCTTTGGAGAGAAGTGTTGGAATCTAAAGGTCTTCGCCTAAGCCGATCAAAGACAGAAAGAGAAGTGATGGAATCTAAAGGTCTTCACCTAAGCCGATCAAAGACAGAATATATGGAGTGCAAGTTCAGTGGAAATGAAGGCCAAAATGAGTTATGGGTAAGGATTGGAGATCAGGAAATACCAAAGAGCGACTGCTTTCACTACCTAGGATCTATCTTGCAAAAGAATGGAGAATTAGATGGAGATCTCAACCATAGAATACAAGCTGGATGGATGAAGTGGAAGAGTGCATCCGGCGTGTTGTGTGACCGCCGTATGCCACTGAAGCTCAAGGGAAAATTTTATAGGACGGCAATAAGGCCGGCGATGCTGTATGGCACAGAATGTTGGGCGTGAAGCATCAACACGTACACAAAATGGGTGTAACGGAGATGAGGATGCTTCGTTAGATGTGTGGGCACATGAGAAAGGATAAGATTAGGAATGAGGATATCCGATGTAAAGTAGGAGTAGCCGAAATTGTAGGAAAGCTGAGAGAAAATCGGTTACGGTGGTTTGGACATGTGCAAAGAAGGCCTACTGACGTTCCGGTTAAAAGATGCGACTACGGGATAGAGGTTCAGGGCCGAAGGGGTAAAGGAAGACCTAGGAAAACTTTGGAAAAGACTCTAAGAAAAGACTTAGAGTACTTGGATCTAACGGAGGACATGACACAGGACCGAGCACAATGGCGTTCTAAGATTCATATAGCCGACCCCATTCAGTGACTTGGATTTTTCAAGTCTTCAACCGAGAAGTTTCCCTCACTCAAGAAATTAAGGGAACACTACCTCAACCTACTTGCTTCACTCACAAAGCTTCAACATACAAGCTTCAACAAAAGAAAAATTCAAAGAACTTAGTGAAGAAGGCTTTGGTGTATTTAACACAATACGTTGAAATGAAGCAAAGCTTATTTATTGATATCTCTGATAAGTTACAAATATGTACATATACATAAGTCAAAATAAACAAACAAGAGGGGGCATTCACAAAGGTTGCTTAGGAGAAGTCTCAGCAGTCGGTAAAGCCTTAGAAAGAGAAGGCACCGGAGGGTGATCACTCGGAGCCTCAGTACTGGACAGAACCCTAGAAGGAAGAGGCATCGGAGGCTGATCATTTGAAGCTTTATTACGCGGTACAACCTCTGAAGATGAAGGCAATAAATGCCTTTGGAACAAACCCACAAACCTCTGTTGATCAAGTAAAAGCTGACCATCAGATTCCTTCACCTGGTCAAGCTTCCTCTTCATGTTTGTAGCATAGTCATGTGCGAGCCTGTGCAACTGTTTATTCTCATGCTTGAGCCCTCTAATCTCCTGCTTGAGACTCATCACTTCAGCCTCCAATGATTCAACTTGGCGGGTTTGAGCAAATAGGCGTTGGGCCATATTCAACACAGAACCTGCACACTGAACACTAAGAGCCAGAGAATCCTTAACAGCCAACTCATTAGACCGTTTGGAAAGACGTCTATTATCTTTGGGAGTGAGAATGTTCCTGGCCACCACCGCAGCGGTCATATCATTCTTCATCACGGAATCCCCAACGGTAAGAGGACCAGTAGGGGATAAGAAGGATGAGCGCCATATGTTGTCTGGAGAAGGCGCGGTTGCCTCTTCACCAAGGTTCAAGTCAAACGACATTCGGAAGGGCTAAACATTTTCAAAGGTGTTGAAGAGAGAAGAGGTCGGACAAATCAAGATCTTAGAAGTGCAAGAAAGGAGCTTCTACCGGTGGAGATTCAAGTTTGCTTTGGAACTTAATGCCAGCCTCTATAAAATCTGCACTCGACGGAGCTTCAGAAATCGAAGAGGCGCCTGCTCAGAGATCGAAAAGGCGTTTGCTTTCTCAAAAACTGGGCTGCTCAAAGACCACGATGGCCGATCTCAAAAATCGAAGAGGCACTTGCTTTCTCAAAAGCTGGGCTGCTCAGAGACCACTAGAGCCGATCTCAGAAATCGAAGAGGCACCTGCTTTCTCAGCCTTGTCAGCACCTGTCACATGCACACTCAACCTTGCGGAAATTACGGGCAATCTGTCGAAGATTTCTGGTGAAGTAGAAAACACGTGAATCTTACTGTTCAATCATCCACTTTCCACACGCAACATCAGCTCATGGGTACCACAGATAACTTTGCCAAAGATCTCTGACAAAGTTTAGACACGTGAAGCTTGCAGCTCCCACTACATCGCTCTGACCAAGAAGGGTAAAAGAATAGCAAAGAAACAGCATTAACAAAGTTTAGACACATAAATTTTGAAGGTCTAGCTACCATATTATTACCCACAAGGGTAAAGGAACAGTACCACTGCTGGATAATTGGAAAGTCCCTGTGTGTCAACCTCTGTGCTTCGTGGCAAGGTAGACTAGCAAACATGCCCAACCTTTACTCACTTTCGAGAAAACACTCCCAACAAGATTGCTTGCTCCAAAATCTACCGACCTCTGAATCTCGAGAGCCAGACTCCCAACAGGATTACTTTCTCAAAAATCGAAGAGACACCGCTCTCCGAATTTCAAGAGCCAGACTCCCAGCAGGATTGCTTTCTCAAAGATCGAAGAAGCACCGTTCTCCGAATCTCGAGAGCCAGATCCCCGACAGGATCTCTTGTTCGAAAACCGAAAAGGCATCGCTTTCTCAACTTCGAGACCCAGATCTCTTTGGATAAAGCTTGTCTATAATCTTCACACGCAACATCAGCTTTCCAGATACCACAGACCACTTTTTCAAAGTGTTCTGACAGAGTTAAAACACGTGAAGCTGGCAGCTCCCACTACAGTGCTATGACCAAAAAGGGTAAAGGAATAACATTACTACTTGTGTCAACATCGGAAGCCAATCACAACATGACACGTGTCAATGTCAGAACAAGGTTAGAAACTCTCTTCTATAAAATGAGATCATTCTCCCAAAATATTTCCTAATGCCATTTGTACTAAATCATTCACTTGTACCTACTAAATGAGAGCTTGAACCTATGTACTTGTGTAAACCCTTCACAATTAATGAGAACTCCTCTACTCTGTGGACGTAGCCAATCTGGGTGAACCATGTACATCTTGTGTTTGCTCTCCTGTCTCTATCTTTTTACATACTTATCCATACTAATGACCGGAGCAATCTAGCGAAGGTCACAAACTTAATACTTTCTGTTGTACCAAAGTCTTCACTGATTTTGTGCATCAACAATCCGTAAGTCCTTACCTTTTTACATTGGTAATGGATGAGTTAACAGGACATATTCAAGATGTTATTCCTTGGTGTATGCTTTACGCAGACGATATAGGGTTGATAGATGAAACTCAGAAAGGGGTAAATGCGAAGCTTAACCTTTGGAGAGAAGTGTTGGAATCTAAAGGTCTTCGCCTAAGCCGATCAAAGACAGAATATATGGAATACAAGCGGGATGGATGAAGTAGAAGAGTGCATCCGGTGTGTTATGTGACCGTCGTATGCCACTGAAGCTCAAGGGAAAATTTTATAGGACGGCAATAAGGTCGGCGATGCTGTATGGCACAAAATGTTGGGCGGTGAAGCATCAACACGTACACAAAATTGGTGTAGCGGAGATGAGGATGCTTTGTTGGAGGTGTGGGTTCATGAGAAAGGATAAGATTAGGAATGAGTGGGTTGGACATGTGCAAAGAAGGCCTACTGACGCTCCAGTTCGAAGATGTGACTACGGGATAGAGGTTTAGGGCTGAAGGGGTAGAGGAAGACCTATGAAAACTTTGGAAGAGACCTTAAGAAAAGACTTAGAGTACTTGGATCTAACGGAGGATATGACACAAAACCGAACGCAATGGCGTCCTAGGATTCACATAGCCGACCCCACTTAGTGGGAAAAGGCTTTGTTGTTGTTGTTGTTGTATGCATACAAAGACCGAAGCTCTCTTTCTCTTCAGTTCATCTTCCTCATTTTACCGAAGCTCTCTTTCTTATAATGAAGTACAAAACATGAAATGCAGAATGATAAAAAGAACAATATAACCTAAATCTCGTTGTCATTTCTTGCATATTCATCTATTCAACGCTTCTTTGTCAAAGAGATAACCAATTTAATGTACTGGCAATTCTCCATTTCCATGTGATCAATGACATCTTCTTCGGACCGGCAAAACAAATTGTCCATAGCAGCTTCTCCGAATTGTGTTGCCAGATCAGGCTCTTCCACAGCTCTTATATCAGTGGCAAGTATAGCCCTTGCCTTTTTGCCAACGTCACTGTAAGCATGCTTCATATAAGAGTCCCAATCATTTTTGAAAGCTTCAACGCTTTGCAACCTAAAAGATCATCCAGCCTCGTTTACATCTTCAACATCCTTTGTTGTTGGTGCATAATATGGCAGATTGAATATCTCCAAATTTTCCTTCTCAATCAAACCCTGACATTCATCAAACTAAATAATGTTAGTAATTAGTAAAGTAATTATTGAAGTCGTTGGGAAATTAGGGTTCCTTAAAGATTAGGGTTCGCTTTAGTCTTTTTTTTTAGTTTTCTTTATATATAGGATGTGTTTTGTAACTTAGTACAATAACGAATTAGTTAAAATGTAGCCCTCAGTTTATAATCGCATTCGCAATTTTATTTATTTGTTTTTCCATTGGTTCCATCTCAATTAGAGATGTACTTAAATAAATATCTAATAATAAATGTTGTACTTTTTTTTAACAAATTTATATTGTAAGTACTAATTATTAAGTTTGCGATAGTGACCATAAATTAATGTGGTTCATATTAAGTTGCTTTTATTTTGTTCCTACCTGGTACGTAGACATTTAGGATTGATAATCTGGGCCACACATTACATCGAAAACCAAATTATTGAGTTTGAGTCCGACAACTTCTTAAATGCAAAGTGGGTCATGGCTCTTTATGCTGCCCATTGTTGTGAGGCTATACTTTATCCGGGGACCAGCTCTTCTGCTCGTGACCTCAAAAACACTGTGAAGTCCTTTTTGAATTGCTCAAAATACAGCTTATACACAGCATATGGGCTTGTTTTCTCTTTACATATGTTCTTCTTGTTTAGTCCCTCTCCTTCCTTGGTCATCAAACCTTTTGGAGCCTACACAGTACGTTTTATCATACTAAATACCATGATTAATTAAACCACCTCGAAAAATATTAGTAAGTGTATGAGGGGTTAAGAAAAAAAAAACAATTCACAACTCAGAGATCCACATAAGGGCATAATTAGAGAGAACAAAGTGGAGAGAATTGTTTGGAAAAAGCCTGCCACAGAAAGAACTAGGAATTGCAGTAATGAAACTGTTCGTGGCGGGAATTTCCGTGGGGGATGCTTCCTGTCCGACGAGCACACAGCTCCCCGAGAGGTTGGTGCCGGTTGATGCTTTTCTGTCGGGCTCCTACTTTACTGGCGGGCTTGTCGGGCAAGGCTTGTCGGCCAAGTCTGAAAGAGAAGGACAGAGTTAAATTTGAAAGGTGCCTTTGTGAGGCCTTAGGTGTAGGCCTTGAGGCTTCACAATCAAGATTAACCTTTAAGTGCTCAGGCGTGCCACTGCCATCTTCAGCATGGCAGATGTAGAACGGATGTTTGAGTTTAATTATATATTTGAGAGACTATGTTAGTTATTGACAGGTGCCTTTGTGGGGCCTTAGGTGTAGGCCTTGAGGCTTCCCATAAATAACTAACTTAGTACTCAAACACATAAGGTTCCTTTCCTTGGTTATATAGGTCTTATAACCATCATACTTCTGATTACCTGAACTTAAAGAGCAGAATGAATCCAAATAGGTGCCTTTGTAGGGCCTTGAGGCTTCCCATCAGAACCCCTTCTATACTCAATGTTCTTGCCCGAGAAATAGGATAAATCCAAATAGGTGCCTTTGTGGGGCCTTAGGTATAGGCCTTGAGCCTTCCCATCATAATTCATCCCGTCCTCGAACGTTATATGGTAATCATGATATAACAGCAATAAAACTAAGTGACAGGTCGATTACTTGCGCCCCAAGTAACTTCAGACTTCTTGTTTATCAAAGCTTGTAGCGGATGGGTTAAGTCCACATCAGGTTCTTTTTTATGCCTTAAGGCCAAGGACTTTTAGGGTGATCAAATCTTATATGCCCGAGGGCTTAGAACTTAGATCTAACTTGAACTGTGGAAACATATTCAAATCGGATTCAAGCACTGAGAGAATCTTTTAATAGCCATATTGCTAGAAATAACTTGGATACAATTTGTAGTATATAACATATTGCTAGGCTAATGAATAAAAAGACAAAAACAAAGAGGGTCAGGCAAGGTTTAACCTTGTCGGGCAAGGCTGATCGTCTTGCAAGAGGTTTGAAAGCTTAGAAAAAGGGTTACGAGGTGAGTTTACAGAAGAAATCGATACTACAGCAAGAGTTGAGCAGGGTAGCAGAGCTATTACAAAAGGTTTATCCCGAAAGGGATGAAGGCTTGGGCTGACTACAGCTTCGTTTTGAAGGCAAATCTGGCTTTGAGCAGAGTTTGTGCTTGTATTTGTTTGTTTGAGTGTGTTTTTGTTTGTTTGAGTGTCCTTGATTCTGACCTCTATTTCTCCTTTTATAGACACCTTGGCTTGGCCTCCTGTAGCAGCAACCTTGCCCGAATGCAGCTTGAAGGGTAGTGACTCATCAGCTATTTACTTGTACTGCCATTTAAAAGTACTTTTTGGGCTGATTAGCTGGCTGGTCTATACCACTTGACCTTTGGGTAGGTAAGCAAGTGGTCTGCATGGCCTGCACCTAGTCAGAAACGGGCTTCTCCTGTCTTCTGGACTTCGGGTGGGTTTTGACTGGGCCTTCGATTTCCTCTCCCTTTTAGGCTGCTCTTTGGGCCAACTTCCCCCGAGCCCAAAGTTTAAGTTTTGATCCAAACAGTGCCCCCTTCAATTGATATTTAGCCTGGAATTTCAGGCGCCAATATTAATTGAATAGTTGCATGCGTCTGCGCCCTTACTCTTGGAACTTGTACCTTCTGATTGAGATTAACGCCACCCGGAGTATTTCGATCTTCCCACGACCCTTGAACTACCTTTTGACATTCCTATAAATTCTGGCAAATCATTCTCGATCTCATCTTTTATTCGTTCAAGTGTTTCTGCTTCCTTAGTTTTCTTCCAAAATCGTGAAATGAGTTCTTCAGAGTTTAAGTGGGGTTTCTTAAAACTCCCTTTTCATGAGAAAAAGAGTTCTCATCAGATAACTACTATCTCCAACACCTTTGGTCGATCACCCCGCTAACTCCAACACCCTTGGTCAAGCGGTTTCCTCACGATGGCTTGCCTTCCTGCTCGTCGCCGTGATAAGTCAGGCTTCACCATCATACATGGTGATGACTCTGTCTGAGGATCCTCTACCAGGCACGTCTTGGCCGGACAACCCGATCACCTGATCGGGTCCTATCCAGGAAGACATCGGAAAACCAGCTGAAAATAACATTGTATCCAGAATGAATCGAATGTAGTACTTAGGACTTGGATCTGTTTGTAAATATCACCAATTTGTCGAAATGAAATAAACATTGTCTTAGCAACTTTTTGTTTTTCTGTCTTCTTTTGAATGGTTGGTGATCATACACTGTACCTTGATTTTTCGAAGTCTGCTTTACCTTGCATCCTCTTCAATGTAACAATCTCTAACATCCCATAATGTAGGACAATATTTTTTCAAGAATTTAACATTAATGGGATGTTTCTGCCCCTTTCCTTCGAGATCCGCCAAGTAGTATCCTCCATTGTTTAATACTTGACTAACAATGAAAGGACCTTCCTATGTCGGGCTCCACTTTCCAAAGCCCCTAAGCTGAGCTCCTAGAGGGAGGACTGTCTTCCATACTAAATCTCCCTCCTTGAAAGACTTCATCTTCACCTTTTTGTTATAAGCTCGGGCAACAGCTTTCTTTCCTTCTTGAATCTGATTCAAGGCTTCAATTCGGGCTACATCTAAGTCTTCAATTCCTTGACACATGACTTCGATGTACTCCTCACTGTGTAATCCGAACTGATTTTGAATTCTGACAGAACTTACATTGATCTCCATGGGAAGTACTGCATCTTGCCCGAAGGTTAAAGCATAAGGAGTTGTCCCTGTTCCTGCCCTCTTGGAAGTTCTATATGCCCATAAAGTGTTTCCAAGCTTTTCATGCCACTTTTCCGGACTCTCAATCACCATTCTTTTAATAATGTTTACCAAAATCTTGTTGCTGGATTCTGCCTGGTCATTTGACTGCGGGTAGTAAGGACTGGACTGGATCATCTTTATTTTGTATTTGCTTGCAAATTCTTCAACTTCCTTTGAAATAAAAGATGGCCCATGATCAGTCACAATGGTTTCGGGGCACCCCAAATCTATGCAGAATCTTGGTCTCAATGTAATTCTTGACTGTGGCTGAGGTTATGGATTTTACCGCCGATGCTTCCACCCATTTGGTGAAGTAATCCGTTACCACAATTATGAAAGTGTGCCCCTTACTAGAAGCTGGATATATCTGCCCGATGAAGTCCATCGCCCATCCTCGGAAGGGCCATGGCTTGACTACTGGATTCAAAGGTACAGAGGGTACATGTTGGAGAGGATCGTGCCTTTGACATTCCTCACACCCTCGGGCATAGGACTTACAATCCTTTTCCATGTTGGGCCAAAAATAACCATATCGCCTAAGCAACCACCTCATCTTTGTCCCCGCCTGATGTGCTCCACATACTTCTTCATGTACTTCGGCCATTACTCTCATAGACTCTTCTTGGCCTAAGCATTTCAGTAATAACCCGCCTTGAGTCTTCCTTAGTAAGTCTTTCGCCCATAAGACATACTTAGTTGCTTGCTGTCAGTTCTTCTTGCTGGTAGGTGAAAAGGGATCTTTCAAATGATGGATGATGGACGATCTCCAATCTTCTTTCTCAGTCTCCTGAACCATTATATCCAGGCTGAATCCCCTTTCCAGGATAGAAGGAAGATTTCTCCTTTGAATCTCGACATCTAACCTATATCTTCTCTCCTGTACTGGCATGCCTGAGGCTAATCGCCATCTCATTGGCTGCTAAGTTGGCTCCCCGGGGAACATGACTCACCGATATCTCAGAATCCCAATAACTCAGCAATTGCGTAGCCGCCAAATAATATCCGGCCATGGTGATATGTCTGCACTTGAACTCCCCATTTAACTGGGTTATTACCAATTCTGAATCACCAAACACCTCAACTTCCATTGCTCCTAGATCCATCAAGATTTCCAAACCAATTATTAAGGCCTCGTACTCTGCCCGATTGTTGGTATTCCCTTGATAATCCAAGAGAAATGAGTAATAATGATAAATCCCCTGAGGGTTGATAATCACAATCCCAGCTCCTGAAGCCTTCTGAGTATAAGAACCATCAAAATACAGCTTCCAAGAAGTAATCCACAAACCAGCCACTCTTCTTATCTCCTGCTGGATCCACTCCTCTTTGCCCGATATCCCTTTGCCTAGCGGGATCCAAACATTAGTAACTTCCAGGGTTCCTGGTATGTTGATTATCTCATCTCAAGATTCTTGATGCTCCGCCAAGAAGTCAGCAATTGCTTGGCCTTTTACTGTCCTTTGGGGAACATACTGGAAGCTGAACTCTGATAATGCTAGAATCCATTTACCAATCCTCCCTGTTAACATTGGCTTTGACAACATGTACGTTATCACATCTGTCTTGGCGATGATGTGCACGTGACAAGGTAACATGTAATGCCTCAGCTTATTGGCAGTAAAATACAGAGCTAAGCATAATCTCTTTACTGGGGAATACCTTGTTTCTACTTCGGTCAGAATTCTACTAAGGTAGTACACTGCCTGCTCTTTCCCGCCTTCATTATTCTGAGCCAGCAAACTCCCAATTGATTTATCTGAAGCGGAGATATATAGCTTTAAGGGTTTTCCCCTCTGAGGTGGTACCAATACTGGCGGAGAAGTCAAATAAGCTTTGATACCATCGAAAGCCTCTTGGTGTGGTGGTCCCCACTCAAAATTCTCCTTATCCTCAGTCTTAATAAAGGAGTCAGCGGTTGGATCTTGCCCGCCAGGTTGGCAATGAATCTTCTTAAAAAATTAATTTTTCCCAACAGCCTCTGAAGTTGCACTTTGTTGGTGGGTGAAGGTGACTCCATTATTGCCCGAGCTTTATTCTTGTCCACTTCTACCCCTCATTGATGAACCAGGAATCCCAAGAAATTGCCCGCTCTTACTCCAAACGCACACTTCTTTGGATTCATCTTCAATTTGTGGACCCTCATTCTTGATAAGGCATGCCTGAGGTCTATCAAATGTTGTTCTTCCATCTTGGATTTCACCACGATGTCATCAATATATACCTCCATATTATGGCCAATCAGATCATGAAAAATGGCATTCATCGCCCTTTGGTAGGTCGCACCAGCATTCTTGAGCCCGAAAGGCATGACCAGATATTCATATGCCCCCACATGCCCAGGGCACCTAAAAGCTGTTTTATGTATATCTTCCGGAGCCATCTTTATCTGATTATACCCAGCATTTCCATCCATAAAAGATACTGCATCTATGGAAAGATCTGCCATATGCATAGGATATTCGTCTTTAGGTGTAGCGCCATTAATATTTCTGTAATCAACACAACATCGTACTGCTTTTGTTACAGCTTTTAAAACGGGTACAATGTTAGCTAACCACTCCACATATTTGGCTGGCCTAATAAATCCGGCTTTTACAAGCCTTTCAATCTCTTCTTTGACCTTCTCTTCTATCTCATTCGACATCCTTCGTGGTGCTTGCTTAACCGACTTATATCTTTCCTTGATGGGCATTCTATGTTCCACCAAAGTTGCATCTAAACCCGGCATCTCAGTGTAATGCCAAGCAAAACAATCTCTGAATTCCTAGAAGAGACAGATAATTTGTGCCCGATCCTCTTTTTCCAATAAACCACTGATTTGTATTGGTCTTGGGTCCTCCTTTGTTCCTAGCTCAATAACTTCTAAAGGATCTTGGACCTCCAGTGGTGGCTTATCAGGTTCTGCACATAAAAATTCGACTAGCTCTGGGCTCTCGGGCAAGTCGTCTGGCTCATCTAGGTCATATATACACTCGGCCATTTGAATGGCCCTTTCCAATTCTTCTTGACAAGATTCCTCGCTGCTTTCATCCTGGCTGGTTAAAGCTCCTACCTGCCATTCCTGCTCTTCTCTGTCTAAGAGCTCATTTTCTTGTCTTCTTTCTTTCACATACACCAACAGTCGTTTAATCAGGGATCTGACTGCCATTACCTGATCTTTCCTTTTTTGTTCTATCATTGATGGTGTAGGGGTGTTGGGATAATAAAGGGTCTATCTCACTCCTCTCTAGTAAGGAGCATCATTTGTTCTAGAAGCTTTTGAGCCGTCACCTTGGTAGGACGGCCGTTCTCATCTGCTCCCAAACACTTCAAGATTCCTACATTGGGATTGTAGAAACTTGCTTCCGCTATATTGGTTGTGGGAAGAAATGGTCGTGATTCGGCCTTTACCATCTCCCAAAAGCCTGGCTCTTCTGCGCTTGCCTCATGATACACAGCCACTTGTTGATGTAGGGTGGAGGGTACAACAAGACTTTGGTGGATCCAATCCCTTCCAAGTAAGGCTCCATAAGTGGAGGTGCAGTCCACCACAAAGAAAGCCAGCATAATCTGTTTAGACCCCAGATCTACTTCCAAAGGCAATATCCCAAGAGTCTTGGTGATAGCGCCCGAGAAACTAGAAACTGTGAGGTCTGGAGGAATAAGATCTTATGTGCCTCTCCCCAACTTTTTCATCTGCTTAGCTGGTAATACATTAACAGCTGCCCCTCCATCAATCAAAATCCTTCTGAAGGGCACCCCCTCCAGATGAGCTGTTACATATATGGGTTTCAGATGATTGGCAAGTGAAATGGTCGGGCGGCTGAACACCATTTTGTCTGTGTAGATCCTTAAATGACCCTCTTTGGATGCTTCAGATGATGCAGCTTTTCCCGACTCTCCTTCTTCTGCTTCCTCCATATTAACATGAGCCATCATTGGCTCAGTTGTTACATAATCTCCTTCCATGGTGGCGGGCTGATCAGGTTGGGCAACAAACATAGCAGATAGCACATATGCCATGTTTATATGAAAGTTGCTAGGCTCTGGCAATTCCTCTTTTTTGCTCCCAATCTGGTCCATGAACTTATCCAACCATGCCATAGCATCTGGTGGAAGCAGTGGTTCTGGTGCCCCCTCGAGTTGATTCACACCTGGGCATGGTGTTTGTTTTGGAACTTCCCCGAAGGGATCCCCTAATGATGGAGAAGGTTGTTTTTTCTCATGGGAGACAGTTCCAAAGCAAATAGGCTGCTCTACCTTCCATCCGGGAGTTAGCACCATAACCATATCTTTTTGAGCTCTCCTCAAGATTCTATATTTCCCAAGGTGCAGGCTTGGTGGCACATGATTTCCTTTGCCCTCAATCTTGTTGTTAGCCCTTTCCACCTCCTTCTTACTTCTCCAGCGGAGCTGACTGCTCCCCTCAGACGATGTTTTCTCTATCTTTTGATTTTTGGAAGCTTCCGATGTCGCTGGGGTTTTCAAGGAATTCATGTAAGCTTTATGTTGCCTCTGAACCCTTCTGACCATGGAGGCTCCCATTTGTTTAACGGGCTGTCCATTCTTCCCGACCACATACCATTTTCGCCCAAGGCGGGCAGGATTATCTTTTGTAACAGGGTTTGTTATCCTGTCATTCCTCCTGACCTCTCTTCCCATATGGCCGTACTGAGAGTGCCCTACACTTCTTTCTTTTGGCTTCTTGGCATCTTTATCATCTGTTTCCTCAGAAACCTCATGGTTACGAAAGATTTCTGATAAAGCCTTTGGTTGGGAATCGCCTCCTAGCCGCTGAAAGACACTTCGGGAGGTATCCCTTCCTGCAGTCCGCCGAGCTTTCTCTTGTGCCTCTTTTCTCCTTTGCTCTTCATTCCTTCTGATCAGTTCATGATCTATGAAGGCTCCTGTAGGTGGTATTTCGAGCTCACACTCGCATTGGCACTTACTGCACAACACCCTTCCTTTGAATATGGCGGCTTTTGGATATTCGGGCAAGTTAACCACCCCCTTTATGGGTTTGTCAACCAGTCTTCTTTCTTCCTCTCTTGTGACCTTCTCTTTTCCATTCTCTGCCCAGGCCATACTGATCATATTGATAGGGGTTTCTGAGAAGGGATCCGTATGTTTATCCGTCACCGCAGCTTCTTCTAGTTGATTGGTTTTAAGCCCCCTTTTTTCCCTATCACTTTTCTCCCTAAGATGAGGTAAAGACATAGGAATAGGTGGTCTTAGAACCGAGTCATCTTCTTTTCTGGAGCCTGCAAAGGTGTTCTCCAGTCTTTGCAGCATGTGCAACAAAGAAGTTTGGAAATCTTCTGATCCTTTTGACATATTGCTTTGATCAGCTAGTCCCACCGAGCGTGCCAAAACTATGTTCGTGGCGGGAATTTCCGTAGGGAATGCTTCCTGTCCGACGAGCACACAACTCCCCGAGAGGTTGGCGCCGGTTGATGTTTTTCTGTCAGGCTCCTACTTTACTGGCGGGCTTGTCGGGCAAGGCTTGTCGGCCAAGTCTGAAAGAGAAGGACAAAGTTAACTTTGAAAAGTGCCTTTGTGAGGCCTTAGGTGTAGGCCTTGAGGCTTCACAATCAAGATTAACCTTTAAGTGCTCAGGCGTGCCACTGCCATCTTCAGCATGGCAGATGTAGAATGGATGTTTGAGTTTAATTATATATTCAAGAGACTATGTTAGTTATTGACAGGTGCCTTTGTGGGGCCTTAGGTGTAGGCCTTGAGGCTTCCCATAAATAACTAACTTAGTACTCGAACACATAAGGTTCCTTTTCTTGGTTATATAGGTCTGATAACCATCATACTTCTGATTACCTGAACTTAAAGAGCAGAATGAATCCAAATAGGTGCCTTTGTGGGGCCTTGAATAGGCCTTGAGGCTTCCCATCAGAACTCCTTCTATACTCAATGTTCTTGCCCGAGAAATAGGATAAATCCAAATAGGTGCCTTTGTGGGGCCTTAGGTATAGGGCTTGAGGCTTCCCATCAGAATTCATCCCGTCCCCGAACGTTATATGGTAATCATGATATAACAGCAATAAAACTAAGTGACAGGTCGATTACGTGCGCCCTAAGTAACTTCGGACTTCTTGTTTATCAAAGCTTGTAGTGGATGGGTTAAGTCCACATCAGGTTCTTTTTTATGCCTTGAGGCCAAGGACTTTTAGGGTGATCAATTCTTATATGCCCGAGGGCTTAGAACTTAGATCTAACTTGAACTGTGGAAACATATTCAAATCGGATTCAAGCACTGAGAGAATCTTTTAATAGCCATATTGCTAGAAATAACTTGGATACAATTTGTAGTATATAACATATTGCTAGGCTAATGAATAAAAAGACAAAAACAAAGAGGGTCGGGCAAGGCTGATCGTCTTGCAAGAGGTTTGAAAGCTTAGAAAAAGGGTTGGGAGCTGAGTTTACAGAAGAAATTGATACTACAGCAAGAGTTGAGCAGGGTAGCAGAGCTATTACAAAAGATTTATCCCGAAAGGGATGAAGCCTTGGGCTGACTACAGCTTCGTTTTGAAGGCAAATATGGCTTTGAGCAGAGTTTGTGCTTGTATTTGTTTGTTTGAGTGTGTTTTTGTTTGTTTGAGTGTCCTTAATTCTGACCTCTCTTTCTCCTTTTATAGACACCTTGGCTTGGCCTACTGTAGCAGAAACCTTGTGCGAATTCAGTTTGAAGGATAGTGAATCATCAGTTATTTTACTTGTACTGCCACTATAAAGTACTTTATGGGCTGTATAGCTGGCTGGTCTATACCATTTGGTCCTTGGGTAGGTGAGCAAGTGGTCTGCATGGCCTGCACCTAGTCAGAAACGGGCTTCTCCTGTCTTCTGGACTTCGAGTGGGTTTTGACTGGGCCTTCGATTTCCTCTCCCTTTTAGGCTGCTCTTTGGGCCAACTTCCCCCAAGCCCAAAGTTTAAGTTTTGATCCAAACAGAAACATGACCCCAACTTCTGTTCTTCCTCAAGTTTCTTGTAGAACCCTGGCAATGACCTGAACACAGTGTTGAAATCGTCCCTGGGAAGATCATTCAAGAAGGCTTGGAGTGAAGGAGATGGACGGTTTAGTTTTTGGAAAGTGGCATGGATGTTGTGTGTGATATCTGATACCGCCAAAAGGGTGTTGGGTCCGGAAAAGCATCCCAAGTCTGCTATTTTTAAACAGTAAGAGAAGAGTGTGCTGCAAAGCTGCTCTATGCTTGCCTTAACTATGGGCTTCACCATCGAAATCACAGCTCTCTGAAATAAATTTAGACAGCTGAATATTATTAAAATGTTCTTAATTTTATGAGAACAATTAGTTCCCGTCATATTAAAAAAAGCTCATTAAAATCGAATAGGATCAAATAGGAAAGTCTACACACAGAAACAGATGCTGTCTAACTTGAAGTAGAGAGTTGGTTGCATAGGTTGTCTTCCCAATTCCTCCATTCATGTGAAGCACTTGCTCTACCTCCATTTTATTTTGTGTTCTCAAATAATGCTTCTCAACACTCTTAATCCCGGTGCCTATTCTGCTATAAGAGTTGCATATTTATAGCAAAATACTTTCCTCATGCAGCTTACTTGTTATTAGGTATAGAGCAATTTTTTGTATATGATGAGTAGATTTTATATTATATATTTTACCCTAATCTTAGTATATTTTGGTTAATATTTTGGAAGAATTTTGATACTTTGAATTATACTTTCAATATAGGACTTTCGACTTCCTCTGGAGCAAAACAGAACCAAATGGACGAATTTTGGAGTAATTCCAGTTGGACGTTCGTGAGTCACTTAGCTTGATCGTATCAAAATTTGAGATTTTTCCACCAAGCGGTTATTTTCTGGCGATGAAATAAAGAAGCAGTGCGCAGTGCTGGAAAGTGACGTTTTTGGGCTTAAATTGCGTTTTTGGAGCCCAAGATGATATCGGATGGGTTCGTGGCCTTCTGGAAAAGTGTTCAGAATATTCCAAACATTAAATCCAGCTATATTGGGCCAGTTTTGGAGCAGCTTATGGGCCAAAACGTGGCTGTTCAGATTTTAGACGAATTTTTATCATTTAATTGAGGGTTATGTTTTCTAGGGTTTTTGGTGGTGGCTTGGCAAATATATTGCTTAGCCGTCTACAGTTTTAGATTACGCTTTATTTTATGCAATTTTGGAGACAGAGAGAAGTGTTAGGGTTTTGAAGACTTTTTACTTGAAGGTGCTTTCAATCCTTTTCTTGAATATATTTTCTATGATTTCAATTATGAGTATGCGGAACTAATTTCTATTGCTAGGGCGAAGCCTTGAGCCTTAGCATGAATATGTGATTTTTATTTAATTGCTTATGATTGATTGCATGCGTACTTTGAATTGTTAATCACCGGGATAAAAACTATCTAATTGTTTTAATGCCTGATCACCATTAGGATTTTTAGAAAAGTAATTTGATGCAATTTTGGTCGGAAGGTTTCCCTGAAATTGACGCTGGCTTCTTGTGATTAATAATTGTAATTTCTCTTAGGATGAATATCACGTCTTAAGGATTGCATGGTTTTTCAAAAGATTTTCATAAAGCATAATGAATCTTTCATGTTTAGATTTGATCCGAACGTCCGGACGGATTGCATGTTAGATATACGTTCTATATTGGAGGTTCCAAGTAGAATATGAATTAGGAAAATCTAACCTTCAAATTGGCATGTATAGATCATAAGTAGTGGGTAAAAATTCATAGGATTGCTAGGTGATGGTGGAACCCTAGTGCTTTCTTAATTTGATTTTCTCATAACTGTTTTCTTCTCTCTAGCTTTAATATTGCAGATTGTTTACTTTTAATTCATTAAATTCGTTTTTATTTTAATTAGGTTATAACTAAATGAAATCTGATTAGTTTCGAATTATTTAATAATCCTTGTGGATACGACCTTGCGAGATCCGTTTATACTACAATAACCTTGTAATTCTTGCAAGTAAAATAGGAGGTTTTTATTGCATTCACATGAATAGTAAAAATCCTATCAAAACGTTTATTTTGTTTATATCATTTTATTTTAGAAGTAAAACATATCTGTCGTCAATAACTCGTCATACACATTATACATAAAATAGTAATACAAGGTGATGATGTTCCCGCTCTTCTTGTAAGTAGTTTTAGTTCATCATGAATATAATATGATAGTAGAAAAATAACTTAAACTTAGTCTTCTGTAAATGTAGTTAAATAGTACGTAGCTATTTTACATACGGCTCCATGCGTCATACACGTGACATCATCTAGAAATCATAGGATAATCAAAATTCGTCTAACAAACACATGTTTGGCATCATTTCAGAATCTGCACCAATCAAGCTTGGTACATGTTGCACATTAAAAGTTGTCGTTCACTCTTGGAAGAATCTAAAAATTTGAAATTGTACGAGGACTTAAATGATTAAAATAGGAAAATGCATGTTAAAATGTAACTATAACGATGTTTAATTGTCAAAAAACAAAAATTATAACAAAATTTTCTTTTGTAATTTTCAAGTTGTTAAAAAAAAAACATGTAGACAGGTGAAAAAAGGGTAAATGGGTAAAAAAAAAAGAGGATAAACTGGTTCAAAAACAGGTAAACGGGTAAATGGTTATGGTTAAATGGGTAAACGGTTATGGTTAAATTGGTATACGGTTATGGATATGGTTAACCGTTTATAAACGGTTATGGGTATGGGTATAACCGTTTATACAATTACCTAACGAGTAAACGGTTATGCGGGTATGAACATAAATGGTTATGGGTAAATAACAGCGGTTACCAGCTCGCCATAACTGTTGCCCATCCCTACTCACAATTTTCAAATACTATTTCAATACTTTATTCTTCTCCATATGGAGGTATCTATAAGATTACAAAGGAGCAATACTAGGAATAAATCAAAATAATCCTTTGTCAACAAGACAAGGAAACCTAGACCAAATCAAATCATATCAAACCTAAGTAAATCATATAAAATCACTAATTAAATCATATCCCTAAAATACTTTCCTTTTTATTTTCCAACGTCCACCATTCATGTTGTTGGTCTTCTGGACAATATTGGTCCAACGTAAGGCAACCTGCATGCTGTTCACCCTTGTCTGGGATCTCAATGAAGGGTTAAGTGGCTATATTCCCCCTCAACTTTTGAAGGAATTTTTCACAGTAGTTCGAAGTATATGATATTTTGAATGTTTTAACCAATAGATTTTTATTTAAAAATACAACAACTAAAATCTAACTATTAAAGTACACCCGGAATATACTATTACCATGTTTAATATTTAGCGCGACGAACAAAAATTGGTCGCGCAAAGCTTAATAGCGTCGTACAAACGTATGCGCGACAAAAATTTCGTTGCGCAAAATACCTCACATAAAGATCGTGAAGAAAGACTTTGAATGATGAACAAAAGCGTTGATCGCAGAAAATACGGCGCAACGGTTCCTCATTCGTCGCACCAAATTTTTAGGAACGAATATGTTCGTTGCACAAAATGCCAGGATACAAACCTGGGATGACTAATATTCATCTCTAAAAACTTTGCATGACGACATGTTGTTCTTGCGCGACGAAAGTGAATTATCGCAAAAAAATATGCACGACGAAGCTATTTGTCGCACAAAAAAAATTATATTTTTTGTTCTAGGTTTAATTTTGTATTAAAATAATAAAATTAAATTGATATAAAAAAATGTAATGAAGAGAAAAATAAATAAAAATAAAATATACATTGAGGTGTTTTAATGTATCTTAAAGTCTCATTGACCAATTTATAATTCCAATAAATTTGATTGGCCTATTGTTAATATCATAACTTTTAATTGATTTTATACAAAATCATCCTTTATTTTTTTCAAGATACATACAAAGACCAAGGAAAGGGATCCTCTCCTGATCCCTTCCACCAATCCGGACCCTTGAAATTTGATCAAAGGACTAAAGTTATTATAACTTTTAAAGGAGACCCTGTTTTTAGCCGTTAGATCAAATTTCAAGGACCTGGATTGGTAAATTTGGTGGAAGGGAACCGGAGAGGATCCTTTCCAAAGACCAAAGCTCTCTCTTCAGTTCATCTTCCTCGTTTTACTGAAGGGTTGCTGATCTCTACAGTAGTTAATAGTAAGCAAATTTATTTCTTATAATGAAGTACAAAACATGAAATGGAGAATGATAAAAAGAACAATATAACCTAAATCTTGTTCTCTTTGCATATTCATTTTATTCAACGCTTCTTTGTCAACGAGATAACCAGGTTAATGTACTGGCAATTCTCCATTTCCATGTGATCAAGGACATCTTCTTCGAACCGGCGAAACAAACCGTCCATAGCTTCATCTCCGAATTGGGTTGCCAGAATAGGCTCTCCCACAGCCCTTATATCAGTGGCAATTACGGCAGCCCTGGCCTTTTTATCAAGGCCACTGTCAGCATGCTTTATATAAGAGTCCCAATCATTTTTGAAAACTTCAAGGCTTTGCAAAGTAAAAGATCCTTCCGCCTCGATCATATCTTCAACTTCCTTTGTTGTAGGTGCATAATATGGCAGATCGAATGTGTCCAATTTTTCCTCCTCAATCAAACCCTAAAATTCATCAAATTAAATAAAGTTAGTAATTTGTAAAGCAATTATTGAAGGAAACACATAAGTTGTTAGACTTTGTTGGAAAATTAGGATTCTTAAGATTAGGGTTCGCTTTAGTCTGCTTGAGTTTTCTATATAAATAGTAATTTTTTGCAACTTTTTAGAGTAACAAATCAGTCATAATGTAGTTCTCAATTTGTAGCCGTATCGGCCATTTTTTTTTTTTTTTTTTTTTGTTGGTTCCATCTCTATTATAGATATACCTAAAAATGTCGAACTATTTTTAACAATTTTATATGGAAGTGCTAATTATTAAGCTTTTGCGATAGTGCATAAACTAATGTGGATGGGATTTAGTTGGTTTAAATTATTTTGTTCCTACTTGGTATGTAGATTTTTCTGCTTAATAATCTAGGCCACAAATCACCTCTAAAACCATATCATTGAGTTTAAGGCCGACAACTTCCCAAATGCAAAGTGGATCATGGCTCTTTATGCTGCCCATTGTTGTGAGGACCATACTTCCTCCGGAGACCTGCTCTTCTGCTCGTGACCTCAAAAACACTGTGAAGTCCTTTTTGAATTGCTCCAAATACAGCTTATACACATCAGGCGGGCTTGTCTTCGCTATATATATGTTCTGCTTGTTTAGTCCCTCTCCGTCCTTGGTGATCAAACCTTTTGGAGCCTACACAGTACGTTTTATCATAATTAAACCATGATTAATTAAACCAGAATGACAAATATTAGTAAGTGTTTGAGTGGTCAAAAGAACAACACGTACCTCAGAGATCCACATAAGGGCATAATTAGAGTGAATAAAGTGGAGAGAATTGTTTGGAAAGAGCCTGCCATAGAAAGAACCAGGCATTGCAGTAACGAAACATGGCCCTAACTTCTGTTCTTCCTCAAATTTCTTATAGAACCCTGGCAATGACCTGAACACAGTGTTGAAATCGTTCCCGGGAAGATCATTCAAGAAGACTTGGATGGTAGGAGATGGACGGTTCAGTTTTTGGAAAGCGGCATGGATGTTGTGTATGATATCTGATACCACCAAAAGGGTGTTGGGTCCGGAAGAGCATCCCAAGTCTGCTATTTTCAAACAGTCAGAGAAGAGTTTGCTGCAAAGCTGCTCTATGCTTGCATTAACTATGGGCTTCACCAATGAAATCACAGCTCTCTGAAATAAATTTTAGATAGCTGAATATTATTAAAATTTTCTTAATTTTATGAAAACAAGTCCTTGTCATTAAAAAGGTTCATTAAAATCGAAAATGAGCTAGGAAAGTATATACAGAGCTCAAGTAAAATAAGAAAGAAATAGAGAAACGGATGGAGACTAACTGGATGTAGTGAGTTGCTTGCATAGCTTGTTTTCCCAACTCCTCCATTCATGCGAAGCACTTGCTCTAGCTCCATTTTAGTTTGAGTTCTCGAATAATGCCTCTGCGTACTCTTGCTTTTGGTGCCTATTCTGCCATAAGAGTTGCATATATTTATAGCAATGCGATACTTTGGATGTACTCCCCAGTTATTGAGAAATTTTTCCAAGTACCTATAACATATGCTGACTTGGAATTCCACTAATAATATTTGACACTTGTGTATCTTATTCTTTTAAATGAAAAAATTGACAATTATTTAAATATAAACTCAAAATGATATCAGAGGCTTAGCATGACGATGCCGAACCACCCACACCCACCTCCATCCCCGGTTGGCAATTTTTCTGGCATCATCATCCCTTCTCTCTGTTCGACTTTCTCTTTCATTCCTTTCCCCTCTCTCTCTCTCTCTCTCCCACTCTTACATATACATGGAACCCAGAGATTGTCGGCGGCAACTCCAACTCAAATTTGCTGTCGTCAATCTCAATCTATCAGCCGTAGGAGGATAGGTGTCAGATGCCTATTAGTGGGGAACTCCAGGTCAGCATGGGTGCTGGAAAATTTCTCCTAGCTATCAACGTTCTTTAAATAAAACCTTGTTAGTTTTCAGTTTTTTATCCAAGTCTTTGATTTTAATGTAACTATTTCTATGTAAAATATTATATTTTTTAAATTAAAAGTTAAAATTTATAGTTGTTTATATATATATATATATAAACATAAGTACATTAATTAAAATTAACCAAACAATTATTGTATGGAGGCCTCCAAATCTTTGCATTTCCCCATTGCATGATAAGCAAATCATTGCATAAATATATATGTGTGTGTGTGTAAACATAAGTACATTTATTAAAAATTATTGTAGGAAGGCCTCCAAATCTTTGCATAAATATATGTGTTTGTGTGTAAACATAAGTACATTTATTAAAAATTATTGTATGGAGGCCTCCAAATCTCTGCATTTCCCCAATGCATCATAAGCAAATCTTTGCATTTTATATTGTATGCACACACACACACACACACGCACGTAGCTATTTTGGCATCATTAGAGGATCTACATATATATATATAAACATAAGTAAATTAATTAAAATTAACCAAACAATTATTGTATGGAGGCCTCCAAATCTTTGCATTTCCCCATTGCATGATAAGCAAATCATTGCATAAATATATATGTGTGTGTAAACATAAGTACATTTATTAAAAATTATTGTATGGAGGCCTCCAAATCTTTGCATTTCCCCAATGCATGATAAGCAAATCTTTGCATAAATATATGTCTGTGTGTAAACATAAGTATATTTATTAAAAATTATTGTATGGAGGCCTCCAAATCTCTGCATTTCCCCAATGCATCATAAGCAAATCTTTGCATTTTATATTGTATGCACACACACACACGCAAGTAGCTATTTTGGCATCATTAGAGGATCTACACCAATCAAAGGTTGGTAGATGATGTACAGTAAAATTTGTCGTTTACTCTCGGAAGAATCTTAAAATTTGATCCCAAAAATTTGTCGCTTATCTAGACTTGGCAGTTTTTGACACGACACGAAAATAACGAGTTTCGGATCAACACGATAACTTATCGGGTCACTATCGGGTGACCCGTTAAGAACCCGTTAATAACGGGTTCTTAACAGGTATACACGCGGGTAACACGTGGGTAACCCGTTTCGACCCGTTAAGAAAAAAATTATTTTAATAATTTTAAAGTTTAATTACTAAAAGAAGACATACATACAAGTATGAAAAATGTGAAAGAATATATAAACACTTGTGATTTATCATTATTCCTCTACGAATAGATAATTGTTACACTTATATAATCGTTTAGATTTTTAAAATCCTTCAAACCCTCATAAATAATGTTTTTTATTTGAGGGAAAAATTAATAAAATTAATAATAATTATTGTAGAAGTGTAAAAAATGTAAAAATATATATATACAATCACTCATATATAAAAAAAAATGTAAATGCTTTAAATTAAAGATCAAATTTATTCATTACATTCTTATATGGTCGAAGAGTTTATATGTACAAAATCATCAAAATCGAAGCTAAAATAACCGTTTAATTGTAATTTTTCGTTTATAACCGTAGAAAACTTTTGTTCCGTTACATAATCTCTGAATGTTTGTTTTTTACGATTTTTTAAGTTTGCAATCTCGGAATGTGTACAAATAAGTTTGACGGTTGGATCGTTGAAAAAAGTTTCGTAGAATGCATATTGCGTCAAAACGGTAGATTAAACAAACACTTAGAGTTAATATTATACTTCTATTAAGTATAAAATAAGTTATCCACTAGTGTAAATACTTTAAATTAAAGATCAACTTTATTCATTACATTCTTATAGGGTCGAGGAGTGTATCTGTAAAAAATCATCAAAATCGAAGCTAAAATAACCGTTAAATTGTGATTTTTCGTTTATAATCGTCGAAAACTTTTGTTCCATTACGTAATCTCTGAATGTTTGTTTTTTACGATTTTTTATGTATGCGATCTTGGAATGTGTACAAATAAGTTTGACGGTTTGATCGTTGAAAAAAGTTTCGTAGAATGCATATTGCGTCAAAACGGTAGATTAAACAAACACTTAGAGTTAATATTATACTTCTATTAAGTATAAAATAAGTTATCCACTAGTGTAAATACTTTAAATTAAAGATCAACTTTATTCATTACATTCTTATAGGGTCGAGGAGTGTATCTGTAAAAAATCATCAAAATCGAAGCTAAAATAACCGTTAAATTGTGATTTTTCGTTTATAATCGTCGAAAACTTTTGTTCCATTACGTAATCTCTGAATGTTTGTTTTTTACGATTTTTTATGTATGCGATCTTGGAATGTGTACAAATAAGTTTGACGGTTTGATCGTTGAAAAAAGTTTCGTAGAATGCATATTGCGTCAAAACGGTAGATTAAACAAACACTTAGAGTTAATATTATACTTCTATTAAGTATAAAATAAGTTTTTGTGGTATCCACTAGTGTAAATCCTTTAAATTAAAGATCAAATTTATTCATTACATTCTTATAGGGTCGAGGAGTGTATTTGTAAAAAATCATCAAAATCGGAGCTAAAATAACCGTTAAATTGTGATTTTCATTTATAACCGTCGAAATTTTTTGTTCTGTTACGTAATCTCTGAATGTTTGTTTTTTATGATTTTTTACGTATGCAATCTCGGAATGTGTACAAATAAGTTTGACGGTTGGATCGTTGAAAAATATTTTGTAGAATGTATATTGCGTCAAAATAGTAAATTAAACAAACACTTCGAGTTAATATTATACTTCTATTAAGTATAAAATAAGTTTTTGTGGTATCCACTAGTGTAAATACTTTAAATTAAAGATCAAAGTTATTCATTACATTCTTATAGGTCGAGGAGTCTATCTATAAAATAGTATCAAAATCGGAGATAAAATAACCGTTAAATTGTGATTTTTTGTTTATAACCGTCGAAAACTTTTGTTCCATTACGTAATCTCTGAATGTTTTTTTTTTACGATTTTTTACGTATGTGATCTCGGAATGTGTACAAATAAGTTTGATGGTTGGATCGTTGAAAAAAATTTCGTAGAATGCATATTGTGTCAAAACGGTAGATTAAACAAACACTTAGAGTTAATATTATACTTCTATTAAGTATAAAATAAGTTTTTGTGGTATCCACTATTGTAAATACTTTAAATTAAAGATCAAATTTATTCATTACATTCTTATAGGGTCGAGGACTGTTTATGTAAAAATTCATCAAAATCGGAGCTAAAATAACCGTTAAATTGTGATTTTTCGTTTATAACCGTAAAAAACTTTTGTTCCGTTACGTAATCTCTGAATGTTTGTTTTTTACAATTTTTTACGTATGCAATCTTGGAATGTGTACAAATAAGTTTGACGGTTGGATCGTTGAAAAAAGTTTTTGGACCGCCAGCAATAGATAATTTTGTAGTAGTGAAACCTTAAATTTATTTAACCGTTGATTGTCATTTACGCTTTATTCTTCTCACTGAATTTTATTTTTAAAATTTTATTTTTTGAAAACATGATCATCTGGCGGATGTAAGAAGATAATATCACGTTTCGATATTTACGGTTAACTGAAATATGAGTCAATGTCATATAATTTGTAGAAACTTTATAAACATCAAGTAATATTTTCACTAACCGTAAAACTCTAAATATAATATCAACGATCCAAACCGTTCATCTACCTGCACCCTCTAATAGATCATGTTTTCAAAAAAGAAAATCTAAAAAAACGAAATTTGATGAGAACAATGAAGCATAAATGTAAACAACAATCAACGGTTAAATTTTGATCTATGAATTATATGATTATAGTGGCGAATTTCAAAGTTAAGCTCTTCATGAAAGTTATAAAGCTTGTCATTACGAGTGTTTATATATATTTTTTCTATATTTTTTTTACACTTCTACATTAATTTAAAAACTATTAAAGACTTTAGGTAAGCGAAAATATACTTAAAACAAAATTGTGTTTTTATATTTTGAATGTGATAATATGGAATGTATATACTTATTTAGTATTATGTTTTTCATTTGATTATTTATTGGTTTAAAATATATTTTCCTTAACGGGTAACGGGTCGGGTCATATTACCTGTTAATATTATCGGGTCGATTTCGGGTCGGGTCATTTTACCCGTTTATTTTAACGGGTGTTACACGACACGACCCGTTAAGATATCAGGTATGACACAAAAACGACACGAACACGGAAAACACGACACGAATGCCAAGTCTACGTTTACCCCTGGAAGAATCTTAAAATTTGATCCCATGTTGGATATTGTCGTCTATGAATATGATCAACTAATTAAGGTACAATTCCGAAGAATTCACTATTTAAGGGCATGCCATTAGGCCAGGTAATTTCTGACGTAACCTGATAAATCGACACGATACGACACAAAATTAACAGGTGTTCAGGTCGACACGATAACGAATCAGATTGTTATCGGGTAACTCGATAAGCACATGTTAAAATAACGGGTTGATTCGGGTATATACGTGGGTAACACGATACACGATAAGCAAAATATTAATTTTATAATTTTATAACCCTAAAAAATACTATAAATATATATATATATATATATTAAATTAACTATAATAATTATATATATATAATTTTAAATTAAATTTTATACCCCTAAAAACTATAATAATTATATGTACAAAATAAATAGATTTAAATCTACTTAATATATATATATATATATATATATTAAATTAACTATAATAATTATATATATATAATTTTAAATTAAATTTTATACCCCTAAAAACTATAATAATTATATGTACAAAATAAATAGATTTAAATCTACTTAATATATATATATATATGTATATATACACCATTGAAATTGATGGGATATGAATTATACAAAACTAATTTCAACGATCCAACCGTCAAACTTGTTTGCATATGTTTCGAGATCGCATCATTAAAAAATCGCAAAAAACAAACATTCAGACATCAAGTAACCGAACAAAATTTTTCGACAGTTATAAAACGAAAAATCACGATTTAACGGTTCTTTTAACTCTGATTTTTATAATTTTTTTACAGCTACACTCCTTGACCTTATATGAATACAATGAATGAATTCGATCTTCAATTTAAAATATTTACACTAATGGATACCACAAAATCTTATGTTATATTTAATGAAAGTATGAATAAACTCTTAAGTGTTAGTGAATCAATTGTTTTGATGGGATACGCATTATACTAAACTAGTTTCAACGATACAATCGTCAAACATATTTGTATATACTTCGAGATCGCATATGCGAAAAATTGCAAAAAACAAACACTCAGAGATTAAGTAACCGAACAAAAATTTTCTACGGTTATACAACGAAAAATCACGATTTAACGGTTATTTTAACTCCGATTCTGATGATTTTTTACAACTACACTCCTTGACCTTATATGAATACAATGAATGAATTTGATCTTCAATTTAAAATATTTACACTAGTGGATACCACAAAATCTTACGTTATACTTAATGAAAGTATGAATAAACTCTTAAGTGTTAGTGAATCTATTGTTTTGATGGGATACGCATTCTACGAAACTCGTTTCAACGATCCAACGGTCAAACATGTTCATATATACTTCGAGATTGCATACGCCAAAAATTGCAAAAAAACAAACATATAGAGATCAAGTAACAGGACAAAACCTTTCAACGGTTATAAAAAGAAAAATCACGATTTAACGATCATTTTAACTCCGATTTTGATGATTTTTTACAGCTACACTCCTTGAACCTATGTTTATACAATGAATGAATTCGATCTTCAATTTAAAATATTTACACTAGCGGATACCAAAAAATCTTATGTTATACTTAATATGAATAAACTCTTAAGTGTTAGTGAATCTATTGTTTTGATGAGATGTGCATTCTACAAAACTAGTTTCAACGATCCAACCGTCAAACATGTTTGTATATTCTTCGAGATCGCATACGCCAAAACTTGCAATAAACAAACATATAGAGATCAAGTAATGGGAAAAAACCTTTCGACGGTTATAAAAAGAAAAATCACGATTTAACAGTTATTTTAACTCGGATTTTGATGATTCTTTACAGCTACACTCCTTGACTCTATATGAATACAATGAAAGAATTCAATCTTCAATTTAAAATATTTACACTAGTGGATACCACAAAATCTTATGTTATACTTAAATGAAATTATGAATAAACTCTTAAATGTTAGTGAATTTATTGTTTTGATGGGATACGCATTCTACGAAGCTAGTTTCAACGATCCAACCATCAAACATGATTGTATATACTTTGAGATCGCATACGCCAAAAATTAGAAAGAAACAAACATTCAGATATCAAGTCACATGACAAAACTTTTTGACGGTTATCAAAAGAAATATCACGATTTAACAGTTATTTTAATTTCGATTTTGATTATTATTTATAGATACACTCCTTGACCCTATATGAATACAATGAATGAATTCAATCTTCAATTTAAAATATTTAAACTAGTGGATACCACAAAATCTTATATTATACTTAATGAAATTATGAATAAACGCTTAAATGTTAGCTAATCTATTGTTTTGATGGGATACGCATTCTACGAAGCTAGTTTCAACGATCCAACCATCAAACATGATGGTATATATTTCGAGATCGCATACGCCAAAAATTGAAAAAATCAAACATGTAGAGATCAAGTAACGGGACAAAACATTTTGACAGTTATAAAAAGAAAAATCACGACTTAACGGTTATTTTAACTCCGATTTTGATGATTTTTTACAGCTACACTCATTGACCCTATATGAATACAATGAATGAATTCAATCTTCAATTTAAAATATTTACACTAGTGGATACCACAAAATCTTATGTTATACTTAATGAAAGTATGAATAAACTCTTAAGTGTTAGTGAATCTATTGTTTTGATGGGATACGCATTCTACAAAACCAGTTTGAACGATCCAACCGTCAAACATGTTTGTATATTCTTCGAGATCGCATACGCCAAAAATTGGAAAAAACAAACATATAGAGATCAAGTAACGGGAAAAAACATTTCGACGGTTATAAAAAGAAAAATAACGGTTTATCTGTTATTTTAACTCCGATTTTGATGATTTTTTACAGCTGCACTCCTTGACCTTATATGAATACAATGAATGAATTTGATCTTCAATTTAAAATATTTACACGAGTGGAGACCACAAAATCTTATGTTATACTTAATGAAATTATGAATAAACTCTTAAATGTTAGGGAATCTATTGTTTTGATGGGATATGCATTCTACGAAACTAGTTTCAACGATCCAACTGTCAAACATGTTTGTATTTTCTTCGAGATCGCATAAGCCAAAAATTGGAAAAAAACAAACATTCAGATATCAAGTCACAGGACAAAACTTTTTGACGGTTATCAAAAGAAATATCACGATTTAACAGTTATTTTAACTTTGATTTTGATTATTCTTTACAGCTACACTCCTTGACCCTATATGAATATAATGAATGAATTCAATCTTCAATTTAAAATATTTACACTAGTGGATACCACAAAATCTTATGTTATACTTAATGAAATTATGAATAAACTCTTAAATGTTAGCGAATCTATTGTTTTGATGGGATACGCATCATACGAAACTAGTTTCAACGATCCAACCATCAAATATGATTGTATATACTTTGAGATTGTATATACTTCGAGATCGCATATGCCAAAAATTGAAAAAAACAAACATGTAGAGATAAACTAACGGGACAAAACCTTTCGACGGTTATAAAAAGAAATATCACGATTTAACGGTTATTTTAACTCCGATTTTGATGATTTTTTACAACTGCACTCCTTGACCCTATATGAATATAATGAATGAATTCGATCTTCAATTTAAAATATTTACACTAGTAGATACCGCAAAATCTTATGTTATACTTAATGAAATATAAATAAACTTGTAAGTGTTAGTGAATCTATTGTTTTGATGGGATACGCATTCTACGAAACTAGTTTCAACGATCCAACTGTCAAACATGTTTGTATATTCTTCGAGATCGCATACGCCAAAAATTGGAAAAAACAAACATTTAGAGATCAAGTGATGGGACAAAACTTTTCGACGGTTATCAAAAGAAATATCACGATTTAACGGTTATTTTAACTCCGATTTTGATGATTCTTTACAGCGACACTCCTTGACCCTATATGAATACAATGAATGAATTCAATATTCAATTTAAAATATTAACACTAGTGTATACCACAAAATCTTATGTTATACTTAATGAAATTATGAATAAACTCTTAAATGTTGTCGAATTTATTGTTTTGATGGGATACGCATTCTACGAAACTAGTTTCAACGATCCCACCATCAAACAATATTGTATATACTTCGAGATTGCATATGCCAAAAATTAAAAAAAACAAACATATAGAGATCAAGTAACGGGACAAAACCTTTTGACGGTTATAAAAAGAAAAATCACGATTTAACGGTTATTTTAACTCCGATTTTGATGATTTTTTTTACAGCTACATTCCTTGAACCTATATGAATACAATGAATGAATTTGATTTTTAATTTAAAATATTTACACTAGTGGATACCACAAAATCTTATGTTATACTTAATGAAAGTATGAATAAACTTTTAATGTTAATGAATCTATTATTTTGATGAGATACGTATTCTACGAAACTAGTTTCAACGATCCAACCGTCAAACATGTTTGTATATACTTCGAGATCGCATACGCCAAAAATTGTAAAAAACAAACATTCAGAGATCAAGTAACGGGACAAAACTTTGCAACGATTATAAAACGAAAAATCACGATTTAACGGTTATTTTAACTCCGATTTTGATGATTGTTTACACTAGTGGATACCACAAAATCTTATGTTATACTTAATGAAAGTATGAATAAACTATAATAATTATATATATTAATTTAACAATTTTATATCTCGAAAATCTAAAATAATTATATAATATAATTATATATATATATATATATATTAAATTATGTGTTTTAATGTTTTGAAGTAATATTTATATGGCAAAGTGTGGTATGTGCAAATTTAAGAAAAAGAAATATTTTTCTTAACGGGTCAGATCACTTTACCTGTTAAGTAAAGTGACCCGACCTGTTAAGGACTTGTTAAGATAACAAGTGTGACACTACACGACCCGTTAAGAGAACAAGTGTTACACGAAAACGACACGAACACGACAGACACGACCCGTTTGCCAGGCCTACATGCTCTGTAGAATGAAGATAATTCCCAAGAATCAACTATTTATGGTGTTTAGTCTTCTGAATGATATTGGTCCAACATAAGGTAACATGCATGCAGTTCGCCCTTGTCTGGGATCTCAATGAAGGGTGGGGGGTGGGCACTTAAAACCGAAAATCGAAACAGAAATACGAACCAAATCAAACCGCATCGAACAATTTTGCTTTAAGGTTGTGAAACTGTTTCGGTTTGAAACTGAACCGCAATGTAAGAAAACAGTGTAAAAATGTAAATTTCATTGCATACAAATGATGCATCACAATTCACAAAGCTTAACGTGGCATATGACTCATCACAAATGGATAAGTTATCAATGACATGTAGCAAAAATCAACCAAACGAAGCTTAAAAGCATTCCTAAAATTCGGCAAAGGGGAAGAAATCTCCTTAAAATCAGTAAGGGGCCCAAATTTCTCCCAAAACCGGAATGAAAGCTAAAGCATCTTCATAAAACAAGCAAATATTGAAGATTGATCGCAAAATAGGCAAGAAAGCCCTATAAATTTCAGCCAAGTAAGGGAAAGTGGCTAAAATTAAGACACAAAACATGCCTAAATTCTCACATGGACGAATCAAGACACAAATCAAAGCCAAATCCATCCAAATGCAAGCTTTGAGAAGTATAAAAATCAAGGTCCTCAGACAAGCATAAAGGTCGACAATTTCTACATTGAAGGGCCGAAATTCTCACAAAAGGAGAACCTCTGCCAAATCTTTGAAGGCTAATACACTGCCAAAGCTCTCTTCAAAGAACGTACAACCAAAGCCGAAACATTCCCTTAAAGAATCAATAAGCACTTGTGCCGATTCCTTCAAGACTTTGTTGCAAGCTTAAAACTTGTAACGACGTTCGATTCAAGATCAAGTCACCAAGACCCTTGAATCAACAAAATCCCACATCAACATCACTTTTTCCGCAGGTCATACACAAACCTAGAGGTGAAGACTATCCACGCATTGTTTCAAGCTCAAAACTTAAAGCAATTGTTCAATCGTTCGTCCGATATCAAGTCATCGCAACCTTTGGATCAACAACCTACATATCCACACATCTTTCGGAGATTGAATCAAAGGAAAGTTCTAAATAGAGATTGTAACCCTACAAATTCATTAATACAAATCTACTTTGTACACGTGTTCTCGTTTCATTCGTTAAAGAATTTTTTTTGTTTACAAATTTGGCACGATCAATGGGACTTCTCTGCCTTCAAATCCACAAGAAACACATATGGCATCAAGAAATGATCAAGTTGTTCCCGCAACCAACACAAAGAACAAGAACATCCTTGTCGCAAGTGGTGGCACTTTGGGCGTCACAACCCAAAGCAAGACAAGAGCTCTCTCTACTGTGCCTTCCACCTCTACATCAACTCTGTCAAAGGAGCAAGAGCACTCGAGGCACGAGCCCCGTGATCACCCTGGCCTTGCTAAGGGCACCAAGGGAAGAAAGCAGCAGCTCGTATCCTATAACCATACAAGTCATGACTACTGGTGCGACTTCAATCGAAGAGCAGCTGGCACAAATGAACGAAACTATCACAAGGTTGACAAGGACCGGGGAGGAAAAAGACTTGTAGATTGCTACACTCATTAATCGTCTAGAGGCGCAGTATGACGAGAAAGCTAACTCGAAGGTTGATCCACCAAAGGATGAAACTGACGAAAATGAAGAGCCTCTGATGGAAAAAAGCTAAGGATAAGCTAGAGGTGGACTAAGCTACGACGCTCATGAGATCTCTCTATCCAATAGCTGCAATAGATGATCATAAGCATGATCAAAACGCAATATGAAGGAAGCTCGCATGATTCCGTGATGTACTCAAAGCCATACTCTAAAAGGATTGACGCCTTGAGGATGCCAAAGGGTTATCAGCCACCCAAACTCATGCAATTTGATGGAAAGGGTAATCCTAAACAACATATTGCCCATTTCATTGAAACCTGCAACAATGCTGGGACGGAGAGAGACTACCTCATCAAGCAGTTTGTGCACTCACTAAAAGGTAATGCCTTTGACTGGTACACCAACCTTGAGCTTGAATCTATCAATAACTGAGACCAACTTGAAAGGGAATTCCTCAACCGCTTCTACAACTGTTACACCTCACCCCCATTTTATTTAAAAATGGTTTTTAGTTTTTAATTGGTGAGCCCAAGGGGCCCACCCCTGATTTTTTTTATCCCCCGAGTCTGTCTTATCTCTTCCCTTTCAGTCATCTCTTTCTTCCCTTTCCCCGTGCTCTCTCTCTCTCTCTCTTTAACACTATCTTTTACCTCTTCGGCACCGAGAAGGAAACCACCATCACCCATGCCATTTTCAACCAAACCAAAACTCAAAAATCTGAACCTCAAACCTTAGGGACATGGCAAATCCACTTGCAGCCTTGCATGTGTCATCAAAACACCTTTATGTGCTTTGCCATTAACACAGAGAGCTTGAGCTCTCTCGAACTCCATCTCAGGTATGGTTTAATCCCTCTCTTGATTAGTGTGAGTTATAATCTAGTCTGTGATGCGTGTTTATGTTGAAAATCTAAGGGTTTAAACCTTGTTTTGAATATGTGCATGCATGCCACCCCCAGCGAAGAATTTCAGCGAATGCCTTTGAGTTTGAAGAAAGGTGGTGATTGCCTTGTTTGGTTTCAGCTCAATTTTGGCTTTTGTTGTGTGCTTGGGCTAACCTAAGCTTGAAATCGTGGGACTAAGTCTCTGCATGCACCCATACTCTCTGTCTCAGTCTCCGACGGTGACACTTGAGCGTTTTTCGACGAGTTCAAAGGTGTGAACACTCGAACTCCTTTGAATATTATCGCTGGTAATTAATTACCTTGCTGTTTGTTGGCAGTGCCGTGTGTGTGTGTGCAGTGCAGTGTATGTGTGGTATGAGCTCCGATGTGTGTGTGTGTGTAGGTGTGCCTGTGTGAGTGTATGTGTGTTATTGTGTATGGGTATGTGGATGTACAGTGTATGTGTGTGTGTGTGTGTGTCCGTGTGGGTGTGTGCATGTATGGTGAGTGTGTGTGAGTGTGTGTGGTGCACGGGTGTATGTGTGTGTTGTGTCGTGCGTGTGTGTGGGTGTGCGTGTGTGTACTGTGTGTGCGTATATGAGTGCATGTGTGCATATGTGTTGTGCATCCATGTGTATGTGCTGGCGTGTGTGTATGTGTGTTGTGTGGGTTTGGGCTCAAGCCCAAACCACCCTTTTTGTTCCTAAACTATTCAAACCCAAAACCTAATAAGTCCTAACCCTATTTAACCTAAACCTAAACCCTAATCCGGATCCAAACCCAAGACCCATTTCCATTTCTTGAATTCTACAGTTGGGTAATTTGATAAATTGTACATTTTTGTGCTTAGGTGAAGTTGCTAGTGGGGATTTCCTTAATCCTTTTCCGCACAACTCTGCTGCTATGGAGTATCTGTGAGTGGACCCCTTCTAAAATTTGCATAATTTTATAGTTTATTTGCATAAATGAAATGCATGCCTTACAAATTTATGAACTGATTTTATGTTAAGCATGTTTACTGAAATATTCATTATCGTTTCGTTATTTTGTAAGGAATTAATTGTTGGCCTATATTGAGCTATATTTTAATATATCGTATTTTTTTTATAAGAACCATGAACTGGTAGACTCTGATAGAGATAGGATGCTAGAACATGTTTTAGAAAACCCTATTTATAGTATAGACGATGAATGACTTTATACTATGAAGTGGTTATTTATGAGAGGCAGAACTATTTGTGCGTACCTAGTGGACACTATGCCGCATGGGGCGAAGATCTGGTGTTGGCAGATAGGCCATGAGAAATAATCCGTAGCTACGGGCTGAGGGACAAGAAGCAGGCATTAGGCTGGGAGTTGGCAATCTCTGGCTACGGGCGCAGAGACCACGGTGCTGGCATAGGGCTGGGAGTTATATTTATTCAGTGATTTTATTGGTAGTACACCACGCTTACGAGACGATATGTGAGACGATTGATATTTTAATTTCCGCAATGTTTTTCCGCGATATGTCTTTTGAGATGTTTTTGGCATGCTAGGGTTTTCAGTAAACCTATTACTTATTATACTAGTAGTTTTCTTTATATAAACTGTGGGGCTTAGTATCTTCATAACTGTTTTATTATTATTGTATATATGAACTTGGTCCACTCACCTTTGTTTTTCGCCCCCATTCAGGTCTTAGAAACGAGGACTACGACACAACGTACGAGGCATTCCCCTACGAGTAGCAGTTTATCACTCACTTGGGTGATATCTTGTAATGATCTTTCCTTTTGTGATCTTGAATTAGAACGTATTTTGTGCACTCTAGACATTTCCTTAAACTTTGCTTATTACCTTTAGATTCTAATGATTATTCATGAATATTTCCTCCTAATCATTACTCTTGTAGTCAATAAATGGCTTTCGTCACCCTCGGGTGTCGGCCAGCACGTGCCTATCCGGGTATTCAGGGAATATCAGGGTTGGGACGTGTCAGATTGGTATCAGAGCATGGTTAGGGTTTCTTTCCACCAATTTGGTAAATTTTAGCCTTTCTAAATCTTGTTGTCCTTGTCAGAATCATGGCTAATCCTGTTGGGAATGTGCCTCGACGACCTTGTTCTTCTATAATGGGGGGAATGCAGTAGTTTACCTCTACATTAATGAATCGCTAGTAGTCATGAAGTTACTGAGTTGAAATCTGTGGGAAATTGTGAGGAGGCTGAGTAATGGTTAGAGAAAATGGAGGATACTCTGGAGGCTATGAAGTGTCCACTAAATGAGTGGGCATACACTGCAGGTTTTTTCATTCAGGGTGATGCTAGGAGTTGGTGGAAATCAGCGAAGGAATCTCGTCCACCTGGTTCTTGGATAACATAGGCTACATTCAGGAAACGTTTTATTACTTACTTTCTAAGCCCTAGTTACAGATTGAGGAAGAGGCAGAAGTATTTAGAGTTCCGACAGGGTGACCTCAGCATCACAGAATTTGACAGTACCTTTAGGCACTTGGCTAGGCATCATGATGGGACTTATGCTAATCCATAAGCACAGATGGATCAGGCGATGCTTGCACTGAACCAAGAGTACCGTACACTAGTAGTTGCTTAGAAACCTAGAACTTATGAAGAAGTAATCAAGATAAGTCTGAATATAGAACAGTCTAAGTGGAATACAGAGATGCAAGATCAACCTCAGATTTGGAGCCAGCCCCAAAGACAGAATAGACAGCGGAATCAGAATCAGAGGAGTTGGAATTTCCAGTCATGGAGTACCAGAGAATCAATGGGCCCTTCCAATTCTGTAGGTCTCAAACATTCCTTTTCCTTTAAACGACTAGGTCGGGGTTCAAGGTCGTCCAGTGAAAGCTCAGGCAACGAGTCGGCAAGACGATCTTTCGGTCATTTCACTCCGAGTTATTCGGTTTGTAATCAATGTGGGTTACGTCATTGAGGGAGTTGTGGGATAACTGCTGTAGTTTGTCACAGGTGTGGTGGAACTGGGCATTTTGTTCGTGATTGTCCTTCAGCGCCACCACATGGTGATTTTGCCTCTTGCTCAGGCTATCAGATCATTCAGAATTATGGCAGTCGACAGAGTTATGATGGCAGTGGTAGTAGTAGTCGGAGTTATGGTAGCAGTACTAATCAGAACTACCAGGGTAATAGAGGTCTGCAGTTTGGTGGTAGAGGTAGCCAAAATTTTAGAGGAAATGATAGCCAGAGTGCTCAGTTTCTACCCAACAACAGGCTGGAACATCTTCTGGTAACAGTAATCAGGGAAACAAAGCATGACGTGGTTCCAGAGGTCATGGCAGTTGGAACAATAATGCGGGGTATCAGGTTCATGGACATATGAACTCCATGACTCAACAGTAGGTTGATTAGAATCCTCGAGTTATCACCGGTACGTTACCTGCCTGTAATACTTGGGCTAAAGTTTTAATTGATCCGGGTGCTACATAGTCTTTTCTTTCTTCATCTTTTGCTCGGGTTATACCTTCTCAACCTCAGCCACTAGGTTTTGATATGCTGATTCAAATACCACGTGGTGAATTGTTTTGTGCTCAATGGCAATATCGGAATTGTCCAATTATTGTGGAAGGGGAAAACTTAGAGATTAATTTAATTCCTTTTAAACTAGCGAAGTTTGATGTCATTCTGAGAATGGATTGGCTATCTAAGCATCGAGCGAATGTCGCATGTCGGGAGAACATTGTGACGTTTAATTGGCTAAGACTTCCATCAGTTACATTTATGGATGAGCGACTTGTCCTCCCCAATAGTATTATTTCTGCCATTCGAGCAACTAGGTTGTTGAATAAAGGTTGTGTGGGGTTTTTAGCCCACGTAGTTGTGAAGGATGAACCTTCTTTACGTTCAGAAGAGGTGCCAGTTGTAAGGAACTTCATCGATGTGTTACCTGATGATTTACCGGGATTGCCACCTACGAGGGAAATTGAGTTTACTATCGATTTACTCCCAGGTAAAAATCTTATTTCCTTGGCACCTTATCAAATGGCATCAGCGGAGTTAAGAGAATTGAAGATCCAACTCCAGGAATTGGTAGACAAAGGTTATATCCAGCCGAGTACATCCCCGTAGGGAGCTCCTATTCTTTTTGTTAGAAAGAATGATGGATCAATGAGATTCTGTATCGATTATAGACAACTGAATCAGGTGACGGTAAAAAATCGTTACCCTCTGCCTCGAATCGATGATTTGTTTGATCAATTGAAAGGTGCTCAGGTATTTTCCAAAATTGATCTTCGATCGGGTTACCATCAATTGAGGATTCGTGAGGATGATGTCCCGAAAACAGCTTTTCGTACGAGGTATGTGCATTATGAATTTTGTGTCATGCGTTTTGGATTGACAAATGCACCTGCAACATTTATGGATTTGATGAACAGAGTCTTTAGACCATATCCGGATCAGTTTATGATTGTGTTCATTGATGACATTCTAGTTTATTCTAGATGTGTTAATGAGCACAATAAGCATTTAAGACTAGTGCCAGAACGACTGAGGGACACCAACTTTATGCCAAGTTGTCAGCAGTGTCTAACTGGGAACAACCAAAGAATGTCACCGAAGTGAGAAGTTTCCTGGGTTTGGCAGGGTATTATCGAAGATTTATTCAGAATTTTTCTACAATTGCTCTGCCTCTTACTCAATTGAATTGTAAAGGTCTCCAGTTTGTGTGGGATGAAAATAAGTTTTTAGGAGCTTAATCGACGTCTCACTCAAGCCCTTGTTCTCGCTCTTCTAGATGACAGTGGTGAATTTGAGGTGTATACTGATGCTTCTCTATCAGGTTTTGGGTGTGTATTGATGCAGCATGGAAACATTATCGCCTACGCTTCCAGACAACTCAAAACCCATGAAAGAAATTATCCCACTCATGATTTGGAGTTAGGAGCAGTGATTTTTCGCTTTGAATATTTGGAGGCACTACTTATATGGAGAGAAATGTCGTATTTTAATGGATCATAAGAGTCTTAAGTATGTGTTCACCAAGAAGGAGCTGAATTTGAGACAGAGAAGGTGGATGGAGCTTATAAGTGATTATGACTGTTCGATCGAGTACCACCCTGGGCATGCCAATGCCGTGGCTGATGCTCTTAGTCGGAAACATCACGAGCAGCTTGCATCACTTCAAGTTGTACACGTTCCATTACTATTTTCTCTTCGGGAAACTGGTGTTAATTTGGAACCAGGTGAGCACGGAGCTTGGCTAACACATTTTCAGTTTAGACCTATCTTTGTAAACATGGTCAAAGAAGCTTAGGAACTTGATTCGGAATGTGTTGAATTAAAGGAACAAGTGTTGAAGGGGGATAATGAGAAATTCATCATCCGTAGGGATGGAACTTTATTGAAAGGGAACCGTTTGTTCATGCCTAAAGATAATGAAGCTGTTAAAAAGGAAATTCTTGATGAGGCTCATACTTCAGCTTATGCTATGCATCTAGGAAGTACTAAATTGTATCGCACCATTTATCCTTTCTATTACCAGGAAGGGATGAAACGGGACGTAGCAGAGTATGTGAGTAGATGTTTAATCTGCCAACAGGTTAAAGCAGACAGACAAAGACCTGAAGGACTGATGTATAATCTTCCGATACCAGTTTGGAAGTGGGAGGATATCACTATGGACTTTGTGTACAGATTGCCTAGAACGCCATCAAGGTACGATGGTATTTGGGTAATTGTCGATCGGCTTACCAGGACCGCTCATTTCTTACCAGTTCGACAGACTTACTTGTTGGAGAAATTAGCAAAATTATTCATCGATAATATTGTTTGTCTTCATGGTGTACCCATTTCCATTATGTCAGACAGAGATCCCAGATTTACTTCCAGGTTTTAGAAAGCCTTTAATGTCGCTATGGGTACTCAATTACTATTTAGCACTGCTTATTATCCACAAACTGATGGTCAGTCTGAGCGGACGATTCAAACTTTAGAAGACATGTTGAGAGTGTCGATGTTACAGTGGAAAGGTAGCTGGGATAACTATTTGTCGTTGGTGGAGTTTGCTTACAATAATAGTTATCACTCGAGTATTGGTATGGCGCATTTTAAAGCACTTTACGGGAAGGTGTGTAGGACACCATTATGTTGGACAGAGGTAGGAGAAAGGTCGTTGGCGGGACTAGAGATTGTGGATACCACCAACGTTAATATCCAACTAATTAAGGTGAATTTGAAAACAGCACAAGACCGACAGAAAAGCATTGCAGACAAACATTCCAAGGATCGTGAGTTTACAGTGGGCGACTTTGAATTCTTGAAGTTGTCTCTCTGGAAGGGTGCTGTTCGTTTTGGTAAGCGAGGAAAGTTGAGTCCTCGATACGTCGGTCCCTATCAGATTATTGAGAGAATTGGTGCAGTTGCTTATAGGTTGAAGCTACCACCAGAGTTGTCACTGATCCATAACGTTTTCCATGTTTCCATGCTTCAGAAATATGTACAAGATCCCTCTCATATCATCCAGTTAGAGCCATTAGAAGTAAATCCGGATGCTAGCTATGTAGAAGAACCAATGGCTATCCTTGATAGACAGGATAAGGTGTTGCAGAATAAAGTTATTCCTTTGGTGAAGGTACTGTGGAGGAACCATGCAGTCGAAGAAGCTAATTGGGAAGCAAAGGAATCAATGTGGAACCAATATTCCTTTCTTATCGTGTAAATTCGCAATTTTAAGGATGAAATTTCTGTCAGATGGGGTAGATTGTTACACCCTACCCCCATTTTATTTAAAAATGGTTTTTAGTTTTTAATTGGTGAGCCCAAGGGGCCTACCCCTGATTTTTTTGTCCCCCGAGTCTCTCTTATCTCTTCCCTCTCAATCCTCTCTTTCTTCCCTTTCCTCGTGCTCTCTCTCTTTCTCTAAACACTCTATTTTACCTCTTCAGCGCCGAGAAGGAAACCACCATCAATCACGCCATTTTCAACCAAACCAAAACCCAAAAATCTGAACCTCAAACTTTTGGGACATGGCGAATCCACTTGCAGCCTTGCATGTGTCATCAAAGCACCTCTATGTGTTCTGCCATTAACGCAGAGAGCTTGAGCTCTCTCGAACTCCATCTCAGGTATGGTTTAATCCCTCGCTTCATTAGTGTGGGTTATAATATAGTCTGTGATGCATGTTTATGTCAAAAATCTAAGGATTTAAACCCTGTTTTGAATATGTGCATGCATGCCACCCCCAGCGACAAATTCCGGCGAATGCCGTTGAGTTTGAAGCAAGGTGGTGACTGCCTTGTTTGGTTTTAGCTCAATTTTGGCTTTTGTTATGTACTTGGTCTAACCTAAGCTTGAAATCGTGGGACTAAGTCTCTGCATGCACCCATACTCCCTGTCTCAGTCTCCGACGGTGAAACCCAAGCGTTTTTCGATGAGTTCGAAGGTGTGGACACTCGAACTCCTTTGAATACTATCCCAGGTAATTAATTACCTTGCTGTTTGTTGGCAGTGCCGTGTGTGTATGTGTAAAGCAGTGTATGTGTGGTGTGAGCTGCGATGTGTGTGTGTGTTAACTATGTGTGTGGGTGTGCCTGTGTGAGTGTGTGTTGTTGTGTATAGGTGTGTGCATGCACAGTGTGTGTGTGTGTGTCCGTGTGGGTGTGTACGTGTATGGTGAGTGCGTGTAAGTGTGTGTGGTGCACGTGTGTATATGTGTGTTGTGCTGTGCATGTGTGTGGGTGTGTGTGCATGTACTTGTAAACACGGAAATCTTGCGATGAATGAGACAAGAACACGTGTATAAAATAATATTTTGTATTAATGATTTTGGGGTTACAATCTCTCTCAAATTTAATCCTTTGATTCGATCTCCGTAAGGTGTTGATTTGTGGATGGGCTACTGATCCAAAGGGCCGTCGGGGCTTGATCTTTAGGATGAACAGTGGTGTACGGTCTTCAAGGGCTTTTGGGTTTGATCTTGAAGAACAATGGATGAATTTATTGATGTTGTTGATCCAAAGGGTCGTCAGGGGCTTGATCTTAAGATGAACGATGATGAACGATGAACACTTTCTTCAAGGGTCGTCGGGGCTGGATATTGAATTGGTGGAAGTTCTTTAAGGGCTATTGGGGCTTGATCTTGAGGGAGGATTTGACGAACAACGAAGAGAGCTTTCTTGATCCTTTGGGATTTTCTTGAGAGCTTTGGAGTTTCAAAGCTTCAAGGTTTTGGTGTGATGTGAATTGGTTGTGAATTGGTGTCCCTAAAATGAATGCCTTGGCTTCCTATTTATAGAATTCCAAAACTTGATTTTTGGATTTAAATAATCAGATGAAATAAATCATTTCTGCCAAGTGTTGACACGCGTCATGTTTGATGACTTTTCTGATGATTCTCGATTTTTCGTTGAGTCACATGTTATGTGTAAAATTTATGTGACACGTGAACATTGAAATTTGAATTATTGATCAACATTTATTTCACCGAAATTTCGATGTCTACAAATGCCCCCACTTTAAGGCGAGTCGTATACATGTCCTTGCCACGTGTAGAAGATGCGTTTTGAAGTCCCTTAATGTATATGTCGATTCAATGGCCGTTGAGGCTTGATCTTGAACTGGGCTGTTAATTTCTTCAAGGGTCGTTGGGGCTTGATCTTGAATTTGGCTGGAAGATTTTCTGGTTTCCCCTAATTGTTAATTTACCACAGGCTTAATCTTGAACTGGGCTAGAGGGTTTTCTAGTTTCCTCCAAAGGTCTGAACTTACTCATTTTATCTGGAGCTGAATTTGATTCAAGGGTGGAGGAGGCTTGATTTTGAATCGGACTTGTGATTTCTTCAAGGGTCGTTGGGATTTGATCTTGAACTTAAACATGACCACGAGCGGTTTTAGGATTTGGACACATGGCAGGTAAGCACGAGATAGAGGTGATGGTCTGTTTCTTTGTTCAATCTTTCCAATTCATATTGAAGAAGGCTAGGGGATAAGGTCAGATGCTGCAAAAATTTGCTTTGAAAGATGAAGGAAGTTCGAGGAATTTTCATATGAACCCCGAGCAGTTTGGTTAACGGTACGATCTTCAAGGGTTGTCGAGACTTTGCTCTTCGGCGATAGTGCCAGTGAAAGGCTGTTGAAGCTTCTCGAGCTCTTTGATTATAGCAACAATGGCATGCTTGGATTTGACTTAGACTCCTCCGTCTGGATTATGCAGTTCTGTCGAGAAGGGTGTCCTGCTATAATGATTTGTTCCAGCTCATCATGCTCCATTCTTCTCTACTTGTTTCTTTCATATAGTAGAAGTGGTGCGCAACCTTTTTCCTTTAAATGATCATTCAGAGCATCACTTCTCAGCGACTCATCCATGCTTGACAGCTTTAGTGTAAAGAGCCAACATCATATCAACTGTCCTGAAGTATTTGCTGAGGAAATTCGAGACCCGTCGACAGTTGAAGATGAGCACTCGAGAGCAGTGCTAGGTAAGCAACCAGGCAAAAGTTCCGGGCAATCAGTTCCCGATCGGAAGTTTGATTTCAGGTTCCGACTGATTGCTTTCTTTCTCCTTGTTCTGCAGGCAAGAGCACAGGCAAAGGAAAAGATAAGGGAAAAGAATGATATGAGATACCTTTGCTTTCGACCCTGATGATATGAGATACTTTTGCTTTTGAAGAAGTAACGGATGATCAACACATGTATTTGTTGTGCTTGTCTCCATATGCTTAGATGCATCATTTTCACTTGCCTCATCTGTTCTCCAGGCATCTGGTATCTTATTTGGCAGTGCATCAACAGTTGAAGATGAGTACTTGAGAGCAGTGATAGGTAAGCAATCAGGGAAGGGGTTCCAGGTAATCAGTTCCAAATCGAAAGGTTGATTCCAAGTACCGGCTGATTGCTCTCTTTCTTCTTATCATGCAGGGAAGAACAAGAACAAAGAAAAGAACAGGGGGAAAACATGCTATGAGATACTCTTGATTTCGACCCTGAAGATATTTGATGCTTTTGCTCTTAAAGAATTAGTTGAAGAGGCATTTTCAAGAAGGAAGAAAACTGAGTATGTTGAAAGGTTTGGTTATAGATGTATTCATGGCAAGGAAGAAGAGTCAGGCGTTTTGGATGTGTGCCTTGCCATAGAGGATGAAGGTCGACCTATATAGTGATTTCCCAATAGCAGGTGGTAGTGCGGATGCGGCCTTGTGACCCACGCTTGTCAGCCAAAAGTGTGGTAGTTGGAATAATGAACTTCATGAACTTCATGTGTTTTCAACTCTGTCAGTGATCTTTGACAAAGTTGCACGTGCTATCCGACAAGCTAAGTTGCATCTGAAAAGTGTTAACGGACTTTATGCAGAAAATCTGGCTTTTGAAATTCGGAGAGTGGCGTCTCTTCGATTTTTGAACTTGTAGTTGTGTTGCCTCTCCTTTTATAGAGGTATCGATCACATCCCACATGCACATTTTGAAGATTGCCCGCTTGTGAAAATTGTCTCTAGTGTATTTCTGAGATTTTACTACCTCCAACCTTTTTCTTTTACCATTTTTGAAAATGGCATACCCTTCTAACATTTGCTTAGATTTGAGTCTCGGGAGGGATACAAGTGCGTCGTGTCAGGGTAATATATGGCGGCCGTCATTCTTATCTTCTAACGGACCTCTTACAGTTGAAGACTCTGTGATGAGGGATGCAATAGCGGCGACGGTAGTAGCCAAGAACCTTCTCACTCCTAGAGATAATAGGTTGCTTTCAATGCGGTCCGATGAGTTGGTTGTATAAGACTCCCTGGCTCTCAGTGTTTAGTGTGTGGGCTCTGTGTCTAACATGGGACAGCGCCTGCTTGCTCGAACTCGCCAAGTTGAATCATTGAAGGCCGAGGTTGGACGAGAGATCAAACGTCTCAAGCGCGAGAATTGAGAGTTGCACATGCTTGCAAATGATTATTCGACAAGCATGAAGAGAAAGCTTGATCATCTGCAGGAATCTAAAGGTCGGATTCAAAGTGACCATCAGAAGTTCGTGGATGGGCTGTTGATCCAAAGCGTCGTCGGGGCTTGATCTTTAGGATGAACAGTGGTGTACGGATCATCAAGGGCTTTTGGGCTTGATCTTGAAGTACAATGAATAAATTTATTGATGTTGTTGATCCAAGGGGTCGTCGGGGGCTTGATCTTAGGATGAATGGTGATGAACGATGAACACTTGGTGTGATGTGAATTGGTGTCCCTAAAATGAATACCTTGGCTTTCTATTTATAGAATTCCAAAACTTGATTTTTGGATTTAAATAATCAGATGAAAAAAAATCATTTATGCCAAGTGTTGACATGTCTCATGTTTGATGACTTTTCTGATGATTCTCAATTTTTCGTTGAGTCACATTCTATGTGTAAAATTTATGTGACAAGTGAATGTTGAAATTTTAATTATTGATCAACATTTATTTCACCGAAATTTTGATGTCTACAATACTGTGTGTGCGTATGTGAGTGCATGTGTGATGTGCATGTGTGCATATGTGTTGTGCATACATGTGTGTGTGCTGGCGAGTGTGTATGTGTGTTGTGTGGGTTTGGGCTCAAGCCCAAACCACCCCTTTTGTTCCTAAACTATTCAAACCCAAAACCTAATAAGTCCTAACCCTATTTAACCTAATCCTTTTCCCCACAACTCTGCTGCTACGGAGTATCTGTGAGTGAACCCCTTCTAAAATTTGCATAATTTTATAATTTATTTGCATAAATGAAATGCATGCCTTACAAATTTATGAACTGATTTTATGTTAAGCATGTTTACTGAAATATTGATTATCGTCTCGTTATATTGTAAGGAATTAATTGTTGGCTTATATTGAGCTATATTTTAATATACTGTATTTTTTTTATAAGAACCATGAACTGGTAGACTATCTAATGGATGACGATAGGATGCTAGAACATGTTTTAGAAAACCTTCTTTATAGTATAGACGATGGATGACTTTATATTATGAAGTGGTTATTTATGAGAGGCATAACTATTTGTGCGTACCTAGTGGACACTATGCCGCCTGGGGTGAAGATCTGGTGTTGGCAGATAGGCCGGGAGAAATAATCCCTAGCTACTGGCTGAGGGACATGAAGCAGGCATTGGGCCGAGAGTTGGTAATCTTTGGCTACGGGCACAGAGACCACGGTGCTGGCATAGGGCTGGGAGTTATATTTATTCAGTGATTTTATTGGTAGCACACCGCGCTTACGAGATGATTGATGTTGTGATTTCCGTGATGTTTTTCCGCGATATGTCTTTTGAGATGTTTTTGGCATGCTAGGGTTTTCAGTAAACCTATCACATATTATACTAGTGGTTTTCTTTATATAAAATGTGGGGTTTAGTATATTGATAACTGTTTTATTATTATTGTATATATGAACTTGGTCCACTCACCTTTGTATTTCGCCTCCATTCAGGTCTTAGAAACGAGAACTACAACACAACGTACGAGGCATTCCCCTACCAATAGCAGTCTATCACTCACTTGGGTGATATCTTGTAATGATCTTTCCTTTTGTGATCTTGAATTAGAACGTATTCTGTGCACTCTAGACTTTTCCTTAAACTTTGTTTATTATCTTTAGATTCTAATGATTATTCATGAATATTTCCTCCTAATCATTACTCTTGTAGTCAATAAATGGCTTTCGTCACCCTCATGTGTCGGCCAACACGTGCTTATCCGGGTATTCAAGGAATATCAGGGTTGGGATGTGTCAATAACACTCACCGCACCATAAGCATGCTGGAGCTGACGAGTACGAAACAGTGGAAGGATGAACCTATCGTCGACTACATCAATAAATGGCGTTCATTAAGTCTGGATTGCAAAGATCGGCTTTTTGAAACCTCCACCATTAAGATGTGTGTTCAAGGCATGCACTAGGGGTTACATTACATCCTCCAAGGCATAAAACCGAGAACATTTAAAGAATTGGCAACTCGATCCCATGATATGGGGCTGAGTATTGCCAATCATGGGAAAAAGGAGCCGATCACTGACTTCAAAAAGGATAAGGTGTTTGCCCCAAAGGTAAACAAGACTAGGAAAAAGCCCGCCAAAGAAGCTTTTGCCATCCATACTACCCCCATCAAGACCTCTTCCGTGCTCGTCAAGATCTCCTCCAAAAACAAAATGAAGGAGATGAACAAAGGTGAGCCTTCTCGCACCCAAGGCAGGTACAAAAACACCTTGAGGGATTTTTTAGGATACTTTGGTTATATTTCGCACCAAAACCGTACCAAACCAGACCTTGCCCACCCCTAATGAAGGGTTAAGTGGCTATATTCCCCCCAACATTAATGGAGGAATTTTTTACTGTACTTTGGTTCAAAAGATATTTTGAGTGTGTGAATTGTTAGATTTTTATTTAAAAATACAAAACTAAAATCTAATTGTAAGTATGATGAGCTCCCATATATCATTAGTAACGTTCTTTTAGAAGATTGTAATGTTTTTTAATAAAAAAAAACCAGCTACTATTTCCCCTGAAAAATATTAAAGAAATGCAGAAATTTGCATATGTGAAATTTCTTTGGGAGGAGGATTCTCTCCAAATTCACTTTATGAGGATCTTAGAAATTTTTATATTATAACTATTCATCATATATCGTGTAGTCAGTTTTCGTCAAGTATTATTTGTATTTAAATTTAAATAAAAAAAGTCAAATGATTTCTAACGGTATAATGCACGATAAATAATTAAGATATGATGAATTTTAGAATTCTCATAATTTAAATTCGAATGAAATCCATATCCATAACCTGTGTACCAGTCAATAATCAGTGATGTGGTTTGCTTTCTTTTGCATTAAAAATTGAAATCTTTTCCTTTGTCAGAATTCACATGACCAAGCTACCAAACATTGACCTGGACTTGTAATAACAACTCACGTTTCATTTTTTTTATTTTTATTTTTTTGTTAAATAACTCACATTTCATATTTGAAGTACGCGCATAAACGAGTTTTATGAATTGGATGCACCCAAAATATGTTTTACAAGATATTTAAGTACCGCGACTGAAAGAATATTATTTTGAAGAACATGACATCTTCGGAGACCACGTGATATTTGGATGGGTTGAAAAAACCAAACTAAAACAAATCATATTCTTCTTCTGACAAAGAAATAGTATTGATCCAATGCAACTGATGATGCTCCAAAATAAATGAACTAGCTAGGTTCTCTTCATAGAGTTCTATACCAATGTGAATGAGAGGCTAAGTAGACAATTCAAGTTAAATGATATATAGAATAACGAGCATGTCATTGTTGGATTCTACTAATGACAATCTTTTGAGTAAGTTAAGTTTTACTTGCATCTTAAATTATTGGGAATTACTCAAAATAGGATATTTTTTTAATCTTGGGACAAAAATAGGATTTTTTGAATATGCACACGGCATGTATACACCATGCACAACAATTGGACAAAAACATGATTTTTCCTATACCTTGAAATGACATAATTGCCCTCGTATAAAAATGAGTTATTTCTTCCCATTTTCTGTTTTCTCTCTCTACTCTCTCTCTGTCCTCCCTCTTTCTTCTCTCACTTTGTCCCTCATGCACTCTCTATCCTATTCTCACTATGCACCACTGTGCACACGCGGTGCATAGTCGTCTCGACCAACACTTTCCAAAACGAAGCCACCACAAATTTCATCTCGTCCTCACAGTAAAAAACACCTAGCCTTGTCACAAATTTCATCCCTAATTGTTGGGATCAAAACTCCAGCAAGCGGGAGTTTTCTGGCCATTTTTTAGCAACATAGCAAACAATCGAGGCTCGAGACCAACACCATTGGACTTGCATTGAGTGTGGGAACAAAGCCTAGTCATTAACTGCTGCTACACACGCGATGTCTATTGGGACCAAAGCCCTCATCTCTCTCTCTCTCTCTCTCTCTCTCTCTCTCTCTCTCCACGAACATCCTGGGCTGGAGGGGTCAACACCACCAAAACAAGAAAACCCATTTGTTATTGACCAAAAATGAGAAAACTCATTTGTTGTTTGCACTCTTCCTTCCAATATTTGCAGATTAGTGGGATTAAAGAAGTGAGCTTTTTCATATTTAGGGAATGGGAGAATAAACCTAGAAGCTATATGAAGTAATAGTGAAACAAAATTTAATCATTTCTCCCTCTTCTAAACCCTACCTTGTTTTAATGTTGTGATGGTGTTCACTAAAAATTGGCAAAAATTGGTGTTTTGTTGGATGAATTTTTCAGGATATGCTCACTGTATGTACACAACATGCACACACATGCACATGATATGTTCACAAATCTAAGCCAACCCAAAGCTCAAAGCTCTCTTCGAAATCAGAAAAATGGCGTCATCACTTGTGATATCACCACCATATACACTATATGCGCACCACATGCACATCATATGTACAGTACATGCATATGATATGCACAGAACTAGAGATCGATCAATGAGCTGCTTTTCGCATTAATAAGAAACTTTAATGGCAACCTATTGGTATACCAACCACCAGTTAACCGTGCACGTGGAAAACATGATATCTGTTGTCGTTATTTCATGAACACGCATGACCCTTAACGCCCTCTAAGCTTTTTCTTAATTTTATTTTTCGTTGAGGCAAACTAGTTGTGGTCATACTCACTAAATTCCGGACCCCAACATATGTGCTTCATAACTAGTAGACATTCCCGCTTCTCATATTAACTAGTAGCCATTTCCCTAAGTTATTTGACTTCTTAGAAGATTGTGCTTGTTTTGATTCTTTTCTTCGTCTAGTAACTTAAGGACTTTGTTTTATATCCTACTATGTGCCAAGAATCCAAATATTAACGAAGTATAAAATAACAGCTTTGTCGCACTTCTTGTCTTTGAAGTGGCAGTTGTCCTGATGCTCAATCACTCGCAAAGCTCAAGAACATAGGCAAGTTGCAGCTCATCGTCACAATACCAAATCTTCTACATCTAAAATGGGTGTGACCTCTCTATAGTCCTAATCATTGATTGACACATATTAAGTTTCTGACAACAAAGTTAAGAACAGTTAAGTTTATAAACACTTGTCAGTCAATGATTAGGGCCATAGAGAAGCCACACCCATTTTAGATGCAGAAGATTTGATCTCCATCGTCTCATCAGTGGCTCAATCACAATACACAATTCATGCAAGGTATGGATCCAATGGATTGAATTACCTTGATAAATCACATGAAACTTGTCAAAAGTAAGAAGAACTCCAAATATGTAGATGAACTAAGCTAGAATGACGTTTGTTAATTGGTAGAAAAGTATGAAACTTGGATACAAGCAAGTTGAGAAACACACGAACTTCCTCCAATTGGAATCACTCTAAAATTCATCAGTTTGGCTATTTTTTGCTCAAGAGAAAGTCAAATGTTCTACATTGAAAATATCATTCAAAGTATCAAATTTCTCACCAAATAACTAATAAATTAATACTAAGATTAGGGCAAAATATATAATATAACATCGACTCATCATTAACGCGTAGGGTCCTTTTAGACTCATTAAAATAATGTATAGTTGACAGAGCACTATCTTAGTTATAAATTAGAAATTACGTCAGCGCGTTGCTGCAAGAACCAGCTGTTTCAGGCGTAATCGGATGAATAAAACACATTTAAGTTGAATAAATTCAACACAAATATGAACAAATCATTCAGAATTAAAACCCTAAACCTCCACAGAACCCAATACACAACCAAGGAGTCTACACAGATTCAAGTTTCCATATTCACAGATAACTATATTTCCATCACTTTCTCAACAACTGAACAGAAAATAACTGAAAAAGTAAAGATGAAAAATTGGAAAATGCTACCTTCCTGAGAATAAGGTCTAGAGGCTACCTCAGATTTTGAGTCGCATAACTAAGGTTGATTACTGCTAAATGCAAAGAAGAGAAAATACAAGTTATTACCTATACAAAAAGCACAATAACCAATAGGGTTTCGCTCTAATATGTTATTAATTAAATTACAACAAAATAAACTGAAGCAAACTAATCTGAAAACAGGGCTAACCATTGAATTCTCAGGGTTTGAGCTTCTTGGTTTCTGGTTTACATGCTGATCTGTTTACTTTGTCACATTCAACCCTCGGGCAGTTTCAGATTAAAAAAATCTTCACAAAAAAGAGTATCTAATTTCACAAAATATATGAAACCCAAATCAAATTTCTTGATAAAAACTAAGAATAACTCCACAAATTACTAACTTGTAAAAAAAATTCAGAATCCCAGATTAAATTTCAACTTTAAAAACCCCAATTCGGACAATATATCCACAATACCTCCAAAGACGCTCACCTTAACAGAATGAACAAAAACTTCCCAACTCAGTTGGACATTCCCTTAAACCACTCAAACGTAAATAATCATGCTTTTAGCACAACACAAACCGTACGGGGCACAAAAATCTGGGCACAAAAATTGAAATTTGAAGCAGATCCAGATATTTTCTAGCCTCTAAAAGAAAGAGAACCCTAAATGTCAACCTCAACATTTCAGACTCACTAAATTCTAGCGTTTCTTCAGCTTTTCTAGCAATGTGGTAGTTTCTGTGTGCGTGTGTGAGCTGAGAGAGAGAGAGAGAGAGAGCAGTGAGTATTTATATCAAAGGGCATGTAAGAAAACATTTGGATTTGATCAACTACAAAAAAGAATAACCAACTGCATTATAATAACATCATTGTCTCACTAAAAAAAACTCACCAAAAATAGTATATGTGGTTAAAGGGATTCTGTCTGATCCCAAAACATAAATCTCTCACTTTCTCATTGTCAATCAAATACGTACTAAATCATGTTCCAACCACAATGCATTCAAAGCAATAATCAATTGAGCACACTAAATAAGTGGAAACATTTATACCTCAATCCAATTCGAAGCTTAAATCTTCTTGCTGGAAAAGTTTGACCTGCAAAACCAAATTACATTCATCAAGAAAAAGGAATGAATTTAAAAAGGCAAATACAATGCAGAAAAATAGGCATTCAATTTAGCTCTATTTATATTAGACGAAGATCCATTGAAACAACCATGAACACAGAAATAAAAAATTGAAAAAACAACCTTTTTCAAAAACTACTGCCTCCACCCTTCCAACTAACACAAAAACATACATCCTCAATTTCTTTCTACAGGAAAGAAAACAAAAATTCTCTAAAACACCCAAAACCTCATTCTATATCAACTAAACAGGAAAAGGACATAGGAATGAGGGTAATAATAAGTTAGAAAATTGAGATGATCCGAACAGAAAGGAGTTTGTGGGGGAGAACTGAGAAGGACGACGTTGTCGTATGTATTGGTAGTTGTCATATTTAACCAAGCAAAAAATTAAAGAAATCTCATATCTTCCACCAAAATTCATGATCATTATCCAAAACTCCAAAGTAAACATAAAATCAAATTAACAACTCAATCACCATGATCAAGCTCTCCTATTACAGCAGCAATTCCCCAATTCAAATTTGACACTAAATCATTAAAAAAAACAAAAAATTCAACACAAAAAGGAAAGGTCAATACCTATGATTCGAGTTCACACTACTCAGGGTCACCAACGCTGTTAAGGTTATTCATCATTGCTCGATCACTCTTTTAATTTTCTTTTTCGTTTCGTTTTGTTTCGACTTTTCTTTAACAGCGTAGGCACACAAAACCAATCAAATTCATTCACCTACTTACGCCACAAAAGCATGAATATTTTGTTTCAAATTTCAATCCCAAAAAACAGAACCAATCAAATTCATTCACCAATTGATGCACAAAGCACACACTTGAAACTCAATCCCTATTATTGCATTCATATATCCTATGCATATAGTACAATGAAACATCAATATTAATCGCTAAAAAAACGTTGCAGCTATCTCAGCTAATTCCTAATCCAACAGTACATATTTTCTCTAACAACAAATCTTTTCCCTTTCCACCACTTTTCACTTGTGTCATTATCTTAGTAGAGAGGGTGATGGCAAACGAATGACAAAATAAAAGATTTAAAAAAAAAAAATCCCAACTACCAGATTCAGTCAAATGCATACAAAATAAAAAACCACTACCAAAGTAAGAAATTTAATCAAGAAATTCCACAACAGTAACTAATTTCCTTTACCTAGGCTGATAAACTAACCTAACAAACTTCCCTTGCTGAAAATTCATGATTACAACTTATTTTCTAGAATCTCCAAATAGAAAGTTAACCTCCAAACATTTGAATAACCCGAACAAATTCCTCATGCAGCACCAAGTTCCCAAGAGCAATCCCTTGACAATGATTCATAGTGAAATAAAGAGAATTCAACATAGAAACTTCTATAATTTCACATGTTTCCTAAAATTACTATGCTATGTTTTCATAGAAGGGGAAGCTTGTTCTAAAGTCCAAGAGCAATATCAAAGTGCTATTTGCCCCAATTCAAGAAGCAGAAATCGCACTAATACTAAATATCCATACAAAAATATCTTCATTTGAGCAAAATCCCCCTAAATTTAGCATCCACTGTTTTCATACATTCATAAATTCATTGCTGACAACAAAATATAATATAAAAAAATAAGGACAAAAATGGACCAACATGACCTCTTGCATTCAAATTTTTGAACCAAAAGTCAAATAATTTCAACAAAAAATTGATATTTTGGATTTCCAATTTCATATCCTTTCAAGAAAAGATCAAAAAACTAAAATTTTAACACTCCCAAAAACTGAAAATCCAATCTTTGGGAGAAATCCATGAGAGCATGCAGTTGTATCATTCAAAATATATTCCTTACCTCTACAAATTGGATTAACCAGCACAGCTAATTATTATGTAATTACACATCTAAAGCTATCAGCTATAGAGAATCTTTTATCTTCAACCTTAAATATTAGTCCCTTAATTAGTGCTTCTTTTCAGATCACAACATTGAATACGATTAATTAGGTGCTACATCGATGGTGATTTGTGAGGACCACTATGCTAATAAATTCTACAATGCAATTTCAAGATCTAATTGCAACAACTCGAAACCCTAGCAAAACGATCAATCGAAGCAAGAAAGAGACTTCAAGAGCAGGGATCATTTCTCTTTGAGTATGAATCCGCATCATGTACCCAACTACGATATAAATCCTCATAAATCCATTTCTGGAAAGTTCTAAAATATCCAAAACAAATGTGTGTGTGTGTGTGTGTGTGTGTGTGTGTATCAGCATGAATATGAGGCATTGAATGGTAAATTGGATGAGCAAGTCTAAACATACCAGTGATGGCGAGTGGTGAGGATGAGCTCGATAATGACGCCATGTTCTTGGGCTGCTTTCAGAACCTTCTCAGATTCAATTGGTCCACAACCACTGCTTTTTTGGTACTCTCACCAATAATTCTAATCACCAATAACATAGTTATATTTTCTCTGAGTCGTATAGCAACTCATAGGGTAATAGCAAATGAACATTGATACAAAACTTGAATCAGACATGTATAATATTATTCTCCTTAAAAGAATAACTATTTGTAAGATCATACCTTTGACTTTGGTTGGGCGTGTGCTCTCTCTGTCACTTTCATATTGGATTTTGCAGCCAATTTATGTGAAAAGTGCAATATATTGCTTAAAGCGATTACATATGTGGCTATTAAAAAAAATTGCAATCAAAGCTTCGATTAATAATTACCTCAATAGCTAATGGAACCAAAGCCAAAACCCAGAGCTTCGAAGGGCAGAAAAGATCAAAGAAACAGGAATAGTCCTTCCTTCCCCACTGTTGTTGCTACCACTTTCTCTCTCTAAAAACCAATTGGAAATTGTTTAGTGAGAGGCATAGAGGAGAGAGTGATGAGGATTGGACGAAAGAAGTACGAAAAACCTAAAAGAACATAGACAAAATTAAAGTTAATTACTTACAAATTCTAAATTCTAAACCCACAAAACCCAAAATAAAGACAAAATTCAGAATTCATAACAAAAGAAAACCCAAATTAAACACAAAATTAAGGTGCCTTCGGAGGTATAAGCTTAAGAACGCAAGAAATTGGAACCTTCCAAAAGCGCAGAGAGAGAGAGAAAATACAATTGGGGGTATATTTTGGAACTCACGATAGGAGTTTTGAAGGAGGCACAGAGAGAAGATCTGCGAGGCAGATTTAATCATGATGGAACAGGGTTGTACAATTACTGTGAAAATTAAAACTCAATTAACAAAAAATATACGATAGAACTTGAGCATTTCCTAGTGAGAAAACCACCAACTTCCATAAACACATTCCTCTTATGAACTCAAAAAACGATATTGAATTGTAAGTATAGTCTTGTATGATAGTTTCCTAAGGTCTCTTAATCTCAAAACAACATCTCTGCTGTAAATAATGGTCAAGCCTGTAGCCCAAAATTAGTAGTAGGATTCTAGGCATGAATCCATCAACTATTGAACGCTACCCGATCTACCAAGAACAAATCACACTTTTTTCAATGGTGACAATGAATTTTCAGAAGTTACATAATATTTTTTTATCAATTGAAAAGACAATGGTCATATAAACATCAAAATCCAACAGAAACACAGAGCAACATACCAGTTCTCTATCTTCTATGCTGTTTTCAGGTGGATCTTCCTAACTCATCCTAGAACACCATGCATATAGTTCATCTGCAAGCATCATCCCACAACTAGAGTTCATGAAATTTCTAAAGAAAATAAATCCGTTAGCAATTTAGAGAAATTGGAGGACCAAATCATATTAAATCTGAGTTAAATGAGCAAAAGTACACCAATTAAATAAGATACTCAACACATTTTGAATCTATGAAATAGAAGAATAATTAAATGAGGACCAAATCCTTTTCCTCTCCCTTCTCTCTCTCTGTTTCAATTGCTTTCAAATGACAAACAAATACAACCACCATACATATAATCACATTTTCGGTTCCCCCAAGAACTAAAGCTGAAAAACAAAATAATTTATTTTACCATACTCAACGTGCTGGAAACCCAAAAGAAAAAAAAAACAGAAATGAAAGCAAAGGGAATAACTTCAATCACAAATGGACTTAAAGCACTCAATTCAGTGAATTCATTAATCTTCTATCCTTTTTTCCCTCAATTTTCTTGGAAACCAAACAGAAAATTAGAATTGAGTTAAAAGTTATTCAAAAGGGAGAAAAGTGCCAATTCCCTATCACTCAATTTCTAATATCAAACAAATAAAATTAATCCAAACTCAAAACAACATTAAACATAAATATTCAAACTTTACTACCTTTTAGCTCTCTAATTTACTCAATATACACGAACAAAGTTGAGGATTCACTTTATGATAGCCATCCAACCGAAATCACACAAAATCAATAAATCATTGACAAAAACACTTATGGAGTCGAATTAAATATGTAATTGTTGGATCATTTGCTTTTGTATGTGGAATGAATTCCTTTTATTTTCTTTTGAGATAAATATAAAAGTTTCAACATATCCAATTCCAATTAGCACATATCCAAATTCCAATTCAATAAACCACACATTCAAATCAATTCAAACTAAATACCTAATATTCAATCACATATCCAATTCAAACTATATGGCTAACACTCAATAACATGTACAATCTTTAAGCACATTTGACATAAAAAAGTTGCATCTTTTCGCTGTATGTTTTTAGACTTTAATCACATGAATTTAAGCAACAAAAGAAGGAACCAAAAGAAACAGAAAAGTACCTTAAGACATTCAAGGGTCGGAAAAGTGGTTGATTTGGACGGTCGGAAAAGTGGGTGTGTGTGTGCGTGTTGAGTAGAACTGCTTTTGTGCTTTATGGCAGGTGGATATAGTAGACGAAACAGAGAAATTAAGGGAGGAAACATTGTATTACCTGTTCAAGCAAGGGAGGAATCACTTTGCAGCAACTTTAAAAGCATGCTTGTTCAAAGACATAAGCTATAATCAAAACCAAATAGAAAAATTCAATCTATTTCTAACAACAACAACCATAATTTCCTACTAAAAATAACATATCTCAACAGATTTGTTAGGAAACGATTCACAACTATGCTCAATTCATTCAAAAGTAGGAAAAAATGGGGCACTTAAGCCACTAATTGTAACAGCAGAAAGAAAATTGAGCTACTAATTTGAAATGACATGTTTGATTCAATGAATAAGTATAAAAACAATAGGATTTTTAGCTGCCTCATATAATCTTTTACGCAAAGCCTTAAAATGTTATGCTCAATTCAGTCAAAAGTTGGAAAAAATGGGGTTTTTGCAATGAAATTGCCATGTTTTGATTCAATAGTTTAGACCACATGGACAAAATTGAAATTGCATGCTTCATTCATTCAAAAGTAGGAAAAAAGTCGGATTTTTTGTTGGTTTACATAAATATTTTATAGGATGTGTTAAAATGACATGCTTAATTCATTTAAAAGTAGGGAAATGGGATTTTTTTTTTCAGTGAAATTGTCATGTTTTGGTTAAATGTTTTAGGCAAAATGGACAAAGAAGAAAGAAAACACAACATTTGGTTATAAGTATTTTTTTTCCTTTTGATTTTGGCCAAAACAAACGGTTCTGTCTAAACAAAGTGTTAATGATCTTCTTCCCCTGGTTTGGTACTTTGCAAAATAGCACAATGGTGCAACACCACTGCTCAAGCGTGAACAGCAGACTAAAATTACAAAGAAATTTTAACCTAACATCAAATTTACCCAAACTCCAATCATTCCTCTGATTTGTTTCAAAAAATTACAAACACACTCTAATCTAACACTTATCAATGGGTTCCCAGACGTACAAAAAAAAAAAAACGATGACAAAAAGTCACCCAAAAATTAAGCTACCAATCTCTCAAATAGGTACTTGATAAAAGTGAAGCATATACATATGTAAAATATGAATGAAACATGCAACAATTGTATAAAAACATGCATAAATGATAAACCAATCTTACAAACATGTTAAATAAACAGAAGGTATATAATAATAAAGAAGAAGAAGGAGAACGAAGTAGTAAAAATAGCAAGGAAGTTGTTTTAGGCGGAAGGAGATTTACCCAAAAAATAAGAGGACCGGCAGAGACACTGCCAAATTTGCGACTGATCAACGAAGGAACCAAAATGAAAAATATCCTCTCAGCGAGGAAAACCTAGCACAGGATCAGAACCAACCCAAAGCAAAATGGTTACAATTTCATCCAAATCAAGCAAAACACAAAAGAAAAACCAAACACGGCACATACCACTGTCGATCGCAACCCCAAAAATTGTGCGAAGCAATTTTACCACGGAGGAAAAAACACCCAAAACCCTAGGTTTATACAAATGGAAAACCTATTTCGGCAGAGAAGCTATAAATACTGAAAGACCAACATAGCATGAAGAAAAAGAGAAATGAAAAGGAAGTGGTATTATCAGACAGTGAAGAAAGCATCAAAAAATATCTGTTTTGCTGTCCCAATTTAATAATTTAAAATCAAATCTTGCACTCCCAACTAAAAAGTTGATGAACCGAACCAGAATCAAACAGAAGAGAAAGCAGGAAAAAACAGCAGGTTTCTAAGCAAGTTCAAACCAGAAACAGTGAAATAAGGGAAAATTCGGTTCAAAATGGACACTTAGCTTTGAAAGGAATTCAAGCTGCCAGCTGGGAGAAATCCTCATCAATGCTTGCAGAGATAGCTTCCAGCTGGAACCAAATCTCTGAAACCAACCCTAGGTTTAGGCGTCCTTTCCTGCTTCACCGTTTCTCTAAAGCAGAGCTCACCAAGAAAAAACAAAACCCAAATTCCGGGCAGCCCTACCTATTGCTTTGCTCATCCTACCCCTCCATCTCTCATCCAATTTTTCCTTCTACAAGTCCTCATCTCTCTTCTCTCTGGCATCGCACAACCCACATCTCGTCTCTCTGCCATCGGATGACTCTTCTCTCTCTTCTCTCTCGCATCGCACCACACCTCCCTTCTCTTCTCACGGGCTTCATTGCAGGCTAGGCCTCGGCCATCCATCCGAACAACCCAACCACAAACAAAACCCACCAACCCAGTCACAGCCCAAACCCGCAAAAGCCCATACAACTAAACCGAAAAAAGAAAAAAAAACAAAAAAACAAAAAAACCAGGTGAAATCCTTAAAGCAATGGCATTATTGTAATTAAACTGACACTATTCATTTCTACAGTGTCATTTCCATGCTTTCTTTAGACTAAAGTAATGACAAGCACCACCAATGACCGCTCTTTTCCAAATGTGTTACGCGTTGGCTTGCAACAAGGAAGGAAATCTATGAAAGGTCATAGTTGGTTTCAGAGCTAGTGCTCAGCTTAAGTGATTTCCAACCACCCACTAACCAGCGCCGCACTTGAGTGGTGTCGACGAAGGAAACCAAGCAAGTAGCCATGCACGAATGTCATTTCTTCTCCATGTGTCAATTGGGATAGTGGAGAAGTAGTCTATGAGCCAAGTTTACTAGTACAAGTCATTTAATAATGGGACTGTGAAAAACTTAAATGGCAAAGACTTTTTGGGCTCAGTCATGACTTATATAAAAAAAAAATGAGTGCCCATTAGAAGTGGTCCGATCATGAGAATAGACTAGGATTACTTTATATCAAGAGTTCTTGTAACATACCAAATTTACAGGGATATTACTCCAATGGACATAGCCCAATCTTATGGGGGGACCATTTAAATCTTGTTGTTTTCATATTTGTATAACGTTAAACTCATCCAGGGTTAACCATATTGGTCTTTTGTTGACATCCAAGTTTTGAGCATTAACAGCTTGGCGCCATTTTGGGGAAATTCTCAGCTGGGCACTTCCGTGCCAATCAAAGTCATACACACTCCTTTGAGTACCATGACGAGCATAAGGTTAAAAGAGAAGTTTCTTTACTTAAGCCTTGAGAAGGTGGGCTATCCGACGGGTCATAGTGAATTGTTTTAGACTCAAGCAGTGGCAAGAAAATTCAAGCATAAAGATTGCATTACCATAGGTGAACCCTAGATAGGTGTATTTACACCATGGGGAGAGACTGTTTTAGGATAAAATCATCTTTCTAAGCCAAGAGAATCTTGGAGGATACTTAGAAGTAGATATTGCACCCTATTAGGAGTTGTGATTACTTGTGGCACACACCAATTCTAAGATTGTAGGAACTCTAAGACTTACAAAGATCTTATTGAGTCTATATTTGGATCAGATCACGTGTCTTTCAGAACAAGTATGGTCATCTAGCGGAGTCTCTCTGCTTATTGCCCCAAAACAGGGTGATAGTTTCACCGTCGTTCTGGTTAATTTAACTCTTCGAAGCTGGTGAGTCTATAACCGAACTTCTAAGGTAATTGTGTTCGGATCAACCTTACTCTGGCCTTGAAAAATCATGGTCACACAATTGGGTTAATATTAGTGTTAACAGAGGTTTCCTTAGCAGTCATATTTCCAGTAGAGTGATTTAGCCAAGAAGAATATGTGTTCACTCTTAATGAAAGCAGCAATTGTTGGAACCAAATTTGGGCACCGCAGTGGATGGTGGAGGCATAAATTCGAATAACCTGCAAATAGCAAACAACTGTGACGATAAATGAGAACTGCAAAACATATGCATGAAAAGAATTCCATGTGGAATGTGTGTTTACGACTTGTTATAATAGTAAAGAGAACAACAAACACACTCAATGGTTGCACACTCTAGTGGGAGGTCGGCAAAGATGTTCACAGCCCGATACTAGGTCTATCCAACCCAGAGCGGCCGTGCACCGACATCCATCCATGATATTTTCCACATTAAGTCTGCGTGAGAAATCTAGCAACTCCACAGAAAACGTATGAGTCAGTGAAAATGGTAAACATGAAGTTTTTTTGACAACGGTCTTTTCCAAGCAAGAAGCAAGAGAAGACAAGCATGCCTCAGCATTTAGACAAGATAGAGAAGATTTAAAAAGAATTTGTAGCAATGAGAGTCAAAATGACTGATTATGTATAAGGATGTTCTTCGACTAGTCAATAGGGTATGTCTCTTTTGCTTCTGCAATAGAAGGTGATGTAATAGGTGGGCTTGGCTAACAAATAAAAACCTTCGTTCACTTTCATTGGTCTAGTCCATCATTGCTAATCTCTTTCTTCACTATCGATGAATTGGGAGAGGTGAAAAGGCAAGAAATATCCAAGCGGATGAGCCTCGAGATCTACGAAGCAAAGTAACGCCTTCGTATGGCCAACGAGATGGATGAAGCTCATTGGGAGTTGAGGCTTGAGATTCCCCATTTTGAACTTTAGCAAGAAAGTCTTTTTTTGTTAAAAACTCTCGCTTTGCCATCTCACTACTCTAGTGTCTTACCAGATCATCACTTGCTTCAAACTCATCAACAAGTGGTATGACGCAGAGATCGAAATTCAGGAGTTCTGAGTCTTGCACATAATGCACCAAAGTACAAGCACCCACTACTTCTTCTAGGCAAAGGCAAGCCTTCATTGGGAAACGTATTCTACCAATATGCCCAATCATGACAAAGATTGGTACAAAGATATTCTAGTTGTCAAGGGAGAATGGGAAGGTGATAACTTCGAAGATAGGGTTCAGAATACTTCATCTATAGATCTGAATTTGAATAACAACATAAAGTATGTTAGACCTTGTTTTCCCTATCTTATTGGTCGGGCCTTTGAGATCCTTCTAGTGGAACACCGAGACTAAAGGTGGCTTATAACTCCGAAGCAAAACAATACTAACAGAAGAGGTGTTGTCGTGAGGCACTGCTTTAAAATACCCATTCCAGACCGCTCTTAATCGATGAAATGCAGGCAAAAAAGGGGTTGAGGTATATTGAGGAGCCCAAGGAACCTAAAAGAAGAAGGAAGAGCAAGAAGTCAAGTGAGGCCATTCCTAAGAATAAGTACGAAGAGGTAGCTATGAGAAAAAAGAGAGTTCATTGATGAAGAAACATCTAGTCTCGATAACACACTGGTGCATTGAGACTTGCCTATTGGATTATAAGGTCGATAATTTTTTGATGTTGGTCTTAAGGCCTCATTCGGTAACTTCTCACTCTTATTCATTAACTCCTAGTCGTGGCCTAGAAGCAGGTATGTTCAAGTCTTACTCATACTAACATCTACTACAAAGAACCACCCATTTGATTATTGCAGTTTTAGGCCTCTCAGGAAATTTCTTGCTGCATTCACCTCTCTCTCTCTCCTGCTTCTCCCCTCTAATATCCAAAGTGAACTTCCTATTGCTACTCTTAGGCCATTTTAAATTCACCATGTTTATCGAGGCCTCATGAAAGAGATCAACATCAATTATCATTGTTGCTTGTGGTTTCTTGAGTAGCATCTTCCTTTTCTTGATCAAATCATAAATCCAATCCCTGAACAGTACACAGTTTATGATGGAATGGTTGAAAGTGTAGTGGACCTTGCAATACTTCATTCCCCTAATTCCCTCAGGTTTTGGCATTGTCATATTTGGGTCGGGCTTAATGACCTTGGCCTTCACCATTCCTCAATCCTCATAGATATCAGGTGCTTTGGTCAAGCCGAATAAATAAGTTTGGAACTTTGGAGGTTTAATAGGAACAAACCCTCACTATTCATCACAATCTTCTGGTCTTTAAATGACTATACCAACCCCTTAACCATCAGTGGTTTGGAAGGTGGTACCAGCTTTGTAGCACACATCTCTACTTTTCCTTCCATGCTTTCCATGCTTGCTTCTTGTTCTGAGTTCTCAAACTGGTGGATTGGAGTTTTGTTCTTGAAGGACTGGGGCTTTGATGAGTGTCCGAGTTGTTGTTCTTCTAAGCAATCTTTCATATTTGGTAGCTGTGATAACTATTTTTTACAGCTCATTGCAATGTACATCATAAAATTTCTTGCTCAAAGGCAATCACAAAGCTTTTTTAGCAATAACAATGAGCTGCATGTGATTTAATACAAGAAACCGATATTCCACGAAGCTTTAAACGTAAATGCAATTGCAAAGGTGTCGAATTACAAAAGAAATTTGGTAAATGTAGGCTGCAAAACTTTAAAGTCTTATACTAAAATGCCATCAAAAAGTTAATTTTCCTCTGTAAAAACCTACTGAGGATAATTGTGAGCTTAATTACTTTTTTTTTCTATTTTGGAACATAGTTACTTGTTAGTCCTATACTAATTATTTAAAGTTTTGAAACACATTATAGTTCTGATTAGTATAAAAGCTTACGTAGGTTTGAGTTTCAGTACATCACGAGAAACGCAATGAAAATATGTAACATCGAAGCCACACCTTATAATAACGTTCAAATAATTCCCCATCCCCTTCATTTCTTTTATTTTATTTTTCTATTTGATTTATTTTATTCTTTTAATATTAAAAAATGTATAAAATTAAACTTCTTCTAAGATTCATCTAACACACACATGTTTGGCATCATTTATTATTAGAGTACAATTTTTTTTTCTTCATTTTTTGTCATTTCATTATTAGAGTCTACACCCCACATTAATCAAGTTAGGACAGTATCTTTTACTTTATTTTATTTTTAATAAAAGTTAACATCGCAATCAAACAGCAAGGTTTCTCATTTACTATTTGGAGAGTTTAAAAATTGATCATTGTTGTAAATATTATTATTTAGGATTAATCTAAGTTTACTACCTTAAAGGTTATTGGTTTTTAATATTTGGTACATGATTTTTTTTGGTCTCAGAGTGTTACCTTAAGTCACAATTTTAGGATAGTTTAGTACATCTGTGACGTTGGTTGTTAAGAACTCCATTATCTTTTGACATGGCATCCACGTGGACAGTGAATTGACCCAACATGTTATTTTCGTGCCACGTGGAAATTAATTTTTTTTTTAAATTTACAAAAAAAAATTGAAATTCAAAATCTAAAAAACTTGAAACAGTTAAAAATAAGAATTCGAAAAGTAAAAACCATTTTTAACCTAAGCCCACATCCCCAAAAAACACAACCCTGATTCATTCATTCGCAACTTTACTACATCCCCGCCGCAAGCTGTCGCTTTTGCTCGCCGTTGCTTTTTCTCGCCGTCGCTCTTGTTCATCATCGATCCACCTCGTTGTCGGCCCAACAATTTTGCACGCCGTCGCACGTTTGTGCACCTCAAAGAAGGGTGCGCCGTTTCTAGAAAAAGAAGCCTTCAAGCCATCAGAGGTGATGGGGTAGGAAAAACAGAAGATTGAAGTTAGTGAAGCACCTTCATATTGTAAGAATCCTACCTTTTCGATATTGATTAGGGTTTTAGGTTGTACGATTTAACAATTTTGAATTTTTAGGAAATTGTGACTTTTTTATTCCGATTTCTTTTTCCGTGGTTTTTTGGAATTGTGTTTTGTAGTGGGTGTCTCCATTGTTTAGTGTTTTCAATGTGCATGTGGTTTGTGTCTCCATTGATGGTCCCAGTTGCAATGCTTTAAAGAAACCCTTTATTGATGGTCACCACGGTTTGTTTGTCCCTTTTTTTGTCCTCACCAGGCTTATAAAAGCCTTGTGGAGCCAGATTTGTTTGTGTTTTTTTGGCTTTTAAAGCCCTTTATTATTGACTTTTTAGGCATGCCAGATTTGTTTACCCTTACCATGGTGGGAAATGGTAAGATGCATATACAGAAGGGTTTGAAGCTTGGTTTGATTATGTAGACAAAGACTTTATGTCTTTTTTTTTTAGTTAGATTCGATGGTTGAGGAGTTAGGGTATGACGGGTCCATTTTGTATCACTATAGGATTCCTGGGATGTCTTATAAGGAGGGATTAAGGCTGATAGAACGTGACCAGATGTGGATAATATGTGTAAGTATGTTCTAGGGACTAGGGAAATAGAATTGTAACTAGAACATCAAAGTGCAAAGCAAGCTACCCTCAAACATAAGCTTCTGATGAATCTAGATGAGAGTGGAATAGTAAAAAGGAGGGTAACTATATAAGATATTGAGGAGTCGAGGGTTGCATTGTCTATTAAAAAAGGATAGTGGGTCAAAATTGAAAAAGTCTAGAGCAAAATGAGGTGTTAATAACTTACAAAAAGGGTTATGCATTTTGAATGACATAGCCTACAATGCTAATCACGAAGATAATGGATACGAGACTAAGGGAGGACAATGAAGGGGAAATGGTACTGAAGAAGGGTCTCTCTACAATGCTGATGAATGAACTCTCAATGGTGCCGATGAAGGTGATATTAATGGTGGTGAAGAAGGGGCTGATGATGTTGGAACTGAAGGTGAATAAGATGTGGTTGTTGAATGTAATATTAGAAACACTTATTTTTGCATTTTTATTGAAAGTATTCAATTGTTATGTACTCCAAACTATTTTTTTTTACTAATATTCATTGTATGTGGTAGGTAATGCAGAGGAAGACAGTACTGATAATGAATTTGTGGACGATGAATATTTATGGAAGATGATGATCGTGGTGCAATAGATGAAAAATGTGTAGATACACTAATTGGAGAAGATCATAGGGGTGAAAGGTTTGGTAATGGTGGAAATGGTGACAACTAAAATATTGATGAAGTTATTGATGAAGGGGATGTAAAATACGTTCCCTTTGATGATGGAATATAAGACTTAGATGGCCTGCACATTGTTGATGAATTAGGTTCTGAGGTTGATGAAAGGGTCATATACCCTGAGTTCAATGAAGAAGCTAACATGGATGATCCAAATTTTGAAAAAGGATTGAAGTTTAGAGATGTTTCACAATTGAGAGAGGCACTGTGGTCACACTCCATTTAGCACAGTGCTATTTCAATTAGGCTGAAAATGAATAAGAAGTGGAAGATAAGTGCAAAGTGTGCAACAAACTGCAGGTGGAAATTGTATGCTTTTAGGATAGGGGATAACAATTCTAATCGTTAAACTCGATAACCATGGATAACCACCCAAATAGATTGGATTTGTATAAAAATTCGGGTATATTTTGAATATGAAGAAAAACCGTGAATATTATTCGGTTATGGTTTTGGATATGGTTATAGAGGTACCCAATCCGTATCCATCCCCGAATCCGAACCGAACAATATATAATATAATTATATACAATAATGGTATATATATATATATATATATATATATATATATATTCATTATTCACCGAATTCGTAACCTTGAGAATATAAAAGTTGCATTGTGTGAGTTGCATTTTGTGGGAAAGTTCAAAAGTTTTGATATGAATCAAAATCTATGAGAAATCAATGGTACTTATGTGCAGTGTTCTAAAACTCGATCTAGGGGTCGTCTAGGTGCTAGGCGGTGGGTAGCCACTAGGATTTAACCAAAATCGAAAGAAAAATCAGGAAAGAAATTAGGCAGACGTTGGACAGCCTAGACGGGTGTCTGAGAGGCCTAGGTGGCCGAGGCAAGCGGCTGGGCGGTACCTGAAACTCTTCGACACCTTCGCGACTCATTCTCTCTCAGCGGCAACATCATCGGCGTCTATTGTCATAAGTTGGATAGTTCAATATGGCCCAATGAATGTTTTAGAATGATATGCAATTGGTTTGATGACTCCTTAATCTTATTAGATTTTGTCTGAGAAAGGCGATGCATACAAACCCAAGTTTTGTAGAGGTGAATCTCCTATCAATTGGATTTCGTGCTCTACAACTTTCCTTGGTGGTAATCCTTGCACATCTTAAAAAAAAAGATTTTGAACTCCTTTTGCAATTTTTCAATGTTGGAACATTGTGTAAAGGAGCCACGATAGACAAAGTCACAGCTCTATAACTCTGATCGTGTGTTTGAATCATTAGTAAAACAAATCTTCCACATGAATTAACCAACCTCTTGGCTTGGTTAACTATCAAGAAGTTTTATGTACTTTGAAGCTTACAAGAATTGATATGGAACTCTTTCTCGTCCTTTACAAGATGATACTTGTGAAGCCCCATGTAATGAATTGCATCATGGTCCCACAAATACAGATTGTTAGAATGACTTGGCACACATCTAATGGAACCATCTCGCATGTCACCTCATCAATGAAACGATTGGTGATTGCAAATTTGAAGATACATTGCTTCATGATCTACAAGTCAACATCCTTCTAAAGCCATCCTAACAAGTATGGTCTAGGGTATGGTGTGGTGTATAAGCCCACCTTCTGAACTAGAGCCTCTGTAATCAAGTTCTTCTGACTTCCAGGGTCAATGATAGCTTGCACAACATTTTGTTTCACCTGAATATTCACATGAAACAACTCTTCACCGTTATGAGAATCTACAACATCTGTTGGTTTGGTCATAAGGGCAAGAGTAGCATAGAAGCTCTTTTGATTATTGTGTAGTCAAGGTAGCCTTTATTTCATTTCTCCCCTAATTGTTTTTAACATGTTACGGTCACAACTCAGGGTGAAGAGTCCAGCACTTGTCTATGCCATGTTTACTAGTTTGACAATGATCATAGTAGTTCCTCTGTGTTAGACCTTCCTTGCTTTCTTTCCCTTTTTTCTTCAAATCAGATTTGCTACTAGGATTCTGTTTGTTTTTGGCCTCGATGGTAATGGCCTTAATAATAGCTTCTTCAATAGTTTCTACGGTGAACAATTTCAGTTTTTTCCATAAGTAGTCGGCAAGACCTCTGGTGTACTTCATGAACACATCATAGTCATCGACATCGACATCCAAAACCATAGCTTGGTTATTGAACTCAGTAACATACTTTGGACAGTTTGCCCAAACTTTTGTCAGAAGTGTTGCCACTTGTACCATCTTTCTTCTTCCTAGCCAATTGGATAGAATTGTTTTCTCAAGATCATCTTGAATTCCTTCCAAGTCAATTTAGATATATCATACCGTTTTTGGTAAGTTTCCACCATGAGAGGGCATATGACTTGTAAGTTTCAAGTTTGCAAAAGTCTTTTGAGAATTGGAGTATTTATACACAGTGAAGTAAGTTTCTAAGGTATCTATCCAATTGTCTAACTTTTCTGCATCAACATCCCCTCTGTAACAGGGATATCAACCTTAAATCAAATTTTAAGGTATCTACAAGAGTTTTATTCTTACCCGATGATTCTTCTTTGTTATGCTCTATTTCAGGATTGTTGTCGTCATCGTCTTCTGTCTGTGACAACAACTTACTTTATATTGCGAGGGAGATTCTGAAGAAGAAGAAGATAGAGGTTGATGTTCCTTATGCCAATGATTTTCTAGTTTTTCTATATGTCACAGCAACTGCACCATTTTGGTTTTTTCATAGAACATGAAGAGCTCCTGCTAGGCTTTGGTCTCCATAAATATTACAACATGCTCTTCATTACCAAACCTTAATGGAAACATGAACGAAGATGCAATTCCAATAAAAATGAGAATTACGTATTCAATTGTAAACTACTAATATAGCTTTGATTAATTAAAGCAAAAATAATTGAAAGAACAAAACCATTTTGGAAGTCTGATAAAGGTTTAGCATATGTACTGGAACTTGGATAAGGGTTTGTCAGCAATGTTATCAAACTAGTCCAAACCACTTGATTGAAGCAGCAAATGTACAACTCCATGCCATCCAAGCCTAAATAAATCATGAATTTTTTTTTAATTTTAGTTTTGTTAACTTCAAATGGTTAAAACATTCAAGCTCAACATATATAATTTCTTGTTATACAGATTCTCAAATTGGCTGTTAGCTTCTCACAACCATTTATGTCACAAAGTAAAATTTAGAGATAGATATACCTATAAAATAAAACCAATGAGCTTAGAATTGGTTCTCTCTATGACAGGCACCACTTGCAGCTGGTGCTTTGAAAGAAGCAGCCGAACATGGAAGAGTGTTTCATCCAAGTGTAGGGGGAAATACAAATCCCAGATAAACGACTTAGCTAACTCGCCAATCTGTTAGAATTAAATAAAAGTGCTCATAAAAAATGTTAAACAATGTGTATAAAAGTATCACTTTAAAGTTCTAAACTACAAGTTCACAACAAAGGCCTGGTGTTATAACTTGGTTGGTACTCCAACATATAGCTAAGAAGATTGCAACACTGGTTTCTTTGCCTTGTAAGAATTGAACATGAGATTAGGTGATTTGGCATTAGCTATTTCGGGTCTCCCTCCTTTCCCCCTCCTTTCCTCCTCTCTGATTGGCTGTCCCCCTCCTCTTTTCTCTCCCGCACTCTCTCCTTTCTCCTTCTTCCTTGCTGCCACTTGGCAGCTTCTAAACTTTTAATTATTTATTTTCCAACAACTAAAACGTCTCTAACTTCTTCGTTATAGATCCGTTTCACGAACGGTTTGTGCCTACGCGTTCGTGAGATCGAGCTCTATCCAAAGATATAAGTTGTGTCCTCGAACGGTCTACAAATTTTAAATAATTAATTTCCAAACTCTAAACTTCGCAACTAGTTTAATTAAAGTATAACTTCAAATAACTTAACATAAATTCTCGAAAAAATAATATAAAATCTCAAGAATACAAACACGTGTATTATAACAGTGAAATCCGGGAACAGGATTTCACAGTACTGGTTCTATAAGGGACCACATCATGAAGATGACCGATGCTACAAAAAAACTCAATTCAATGGATGTAAACATTGGTGAAAAACAACTGGTATTCATGATTCTCCAAGCACTTCCCAACAAATATAGCCAGTTAAAGGTTTCCTACAACATGCAAGGCAAAAACTAGGACATTGATGAGTTAATTGCACAATGTGTACAAAAAGAAACTTGTCAAAAGCAAGAGAGAGGCAAAGAAAATAAGGATGTCAATTTTGTGCAAACTGGAAAGGAGAAGAATCTATTCAACAATGGAGGCTGTTTTGGTTCTAGTAAGAATTCGAAATCATTTAAGAATTCTAATAGGTTCAATACTTCTGCTAAAGTAATTGACTCCCCTAGAAAATCTACCAAGTTTTAAAAACCAAAAGATGTGTCTAAACTTAAATGTTTTGATGCAAAACTAAGGGCCATTTAAAAGTAAATTGTGAAATCTTTAAGGATTGGATAAAAAGCAAAGAAAATGAACAAGTACATGTTTGTGTTAAGTCAAATTTGTGTGAGGTACCTGTTGATACTGGATGCTCAGTGCATATAACCAACTCTTTAAAAGGTTTTCAAAAACAAAGGGAAATTGGAAATACTTTATATAATGTCTATGTGGGGGGAAGGGACTAAAGTTGCAGTACATTCAATAGGGGTTGTGAACTTAAGATTAACTTTTGGTTTTGTTTTACAATTAAAGGATGTGGTCGATATTCCAAATATGAGAAGAAAATTAATTTTTGCTTTCAAAATTGTAAAAGATGGGTTTTCCTTTTTTACTGATGATGAATGTCTAAAATCTTTAAAACGAATTGTCTTGATTCGGTTTTGGGGACTACTTTTCTATCTGATAACTTGTGGAGTCTAGAATGTTTAATGGAGTCAAATAATCACTCAATACTAAATGTTGGTTCCAAAAGGATGCTAGAAAATGACACTTTTTACATTCTTTGGCACAAAAGGTTAGGGCATATCTCTAAAGAAAGAGTAATTAAACTTTCAAGGCTGAATTAATTCCAAGATTAGATTTCACTACTGCAAATGAGTGTGTAAATTGTTTAAAGGGAAAATGACTAATTTTAGAAAAATGGATGCTAAGAGAAGTCAAGGGTTATTAGTAATCATACATACTGATATTTGTGGTCCTTTTTCAATCAAAACAATTTGTAGGAATAGGTATTTTGTCAATTTCATTGATGACTTTTCTAGGCTTGGATATACTTTTCTCTTTGGTGAGAAGTCAGATGCACTCAATTGTTTTATTATTCATAGAACTGAAGTTGAAAAATAGTTAGGGAATGTTATTAAAATTGTTAGATTAGATAGAGGTGGAGAATACTTTGGCAGATACATTGAATCTTGGCAGCAAAAGGGTCCATTTGCTCTTTATCTTAAGAAAAATGGCATTGTGGCATAATACACCACACCTGGAAACACCTCAGCTGAATGGTGTGTTAGAGAGAAGAAATAGGACTCTCATTGGCATGGTTAGGAGTATGATGACAAGATCTAGACTACTAGGTTTCTTATGGGGGGAAGATTTGAAAATAGCAAATTATATATTGAACTGAGTTCCCAGTAAGGTAGTTTCAACAACACCTTTTGAGTTGTGGCATGGGAGAGTTCCAAGTTTTGCCCATTTTCATGTTTGGGGATGTAAGGCAAAGGCTAGATTTTACAATCCTAATGAAAAGAAGTTAGATCCCATAACACAATCATGTTACTTTGTTGGCTACTCTGAGAACCACAAGTACCATAATCATGTTACTTTGTCAGCAACATCAATTCCCTTTTCAGAACCACAAGTACCAATTGATGTTCCACCTCCAATTGAACTAAGAAAATCTACTGAAATCAGTGACTATGTGTACTTAAAAGAAAGTGAGTTTGATATAGGTGACATTGATGATGCTCTTACATACACTCAGACAATTGAAAGTCCTCATTCAGTTCTATGGCATAATGCTATGAAGGATGAGTTAGATTCGATGTTCAAGAATCAGGTTTGGACATTGTTGGAATCAAATTCTGAAATTAGGCCAATAGGTTGCAAGTGGGTGTATAAAACAAAAAGGGATGCTCATTGTAGAATTGAGAGATATAAAGCAAGGTTGGTTGCAAAGGGGTTCACTCAAAGAGAGGGAATCGATTACAATGATACTTTCTCTCTAGTTTCTTGTAAAGATTCCATGCGAGTTGTCATGTCTTTAACTGCCTATTTTGATCTTGAGTTACATCAAATGGATATAAAGACAGATATTCTTAATGGAGACCTACAAGAGGATATCTATATGAAGCAAGCTACTAGATTTGTTGAAAGGGGGAAGGAAAATTTGGTATGCAAGCTTAATAAGTCAATATATGGCTTGAAACAGGCATCAAGGCAATGGTATTTGAAATTTGATCAAATTGTCTCTTCACAAGGTTTTGTAGAAAATAAGCTGGATGATTGCATATATATTAAGTTCTCAGGATCCAAATCCATCTTCCTAGTGCTTTATGTTGATGATATTCTTCTTGCTAGTTCATGTCCACAATTGCTTCAAAGTACTAAAAGAATGCTAAGTGATAATTTTGAGATGAAGGACCTCGATGAAGCACATTATGTATTGGGAATAGAGATTGTTCAAGATAGGCAGAAGAGGCTTCTTGGTTTATCTCAAAAAGGTTATATTGATAGAATATTAGTAAGGTTTAATATGGAAAGCTGCAACAATGGTCAAGTTCCAGTTAATAAAGAAGATAAGTTCTTGAAAAATCAATGTCCAAAAACTGATTTAGAAATGAAGAAAATGCAATCTAAACCTTATGCTTCATTGGTTGGAAGCCTCATGTATGCAACTATATGTACAAGACCAGATATTGCCTTTATTGTTGGCATGCTAGGCAGGTTTCAAGCAAATCCAAGTGAAGCACACTGGGTGGCAGCTAAGAAAGTTCTACGATACTTGTAGAGAATCAAAAGTTATATGTTGGTATATGGCAGAAGCAATTCTTTGGAACTTAAAAGATACACTGACTCGGATTTGGTTGGAGATGTAGATGACAGAAAGTCAACGAGAGGATATATCTTAATGCTCAATGGAGGGGTAGTTTCATGGAAAAGTGCAAAACAAACGGTCATAGCTACATCTTCTATGGAGGCTAAATTTGTAGCTTGTTTTGAAGGTATGAAATAGGCAGCTTGGTTGAAGAATTTCTTAACAGACTTAAGATTGTGAATTCAATTCAGAAGCCTGTGAAGATGTTTTGTAAGAACAACTCAACTATATTCTTTGCCAAGAATAATAGAAGAACTTCAACATCAAGGTTAATGGATGTGAAGTTTCTTAAAGTCAGAGAACAAGTCAAGAAAGGGGTGATTGAAGTACATCATATTAGTACTACTATGATGCTTGCAGATCCCTTGACTAAAGCATTGCCTGTAGGAGAGTTTAAGCAACATGTTTCTCGGATGGGAGTATTGGAAAGTTTTGATCAGTGGGAGTAGTCAATTATCTTCTCAAGATTTGGATTGCAATTGTGATAAGTTCCAGAATAATGAATGCAATCCTAAAGCAGCTGAGGTTAATTTATTCAGTTATAGCTAGTTTGTTAGTCTATTTTGATTTTCAATAAGTGCCTTAGTTTCGAGGCTCAATACTTCAGCTTTGGAGTATTGTAGTTTTGAATGATGGATATTGTTTTAAGTTAGATTCATTTGATGTTTTGAAAAACAGTTTGTCTGTTTTTTAAGCTCATGATTAATGAATTGTTCTTTTATCTAGTAATTGATATGTTGCTCTTGGTTGTGATTAATATGTTTTGATCTCTTGAAAAGTGGGAGCATATCTTTTGAGTCATGAGTTATATTTGCAGATTGGATATATGTGGACTTGGAATCAATACTGCATTTTGTTTGTAGTTCATGGTTCTTGGTCTCTGTATTTTGAAATGCAATGTAATAATGATCATGATAGTGAAGACTTGAATAAGGCTATGTAATCACTTCTTATAATTGGTGAAAGCCGTGCTTGATCTTTGTCTCATGCTTAAGTAGGAGAATGTAAGAATATGAACATGAGATTAGGTGATCTAGCATTAGCTATTTGATATAAGAAAGCCTTATGGGAAGATGTATACTAGTTCTTGTCAACAGATTCTGTTGCAGTAATGAACTGATATGGATTGGGAAAACATAAGTTGTTTTCAATAAGGATTCTAATAGGGAGTCCTCATTCTGTTATGAGATGTGTATATGTATATATAGCGACCTCTCGTCTCACAGGATCACGTTCTTTTGGAACTAAACCATATTCTTAGTTTGAGCAATAAGCATCCTAACAGAGAGAAGAAGAGCTTGTGTGCATTACACCCCAACTGCCAACCGCTTCAGCTCCGGTTTCTGTGCGGCGATTCCCCACTTCTTCACATTCCTCGAAATGAAAATTTTCGTGAGATTCAATAACTATAAGAATGGTCAACTGGGAGTGTGGTTTGGATGTTAAATCTACAGAATAAAATTCCTTACCTCAAGAAACCAAAGAATCATGCTTGCAAAATCAATGAAACCGATATCACCGATAACACGGTGGCGATGCTGGAGACGGAAGGGCACATGCCCCATCTGAGCACCTCAGCTCTGCTAGCACGGAAGCTCCCTTGCGTCGTAGGTGGGGCCCGCCAGAAGGAAGGATTAACTCACCTCTAAGTTTTAAGTTTGATTCATATAAATTATGAGAATGAGAATTAAGTAATTGTTAGAATGAGTTATAAGTTTGATTTACTTCAACATAAATTTGTTTTGAGTTTAAATTAATTTAGAATAGAACGTCGACAAACACAAGGTTTATCAGATCTCGAGTTCATTTAGCACGATAAAAACAAAATTAGGTCAAATTTTTCCATATTTACATTAGTGTAGATGTCCAAATAGATTTACTGAGTAAGAAGTTGATCCCTACCCACTCTGGGCCTGGTGGTTTTGCGAACCTCGCATTGCGCACTAGGTCCACGGTTGGACAGGCTTACTGAGCAGACTAGTAGCAAAGCAGTTGGAAACGAACATCCGCCTGAAAGAATACGCTTGTAGACTGATGGTTTCTGAGACAAAATGATTTTCGTTATGCAACATACAACCATATTTCAAACTCACTGCTCCATGAAGGATGAAAGCAGCCGGCGGTCAGCTTTCTGTAACTTATACATCTCGCGACTCTCTAACGCTTTAAGCTTATAAAATCCAAACTCATGAGTTCTGAAGGATTTTCTGGTTTGAATACAGTAACAAAGGTGGAACTTGGCTATTGAAAAGACAAAATGCTGCAGAAGCTATTCACTCATCTGCCAAATGCGCACTGCGACTGCAAGCGTCTTTTCTCGTTACCGTTTCTCAACTGGCCTTGGAAAGTAGTTGAGACGTTTAAGACCATTATATAACCATGCCGTCTCGTATTGTTGCCTTCTCCAGAATAACTGTGATTCCCTCGCGAATGTAAAATCCGTCTTCTGGCCTATCTGCTTCTTGAACACCCTACACGACCAGAGAATTTAGATGGACCGTAAGATTGCATGCGAAAGTATATATTTGCTCTAATGAAAACTTTCTCCGGTAAAATTTTGGTTAAGAGGTAGAAGGAAAAGATAAATGTAGCCTAGAAATAAGACTAGATCACGGGAAGCCATGCTTACATCCTTGTTCACGATCATTACGTCCTTCCCTATACTCGCATTCTTATCAATTATACAATTCCTTCAAGGAAGAATCATAAGACATAATTAGAGAACTCGGCATTCTGTATTTCAATTAAAGCAAAGAACCGTTTCTCGAATTATGAGTCTAGTTACCAAATCTTTGTATTGCTTCCAATACCAATTGGGACCTTCCCGTCTGCAAGCAGCAATGCGATTTCAGATTCAGTTTGGTAATAGTCGGCACCCATCATTATGGAATCCTGCAATGAGAGAACAACTTAATAAACTAAGTCATCTGAGAAAAGGTAAACAAAAGGTAAACAAATAACAAAATGCCACATCGTCAAATTTTCTGTTCCAAATCTATGATAACTAACCTTGATTTCGACACCATAATTCAATCGTGAACGTTCACCCACAATTGAATGCTGGACACTACAATCTTGCAAGAAACATCCATGTGAGATTATTGCATCTGCAATCTGCAAAAAACAACAAATGCATGAGAAGAGAGATACCTCAGCTAAGTTACCAATAAGAGCCTAAGTCTGTAACATACCCGGCAGTTATCAATCTTTGTTGGTGGTAAGAATCCAGGAGAGGTGAAGATTGGTGTCTTTGGATCATAAAACTCAAATTTCGGAATCTGAAAAATAGATAACGCAATTTTCCCAGGTGTTAATCACGTTGCTTTTGCTGTTTGCTTCACATTAAGATTAAGATATTACGTAAGAACTCTACATCATTGTAGAGATTTGTATCTTCTCTGTGTTCAAACGTTATGATGTGCAATATCAGGGTGCCCGGGACAAAAAGGAAAGGCATGTATGCAATTACTACACAAACTTAATGAACTCGAGGAATGGGAACTGAAGGGGAAAGGAATAAAAAAAAGTTGCCCCTTCGGAAACAATGACTCTACCTCTTCGGTAAGGGCCAAGTTAGCATCATAGAAAGACTTTATAGTTCCAATATCCTCCCAGTAGTCTCTGAAAATATATGCCTGTAAATGAAAAAGGTAACTTACAGTAACGTTATCTTCAAAACTCAAATGTCTGAGTATAAACAGATCAATAGGTACGTAGAAAACATGAAAATCATGAATTGTTGATACAAAAGGCACAAAATTTATGGTCTTTCAGTTGAGGCTTCACTCTGCTGTTTCATTAAATCCTAAAATCAGGGTAGTCAAGCCTTGATGGAGATGGAGAAACTCGTCTGCATTCTCGTAGATGACACGTCAACTGTAATTGTTATGTTACCTGGACATTGTGGTCTCTCACTGCCGCAGGAATGATTTCAGATCCAAAGTCATTGGATGTCGGATACCTCCACCTCAGAAGATTTAGCAAAACTTCTGTCTTAAATACATAAACTCCCATTGATGCAACATAGGGGCTTTTCCTGGCATCTTGTGGTGACAATCCCAGAAGCTTGGTATCTGCTTGCTGCAGAATATCAACCAAGAAGGGTAAAACTGACGTCATATAAATTTTCACATAAATTAAATCATGTACATCCGAGTGCAAGGTAAATGTTCAAACACAAATAAAATACATAGCATATCATCATTTCATGGTCTTATTCTCGTCTATATTTTAACTTTACTTCCAAATCAACTTAATGCCTTTAATGGAAGAGATGGGCGTGTGTGTGTGTGTGAGTAAGAGAGAGAGAGAAGAAATCTGATATCATATTGTAATTGATTTTGTGGTATCATTTCAGAGGTCATTCTGATGTCCATAATTTGACTTACAAACGGCTTAAATGGAACGAGTAGTAACTAGGCTTTGTAAGCATAAAGATTGAGTGTCAATGGAGAGTGTAAAAAAGACTTAACAATGAAAAGCATCAACCAGCTATTCCTTCCTCCCAATGCTACTATAATGAGCAATACAATAACAGGATGCTAAAGTTATTTTCAAAGAGGGTGGAAAGCAATTCAAGTGCAAAGGACCTCACTGAAAGCAAGAAAATAATCTGATAAAATAAATCTGCTGGTTCTTGCTCACCATTGCTTTTAGATCAGCTCCCCTTGGTTTTTCAGCAAACTGGATGATTTTACCTCTGCTGTCTATCTTCACCAATCCATAATCAGACGCACGACTGGAAAACATGCATTCAACTTTAGACAAATTTAAGAGCGATACTAAAAAGATAATAAGAATGAGGATTTGGGGTTGGGGTTGGGGACTTATTATATATTTGATATTATCTTTCTTCTTTGCCTCCTAAGTATTTTTAAGTAACATAGCGTGTATAAGGAAACTGCTACAACGATTGATGTTCCAATAGTCTTCAATGTGTAATTGTTAGACTAAATACAAGCAAGGATGGCCAATGAGGGCAACAGCTTAAACTTTTGTAAAAAGTTGTGAACAACGAAAAAAAAGTTTACACGATACAATCAAATCCAAACTTTTGTAACTAGTTGTAAACAAAGAATAAAGTTACACATATGGGATCTCTAGTGTTGGAAAAGACCATACGTGAGAGTTATGTCAGAATATCAAACAATAGTCGACTCACAAGCCAACAGCTTATGCATCTGAGATTGAGGTAAACCAACAAACATTATCAACAACCCACAGAAAACCATTAAAACATTTACAAAAAGGAGAAAAAAAACAGACCTGTCACCCACTGCTGCACACGAAATTGTAATATCGGCATTTCTATCAACATGACTCTGCATATCATGGAAAATGCGTAAGAAAAATTCAAAAACAATAACAAGTCCATTGTGAAGGGAAATGATTATACCTGCACAAAGTCCATATAATCCATTCGATAAAGATGATCACCAGACAAAATCACTACATTCTCAACATTCCTGTTCTTGGCATCCTACAAAAGAAACAATGCAATGCATCGTACCTGAGATCAAGCTATGTGCAAAACCAAAAGAACAACAGACAGACCAATTACTGCTATCGCTTCACCCCCTTCTTTAATTTTTAAACAAAACCATTGTTGGAAAATAGCTTGCCCACCTCAAAAACCCATATAAATTGCCTCACAGCATCTGCTGTTCCTTGGAACCAATTCATTCCTGCTTCCCCTTGCGTTTGAGTGGCTGCCAGCACCTGCTCTTGAAGCGACCAAATAATTAATGAACTTGAAACAGGAAATTTGAGAAGTGCACATTCTACTGAATGTACTTCTTTTTACAACTTTATCCACTGAAACAAAAAATCCATTGTTCTTTCCTTTTTATATAATAAGAACCGCTTCATTAACCAGAAAACAACAAGAAGGTTCCCTAACAGACTAATTTGTCAATTTGAGAGTTGATTTTTGCAATATGTTTATATAATCATCAGCCTACAACGAAATTTACTGTCGTATTATTTAGTTTTCAATCACGAATGCCTTCAAGGATTCAATACCTCTACAAATCCATCCCCAAAGTTGATACCGTTTCCAAAATAGGTGCGAGCAATGTGGCGATTGAGAGAAGCAGAATTAAACTGCGTCAGTACGAAAATCTTATTTATATTGCTGTTGATGCAGTTGCTCATTGGAATGTCTATAAGCCGGTAGCATCCTCCAACTGGGACCTGCAATTGTGCCAAATCAACACATAATAAAACATCAAAATCAATATAAATTCACAAACATGAACAAATCATGAGCATGTACGGTCACCAATATTAAGAATCATAAAACCAAAGTTGTCTGCATAAATCAGAAAAATTCCAATATATACATAAACATATTTGATCTTACCGCGGGTATCGCTGATCTTATGGTAAGAGGAAAGAGCTGAGTCCCTGCACCTCCTCCTAATATAATCGAAGCTACATTTTTTGGGTCCACTCTCCGCCTAGGTAACGATGGCATTTGCAGAGTCTGAGACTGAAGCCAAGATTAAGAAAACATTTTTCATAATTCATCATACACATAAACGAAGTAACAAATACTAACAAACACAAATGGCAGCGATCATACAAATTATATTCATCTCGAAAATTATCAAATGGGCAATCGAATGTAAGAAAGGATTAACTTACGACAGCCTCGGTGTCTTTTGAGGTAAGAACAGCAAGAACAACTCCAGGTTTCACCTTCCTCTTGCCAGTTCTCAACTGATTAGCCCAAAGCCTGTTATTAAAACTCCCTCTAACCCTCTCCCCCAAAAACCCAGAATCACCATTGCAGAAACCACTTGGTTTTCTCAAATGGGTGTTTTTCAAAGCCACACAGCAAGAATCCATTCCTGTTGCCTGCCAACTCTAATAGAATTCTAACCGATCAGAAATTGTAAACTCAGATAGCAGTTAAACCAAAATCCCAGTAAAACCCAAATCTCGGTAAAGTAAGAGATGTGATCTGATCACTAAGTAACCAAGTAACGTATAGATCACACAAAGTTATTAATATTAAGTGGCAATCAGAGACATAATCAAACTCATTTATAGCATGTTTAATATCAAACCGAACACGCCAAAACAGAATTTCTGAATGAAAATGGTGGATATAAACCAGACGACAGATACTCCTAAAAAGTAGAATCTCAAGTAATCACACAAGTCCAACAACCAAACATTTTCACAGTAAAAATGGAAAACCAAAACAGAATCCGAGTTTAACAGTGAATACAGGTGTCATTGTAAGCTGTATAATCTGCAGAAATTTAGGGAGAAAAGTGATCCGGACGGTTGAGAGAAATGAGTGAAATACATGAATGATGTTGAAAGAAAGTTATTAGCTTTATTTTTATTTTTATTTGTTTTTTATTTAACGAACTATATTATTTACGTGAAAAAGGGATGGGGCAACTTTCGGTTAGTAATAATATGGTTCAAATTCATCTTTAACGAGAATCAAATCTAAAATCTCTTATTTACAATTGAAGATCGTAACGCTTTATTGACTTGGAACCCTTCACGACAAACTTTAAAAACTTCTATTTGTAGTTACACCTTAATGTTATTTAATTAAGTTACAAATATAAATAAATAAATTGATACTAAAACCTTTTGAGATAATTATAATTTTGCTCCCAGAACTATGGTGGTTGTTTCATTTTGGTCCGCAAATGGCCACTTAATCTTTAAAATTAGGAAAATTAATGAAAATGACTTGAAAACTTTGAGTTTTAACGATAATGACAAAATAAATGGTAAAATGAATAGTACCATGATTGATTTTTTAGTGTAAAAATGTGATTTTTCATTAAAGTGAACAGTACCGGAAACTTTTCATTAAAATTTCCTCTAAAAATATGGGAAATTTCATGAAAATGGATTAGGCTAAGTTTATTTTAACAAAAAACCATGCTATAACTTTATTTAATGAAAAATAAATAAATTTTAATGAAAAGCCCTTAAAATTTAATAAAAATGACAAAAAAAACTTAAAGTTTAATGAAAATGACACAATTAAAAAAAAATTGACGCTCGAGACCTGTACACTGTTTATGAAACTGAATACTATTTATGAAACTGCAATATTTATGAAGTTGAACGGTACTATACTATTTATTGGTCCAATTTCATAAATAGTGCCTAGTTTTTTGTTGACTTTCATAAATAATGTCTAGTTCTTAATCATGTTTTATAAGTAGTGCCTAGTTATTGGGTCCAATTTTATAAATAATGTATAGTAATTTGTATAGTTTCATTAATAGTGTCTCTTTCTTGGTCCAATTTCATAAATAGTGTCTAGTTATTGGTCCACTTTCATAAATAGTATCTAATTCTTAGTCATGTTTCATAAATATTGTTTAGTTCTTACTCCATTTCATAAATAATGTATAGTCTAGTTTCATAAATAGTTTCCACCTATTTTAGTTTTGAAAATAATGCATAATTCTTGTTTTCGTTTCATAAATAACGTCTGCTTATTGGTCCAATTTCATAAATAGCGTCTACTTATTGGTCTAGTTTCATGAATAATATCTACTTATTAATGAAGTTTTATAAATAGTGTCTAATTCTGGGTTCAGTTTTATAAAGTTTAAAACTTAGACCCTTTTTGGTCTTGTAAAAGTACCAATTGCGCCAAAAACGATGAACCCATAAGTGACTGTTTAGATCAAAACCTTGAGAAGATTAAGTTCTCAATAATTATATTTAAAAAGCTATTTTCAATTACTAAATTAAAATTTCCTCACATTTTTTACATACCTACAATAATTAATGTAGCTCTCCATCCAATTTCTTAAGCTTGTGTGTCATCTTGGAGAAAATCTGTTAATGTAGTTGATAATGGGAGAAAGAGGTGAGAAAAAAAGTGGAGTGTGGAAGGGAAGGGGGGGGTATGCGCCCCATCCCAAGTTGGGTTTTTTAGGGTTTTTTTTTAATATTTTTTTTATTTTTTTTATTTTTTTTATCCTTATCATTAAATAAAGTTAATGAATAGTTTTTTTATTAAAATGTAAAGGTTTGATGACTTTTTCATTAATTTTCCTTAAAAATATATTAAGTGATTATAATAGTGACGTCAAAGCTGATAGAAATATTGACATGCGTATTTCATTAGAACTTTTCACAGCAACACTAAACTATCAAAGCTTTTGCCAACTATAGAAAGAGATGAGAGAGATATAGAATGTTATAAGTTGTGTTTTTTATTTTTTATTTTTTTATTTTTTTTACACAAATAGCGATAGTAATTTTTATTGACAAATAAGAACACAATTACAAACCCACAATAACATAATTATAAGGGGTGTCGTATGAGTACATTCTTCGGTGACTAAAAAATATTGGTTTGGAGATAATTCATACAAATAAGCATAAAAGTAAAACTCTTAACTACTACCACAAGCAACTCTGTAACAGCACAAGCACCCGGTACAAATCTTCCACATAGACGACTGACGCAGCAAACTATATTGCAGCACACACAATGTCATCGCTGATAAGTGAGACCATAAAAACCATCCCTGACAAGCGACATTGCATCACTCGCTAGGCGAGACATCACCAACAACTAGACGTGATAACTACGAAACAAACACTATTCTAAGAAACGGAGTCCACCGTCAGCTCATCTCCACTGATTGGGTCGTCTCTATTGGAGACGATACTACATTTGTGAAATCTGCTGCTACCACAAGCGAAGCAAGGCGGAGCCATCACAAATCTGGCCAGGTAAGGGCAGCACCGCCGTGAAATCAATATGGTGAACAATAACACCATTAGAATTAGTTGTGGGAGGTGGATCCGTGCCACCAACAACCCATAAACCAACCCCAAACCATATATCTTGCCTTAAATCAAGAGAAAACACTTTGGATGTGGCATATCTCGACATTAGGATGAAAGTTTCATTGAAGCCATGTAGCCCTGGTTGCCCACAAAATGGTGGGGTAAAGGAACTGATGGTTCTACTACTAAAGGGATAGAAATGAAAAATTAAGAAGGAAAGGTCACCTGAGGAAGCTAGTCAGAGGAAAGGGTGGGAGGTGGAGTGTCCAAAAGGGAGCTATGAGGGGTTAGGGGAGGATGGAGAGGCTAGGAGGAGAGTGAGGAGAGGTTGCCTCGCCATCTTCAAGTTGGAACTGATAACAGTTCATAGAGAACCGAAGAAAAGCAGAAAACTTAAGAAAGAAAGAAAATTGCAGAGAGATAAAGAGATATGGATTTCCATATATTGCTCGAATGAATATTACAAGGTTATTACACACTTATATAGCTCAATGGCTGCCTTATCTCTTAAGCTACTAGTACTAACAGTTCTAACTAATTTTCCCACCGATTATAACTAACTTCCAAATATACCAATTGCCTTACTTAACAGTTTGCCATATGAGCACCATTTTACCTTTTTGACCACACTACCCTTCTTATCAATCGAAACTGGTCAATATTCCCCCAATCGTAACTTGGGTTACCAAATTTAAGATTGTAACAGTGGTTCACAAAGGAGGGACCATGTAACCCTTTGGTCAATATATTTGCATGTTGGTCTTCAGTGGGAATGTAGAAAACTTCCAAATCACCTTGCTGCACTTTTTCCCGAACAAAGTGGTAATCCCTATCCAAGTGTTTAATTCTAGAGTGAAACACTGGATTTGCACTCAATGCAATTGTGGACATGTTATCACAACGTATAACTGGTGGTGTTGGTAGAAATATCTCCAAGTCTTTCAAAACTGCCCTTATCCAAGTTAAATCATCCGTAGTGTGAGCCAAAGCTTTGTATTCAGCTTCAGTAGAGCTAATAGAAACAGAACTTTGCTTCTTTGATTGCCATAATATTGGATTATTACCAAGGAAGACTAGATAACCAGTCATTGATCTTCTAGTATTATGATCAACCACATTCCAAGTATTAATACATCTAACAATGAAGGTAGAGATTACTTGCAGAAGAGATGATTGCAATTGAGTGAATCCACAGAACTCAGTAGACTCAAACTGCAAAACAGATGGGAAAAATCAAACCCATTAACATGAAGAGAAATTTTAAATCTTTAAACGAATTCTAGACAAAATCATGTAAAGGAATTAAATGTTGCGGATTATAAATTAAGAACTTAAAAAAAATAACCATTTAAATTTGTTTACTTGTCGGCTTCCCATCTGGTTGTAAAGGCTGCAGATAGTGTTGTCTTCCTCTTCATTGAAGCTTCCATGTTTGATGTCTGGCCTTAGATAGTTTAGGCACCGCAGACGGCAGCTCTTCCTGCACCGCCTCAGACCTACAAAGTGCAGAAAAATTAATAAAGTTGAGAACTTTTGCAGAGCAAAGAAAATAAAACCCTTTTCTCATTTCTCCTTGGCAAAGAAAATAAAACCCTTTTCTCATTTCTCCTAGAACAGCATGGAGTGCGTCCCATGATTGCTTACTGTGTGCCCTCACTCACTCCCTAAGGAGCAACCAAACACAGACACAGATAGCAACTAAATTGCAATTTCAAAACAAAGGAAACTTTTGTTCTTCAAACCAAGAACCACATATGCATACCAAAATGATGACGTTATGATGGGAGTCCAAACTAAACAGCCAAAAAATAGAAAGAATAAGAGTAAGAATTCGAAAAGAGTTCATGTGTTTATATTGTATAAATGACACTTAGCTTGTTTTGCTTCCTGCAGGCTTATAGGATTCAGGAAAAATGTGTTATTTAGTTCCTCTAGTAGAACTAAAGAGGTGTTTTCTAGAGACCTAGAATATATGGAATCTCTACCCAGCAATAAAAACAGAGAACATCACATAGGCAACAGAAGCCGAACAGAAATCCCACATTTCACAACCAAATCATCACATCAGTTTGAAACATTAAACTATAAGAACTAAAAATAATAATAACAGTACCTTGAACTGAACCCTCAAGTCAGAACCTCCTGCTTTGCAACCTGAAACAAACGAAAGAAATTAAAACCCACGAACCCACAATCAGATAAAAACAATTTTCCCGAAAAACAAAACCAAGATTGGTATACAAAAAACCATCAGATCTATAACCTGGATAAATAAATAAAAAGCCACACAAAAAAACCAAAAAAAAAAAAAAAGCAACCGACCTTAAAACAAAGAACAAACAGACATAAAGAGAGATGAATGTCCAAAATGAGAGAAAACAAAACAAATAAGGGAAATTAATATCTCTGATGAATCCCCCAAAACCTAACCTAACACACTAAAAAAATTGAAAATAATCCACAACTAAAAAGCAGAAACGATGACAATCTAAGCTGACTGTAAAAATACACATTAAAAAAAAAAAGAACTTATCTTTGGAAATCCAGGCATGATTTTCTCGAACCATCCCCACTCTCCCACTTCTGAAATCCATCACCCATACCCCTCCCCCTCGCTCTCTTTCCATCGCCATCTATCTCGATCTTTGTCTGTCTCCCTCCCTCTCTCTCTCTCTCTTTTTCTTCCTCTCTCTGTCAGAGCCTTCATCCCCCCGAAACCCTCATTGAAGGACAACAAATGAAAACCTACACGGCAACCCCCGAATTCGCTCAAAACCGAGAGGACAAAATTGCCCTTCCAACCCAACCCAAATCTGATGGGTTTCTTGTAAATAAGGTGAAATCAAGGGGTAATCCGTCCTAAATCCTCCGGACAAAATTACCCTTCTAAGTTCTAATAAATACCCTTCAAACCCAGCCCAAATCTCATGATTTTATTGTAAATGAGATGAAATCAAGGGGCAAACAATTGACTGTAGCTGAATGAACAGTCAATTCCCCCTCAATTTTAGAATAGATATAATTGGTCGAGTTGAGGAAAGGGGAAGTTCGAGTTACGCCATGAATGATTTTGAAAGAAAGTGATTAGCTTTATTGGTGTCTGAGTCCTTTACGAGAAAACTTGCAAATCTTGTATTTATAGTTACACCGTAAAGTTATCAAATAATGTAACAAATATAAAATAAATTGAATACTTGCAAATCCTGCAATACCAAAAAGAGAAAAGAAAGAACAAATATTGAAATTAAGACAAATAAAGTTTCTTTATTTTTGGCTAAAATATGATTGATTGACAATGGGGTGTGATTGAATTCGGGAAGGATTGACTACACATCTCTAGGGATAAAAATCAAATCAATGGTGTAGTTATGAGAAAAAATTGATATAATGTAAAAATTAATTTAGGGATCACTTTTAACGATAAGCCCATGATAGGGCATTGGGAGATGAGTTCTATATGGACTTGTCTTCGTGCATACAACACCTTTGCAATTGAGTTTGGAATGAACAACTTACATATCTTGGGAAGAGAATCAAACTGCATGCAGTTCAGATTTACCTCTTTTTTATTCTATCTGAAGGCGCCGGCAGGTAGTTCATCTCTGGGTGATGGGTATCAGATTTCTTGCAACTCTTTCCATTACCTCTTTGTCTTATGGAGCTTATCGTCATCCATGGATGCAATTTATGTTGAGAGTGGGCTTCTTCGCTGGACGCTAATCTTCATCCTCGGTGTGCTTGTCCAATTGATCCGTATCCTTGGGTTCAACTGAGCTTTCTTTCCTTGCCTTGTCTCCGACGAACGCCAAGCAATGCCTCATGATCGAGTAATTCTTCAATATAATCCCTCAACATTCGGCAGCCCCCAGTGCTCTTATGAAAATAACATTACTCATTCGGGGTTTTCTTTGCCAGGTCCCCTGAGAGCGTCTTTGGGCGTCGGAGGAATAGTTTGTCCTTTATGTTGTGGAGGATGTTGTTGATAGTGGTGTTCAATGTAGCGTAGTGCTTCAGCTTTGGTGGAACCTGTTTGTCCCGACGTCATCTTCTAGTAGCTTGTCGCGGTGCACGAGGAAGAGTATCCCTGTCACCCTTACTTTTGTCAGCTAACTTAAGGTAGTCTGGTTCGGTTGTCGTCCTTTCACTCTTTTCATCTCGATCAGCCAAATCATCCACTATATCAAAGCATTCCGCCAAAGTGGCATAGTTATAATTCCTTTTGTTCAACTTTTGGAAAAGAGGTGAATGGACGTACAAGCCCTGTTTGAGTGCCATGGTGGGGCCAATCTATCAACAAGTTTCTCCACTTCCACCAACTATGCTAAGAACGCGCTTTAGATATGTCATGAGGCTCTCATCTCTGGAATAAGGAGTCATCCTACACATGGCTTCATGACAGTTACGAACATCACGATATACTGAATATGTGTTCATAAAACAGGGTCGATCTTTATTTTTTTGGTGCTCAGGGCGAACGATCAAATGCGCTTTTTTTAATACCGAACATGTACTAAAAAAATTATTTAGATAGAGCTGGAATCTAGTCGAAGCTTGGGGAGGGGGGATATAATACTTGAAAAATATGTATACAACAGCGATATAGTACCTAAACCTTGACGATCAAAAGAAAAATCGTATACAACCACTCTAAGAAAAACTCCTAGAAATTTCAACCTTTAAGAAATCGTTTTCTTGCATTTTTTTGAAGCATGGCTTCAATAATTTTTTTCTTTTCATATTACCACAGAGTTGTTTCCTAAAAAACATGACTTCAATAATTTTCAATTTAAATTATCATTCCAACATATATTATATTTATAAAAAAAATACTAACATATCATTTAAACATATATTATAAAAAATAAAAAATAAAAATTGGCAACAGGCAATTGAAATTTTTACATATATTATTAAAATTACCTACTCGCCATTTGACGTTAGGGTTTTGCTACTTTTGCGGTCTTAATACGACACATTGCTGTTTTTGCAATCCTGATTTGAAATTAAAACTGATTAAGTAATTTGTAAATATAAAATTAAAATTAATTTGCAAAGAGTAAAATTAACTTGAATGAAAAAATTGAGAAAATTGAATACAAAAAGAATTGAGCAAATTTGGGTGAACTCAGAATTGGCCCCAACATGGTTTGGCCCTTCTGGGGCTGTGGGACTGATTTTCAAAGAATCAGAAGTGGACGATGACTGGAAGTCAAGGACTGCATCAACTAGAAGATGGAAGCATGTTGATAGTTGACTGGAAGACTACTTCATCGTGCAGCCTCCGGCATTGTAGGTATGTGATTGTGAGAGACGGAGAGTCTGTGAGACAAAAAGTTTACAAAGATGAATAGTCGAAGGTAATTTATAGTTTGGGAAATTGCTTCGAAATTTTGGGTTGTGGCCCCTTGTGAATTTTGCAATATACAGTCATTGCTCGTTGAAAGAACGGATTCATGAATCATGATCCCTTTAATTAATTAAGGCTTGGAACTTGGAACTTGGTCCTTGAAAGTTACAAGACATATTAAAGACCGAAGAATTTACAAGGTGTTGAAAACGAAATTGATGAACAGAAGCCAAAGATTCTAAGACGTTAGGGCCTGTAGCAATTTTTTTTCTATATATAATGTATGTGTAAAAAAAAATTGGTGCCCCTCTAAATTTCGGCCTGGACAAAGGCCTTATTAGCATTGGGCTAAGGCCGGCCCTATTGCGAATTTGCATAGACGTTATCCATTATGTCTCATCTCAATCTCCATACCTCACAAGTGTGATAAGCAGTGCGTTGTTTTCTAACTTTTAGAATGTTGTTCCAAACGCATTCTTCTAATCTAGGTAAAGTGACGAGATCATATATCAATTGCAAACATGCCTGCAAGGATGGACGTACTTAATGAACGTCAAGTCAACATCCCTGAAGGGTGTGCTGCCCCTATTGGACGGTTTGGTCGCCCCTGTTGGACGGTCCGGTACACCAACTGATAGTCAATTAATCTGTCTTGGCTTGAAGCATGACAAATCACTCAGTTCATAGGGTTCACTTCCCTAGAAGTGGAAGATCATGACACAACATGAATCCATACTCAATTGCTGTCTCAAATCATTTCCATCTCATGAAATTCATGAGATTAATCAGGATTACTCCCGAGACTTGAAGTTCTTGGTCTAGTATACTAGTTTGGATGAGATAATGGAATTGGAATAAGATTATCATCGATGATGTCTTCACTTATATGGTAGGTACCGACATAAATGAAAAACGATGATATCGAACCGTGTTTCGTTGATTAGTGACAACGTATAACTGATTGGACAATTGAAATCACAATCTACGTTAAATTTCTTACCAAAATTTGTTTGAACTTGTAGTTCCTACACTACCCAAGGTAACCCTGTTGTGTTACAAGTGGGTAATGAAACATAATGAGATGAATGAAATAGTGCAATATTATCCACATCTTATGACGCAAGGTTTCTCTTAAACGCCTTGTGGTTGATTGCAACATTATGAAATATGGTTAGTGTTTCTCCATGGGGATATTGATACAAAGATGTACATGTAGTTCTCGAAGAATTACATAGACTGGTTCAAATAGTTCCAAACCACAGAACACTCTCTCAACTCATTTGAGGCATTCACTTACGAATTGAAGCAATCCGGTGGATATGGTATACCCGTCTAAGTGATTATTTGATCAGTTAGGGATATGAATTATGCTCTTATGTGTTAAACTATGAAGTCTTATTCTAAATTGCTAGAGTTATAGTTTATGTTGTTGACATGAATCTCATTAAGACTCAGGAAGAGCTTGAGAAAACTGCCTCGCACCTGAAGACAGAGTTTGAGATGAAGGATCTTAGGAAAACTCATTTATGCATTGACCTGAAGTTGCCTTTAAGTATACTTTTGATCTTCCATATGCTATATGCAAATGAAACCCTTGAAAAGGTTATGGAATCCGAAGTTCCATATCTAAGTTCAACTTTGCACTTTGTTGTACTTAGTTTATTGCATTAGACAGGACATCTCATTCGTTGTTGATCTATTGGTACAGATGTAGCACCTCACCTACACTCAACGATTGAATTGGTATTAAAGATGTTTTCCGCTACCTTGAAAGTACTACGGATTTGGGCTTATCCCAATGCATCATGAGTTGACCGACACCCTTGATCCTCAGAATGATGCTTGTCTTGTTGTTATGATGACGTTGGTTACTTATCAAACCCGCACAAGGCATGTCCCCGAATGGTTATGTCTTTACCGTTAGGGATCTCGCAATATCTCGGAGGTCCACAATATGACCTTAGTTGTGAAATCTTAGAATCGTTCTAAGACTCATCTCACTTCACTACGCCACATGTGAGACATGGTTGAGAGCTCTTGTTGAGCATATTCGAGGTACTTGTTATTTTCATCCATCGTTGAGTTCCGACGATGATCCATGAAGACTATGACTCATGTATCAACCCGACCAAGACATGATACATCAACAATGTCAACGTTAAGACATATTGCATCTACATCACACCATCAAAGCATCAGGACATTAAAGTCATGTAAACCAATCCCAAACAACCTTGCCAACCTCTACATGATGTCACTACCAAAGTCAACCTTCCAAAAGCTTGTCCGAGGAATTGGTAATGAACTCTTTTTTGCCAATAATTAGGAGCATTTTTCCCATTGGGTTTTTGCTAACTAACTAGGTTTTGACGAGGCACCCATCCGGGCTGGTCATACCCTTATGAGCTCTTCTACTTGCGTCCAGAAGACATTTAGTTTTGACTTAATGCAACTTCTCACTTTTCTCCTTAGTTTATGGATTTTATCTCACCTCGAATTTTACCATAGCGAGGTTTTGTGAGTTTTACCTTTAATGCATTCTTCCGTTGATCTGAGACTCGCATTCGCTCATTGTTCTTACGACTTCATCAACTGAACTTGCTTCATCGTTGAAGACCTGATGCGCCATTTACTTGAGTAAATACACACTTAAGGGGGAGTGTTGCAATCCTACTAAATTATAAATGTGATTGTGTAAATCCTAAAGTATTTGAGATATCTTAGAAGATTCTCTAGAGTTAGATATTATCCTATTAGAGCTATAATCCTTTTGGGGTAAGGAATTTACCTTCCTATTATTATAAATAGAGGCACAATGGGGTGGAATAACACACACTTCACAATTACACATCTCTCTCTTTCTCTCTACTGTGCTGCACCCCTTTTCTCTCTATCCTTATTACAGTTCAATAAATTAGGCCTACAACAAAATCTTATTTCTTTTTCATTTTTTATCAAGGTCCATTGACTAATTTCCATGTCATTATTTGAATATTAAAATTATTTACAAGTCATCATTTGTAAATTTTAAAAATGAAAACCTCATTAATCATTTCCAAATATACCTTTTTAGTATATATTTTTTTTCATATGTTTCTATTTATAATTTGTACCTTTTTTTTTTAATTTTTACCAATATTCTTTTTAGTTTTAATTTGTACCAATAATTTTGAATTTTGATATGTACCCATATTTTTTATTTTGTATGTACCCATATATTTTTTGTGAATGTCCCCATGCTGATTATATGTAATTATTTTATGTTTTAAATATATTAATAGTTATTTCTTAAAATATAGCAATAGTCACATGGGTATATTATTTTTGCTAGAACTATGTGAAGCATAACATTGCTCTATTATTGATGACATACCCCGACCTAGATCGAGGCATGTTGGCCGTCACGTGGGAGTGACGTAACCAAGTGCACAATGCAGAAGCAATAAGGACATAAGGGAAATACAAAGGAATAAAAACCAAATTACTAGCATTACTAGCTAATATAAGGTGCCAGTGCGAGATTAAACGTGAAATATACAACCAGAGAATAAATAGTCTAAGTGCAGTCAAGCAAGACAAGTGCTAATAATATAACACCCGAGGGTGATCCTACATGGTGATGTTCTGTCAGAACCCTCGTCAGAATCCTCGTGATCCACCAAAGCACTTCTACTTAAAACTTGGAGGGGCGCAAAACAGAAAGTGTGAGTGGGCAAAAACAAAGCTTTTCAAAATCATTTTATTTCTCAAAAGTTCTAACCCCTCGCCGTAAAACCTGTATAATTTCCCAGAAATAATATATGCTATAACGAAATCATGCTCATGATGAAAATCATAGAAATATACCAAGCCAAAGTATCTCAAAGAAATGCCATAAATAATCCAGGTAAAATATATCAATGCCAAATATAGCATCAGCCAAATCCCTCTAACTCAATTTGCACGGCTGAGTATATAGCTCATAACCAATCTCAATCATATCAAATCAAATTAAATCAAATCCTGCACACAAGTCGGAACCACCTAAAGTGGTCTGTACGACAAGACTATGTGTAATATAAATATGCTCTAGTGCTACGATCACGTGAAGGCTGTGCGAATAATCGCGGGTCACCTACGAGTCAGAACCACCTAAAGTGGTCTGTACGACAAACCTGTGAACCTAACTTGGATTCAAGGTGTGCATATGGTGCGGGAGGTGAACATCACGTGAAGGACCGTGCCCTAACTCTGGGCGGGAGCACTAACACCGAGGTGCAGGTTTATAAGCTCTCAATATATCACATCATATCTCGCATAACTGAAGCAATCTCATATCTTTAATTTATGAATTTACCTGGCACTTACTTGTGCGTCAGCAGCACTAATCATAATTATATGCAACTACTAATGCATAAATAAAATAGGCAGATACTTTGCATGGCATTTCAAAACGTAATTTCGTTCAAATTCATTTTCTGGGAAAAATCTCAAGTATATAGGTATATACGGAAAACCAAAAGCCCACTCATTGATATGTCGAAGGGTCATAGCCCCCGAGCCTCGATTAATGGCGCCCGTTCTAAGGATAGGTCTCACCTATATGTGAAATAACTGAAAAACGTTATTTAAAGCACATACACAAAACTAGGAAATAACTTCTCATACATAACTCAAATGGGGTATTTGAATACACCACTGAGACCTACTCAACCTCAGGAACACCCCTATATTTTTAGAAAAAAATTTCGATGCCCCACGCGCCACTACGTGTCGGCAACGGCACGGCCATATTTCATGAAATTTGTACCAAAATGAAGCTTAGGACTAGAGGAACAAAACCTTACCACTTTCAAGCCTTGAAATCCACGGGATTTCGCCGGAGGAACCTCGATAATCCAGCCAAACTTGAAACTCGTCAAACTCGACTTCCCGACGTCCAATTCACTTCGTTTTTCTTCTCCGAGCTTCGTGAAGATGTCTTAAAGCTTCCTAGTAACTTAAAATCTCCTAAAAACCTCACATTCACGATTGCATGAACAACGCTCAAATCGGAGATTATGGTTTCTCGGGGTTTTCGAGGGTTTCACGTCAAACTAAGGGCATGGATGAATTCCTAAGCTCTCAAGGATCATAAAGAACACCTTCATAGCTTTGATCCGTGACTGGATGGGAAAGTTTGATGTTCGTCCTTACGCTTGTACGGAAAATGGAAGAAAAACCGAGAGAATGAGAGAGAGAGAGAATGGTCAACGGGAGAGAGAAAGAAAGAGGGAGAGAGAAAGTGTGTGTGTGTGGTCCTGATTCTCTTACAACCAACCAAACAATTAGAACCTTTAGTTCTTCCAAAAAGTTAGGAAGAAAAATAATTGGTCCACAACACAATTTTAACTACATTACACCACAAACGTCTAAGGGTATTTTAGGCAATTCACACCATAAACAATTATATTTCAGGACGGGCTGCCACAATTGAATTTTAAGTAATTGCTATATTGTAAAAATATTATTAAATTTGTTTAAATTTTTTAATTTGTGGGATATTGAATGCATAAATGTAGGAGTTAAATCTATTAAATAATGCCATGGACCTGGATCAAATTATTCAAACAAATAAGGAGCATTTTTGCTCACCACCATAAACTATGGTATATGCTCACCATACACCTAATCAATTGACACGTGTCATTTCACTTAACTCTAGTTAACTTTCACATTAAATGTTAGCTTTTCAATTTTGAAAAAAAATTAACCAAGATTAAGTGAAATGACACGTGTCAATTGATTAGGTGTATGGTAAGCATACACCATAGTTTATGGTGATGAGCAAAAATGCTCCCAAACAAATAAGGTTTAATTCTAACAATTAGGTTAACTAGGGACCGGAACCTAAGTGACCCTTAAGGTAAGGATGTCCTGTCCTCCCTAACATAATATATACAATTTATTGCGACAATTTACCACATGTGCAGAAATGCATAGATTTGACAGTAGAACAAGAAGAAGTTATTAAACAAGAGTATATAAAAAGGGCTGCACCTAGTGGCGGAGCCAGGAATGTACAATCATATGGTCACAAAATAGCTTTAAAAAAGGCTTATTATATTAACACCCCACATATTGTTAAATAAACTCCACATACTTAATACACCCCACATTCACTTTTTCACTTAAAAATTATTTTAATACACATATTTTCCCATAATACCCTTACATCACACATTCTCAATATACACCTTATATTTTGTACATACACCCCACATTTTTTAACACATGTTTCCTTCTCTTTTTTCCTTGATGACTCCATAAAATAATCTTAAGTTTTATCACTACTACAGTGTCGCACTTGCTGTGGACAGTCCTGAATTGTTCAATCGGATCGCAGAAGCATTCTCGTCCAAGGTTGTCATGAAATTTGTAATTCTGCTTTGGGGGGAGAAGTCAAGCCTGGCCAGTGAAGAGGAGATTCCTGTTTTTAACTACAAGGAGATTCTGGATCTGGGTCAAGAGAGTCTTATAGTATGCTCAACTTTAATGATGCCCATATGTCATCCCTCCGTCTATGCTAACAGTTTCTTTTTTGCTTTAATATAGTACCAAAGATCTAGGATGCTAGGGCTGCAGTAACCTTAGTTGAAATAGTCTATTAGGAGACCTCGTATTCAGTCTTGTGAAGTTTCAGATTCTCATTGACTTTAAAGTATACTTTACAGGGGTTTATATACGAAGGGGTCTAAGAGTTGGTAGCAGCTATACAATACAATGAAATACAAAACCCTAAACCCCCTAAACCCTAACTATCTACACTCCCTCGCAAACTTGATGTCGGAGAGGAGACAAGTTTGGAACACAAGGATTGGAAACGCGTCTTCTACAGGCCTTTCGTAAAAAGATCAGCCAGCTGCGAAACAAAAGGAAGAAAGTGAACACAGTGAGTCCCTGAAGCAACATGTTCCTGGACGAAATGATAATCTAAAGCGATGTGTTTCGTGCGGGCATGAAAGACCGGATTAGCAGCCATATATATGGCACTCAAATTGTCATAATGCATCACTATGGGCTCAGAGACGGAAACACGGAGGTCACGCAAAAGACCCATTATCCAAATAGAATCAGCGCATGCAAAGGCAAGTGCCCGATACTCCGCTTCGGCACTAGATCTGTAATGTGAGAGTCAGCTCTTTGAATGTGAGGTGAGAGTGAGGTGAGAGTGAGGCCTCTGGGGGTGAGGAGGCTTTCCTAATTGTGAGGGTGAGGGGTCCTTTTATAGAATAAGGGCTCCTCACTTATTACATATTTGCCCATTCCTTTATTACATAATTACATTTAAGTCACTCAAGTATTTATACGAGGCCTAAATACGGAGACCTTAAGTATGGTATAAACAAGATGTATATGTACTAGAAAAGTAATTAAAAGAAATTTTAAGAGATAATTAGATAATAAAAACTCATCCCTCATATTAAATATGAGGTGCCAAATGAAGTACCTAACAAATTGAAAAGCAAAAGCATGAAGAAGCAGCTCTGACCGTTTGTTCAAGCTCTTGACCTCCTCGTTTGTCATTTGCCCTCCAAGCCCAGCAGCTCCAGCTTCCGACTGCCAGAGTCTTCAACTTCATCATTAATTTGATTGGAGAAATTCAATAACAAAATAAAGAAACTGTGAATTGAAATCAGGAACGAAATCAGAAATGTGAAAATCTTTCAAAAGAAACCGAAACGAGAAGATAACGTACTATTTGATGGGAGAAACTGAGCTCCAGAGGCTCGATACTGAGCCGCTTACCCGTGCTTATCGGATTTGATGATTCAATTAATTTGTGAACCGGTGGAATTCAAATTGAAAATGAAAAAGAGATTGGATGGAGAGAGAGAGAGAGAGAGAGAGAGAGAGAGAGAGAGAGAGAGGAAGAGAGGAAGTGAAATTGAGTTGGAAATAAAAGCAATAGCAAAGAAAAGATGGAGGATCGAGAAAGGGAGAGAGAGACGTGAGTCGTGGCAAAGGTAAAGCCCAGCAAGCTTCTGGCATGCTGGCGTGGGTCAGGGCTTCATGCCCGATCAGGGATAAGCCCAGCATAGCTTCGGGCTGTGCTGGAATGGACTTAGGTGTGGACCGGGGTTTCAAGCCCATGTGCAATTCAACCCATGTCGAAGCCTGGTTGCGGGTTAATGGCAGCAAGCCCAAAAGGTTGCTATGCTTGGTCCATGGTGTTGAAAATGACACCGTTCCCCACATAGTTGGGCTGTAGGACAGCATGGTGGTCCAACGATGGTGCCACAGTGGTGCAGCTAGGGTGCTGCAAAAAAAATCCCAAGTTTTCATAATTTTTTTCTTTTTCAAATTCTATGGTTAAAACCCCTAATTGCTTCTAAATTAATTTCGATGCTTTGACTCATAAATTCCACGTAGCATAATTGCATCTTGCATGAACAAGTATATATTGACAAAATATATGAACATATATACAATATATATAATTGAAAGGAAAATATAAATATAGGGGGTTCATGCATCATGGGGAATGTTTTCATGCTTCAAGGTTTTTTCAAATATCTTAATTTATATTAGAAGAACCTGATTGGTAAAAAATAATTGGAAGCCTTTGATTTTGTAGAAGAAAGTCGCATCCATGATCCTTCAGTTCCTAAGCTTCTGGTAAGAGTGTGCTGATAACATATTGTAAGCCTATTTGGCTGAATTGTATAAAGGACAGAGAGGGAGAGAGGCATGCGGTAACAGAGAGAGATGTAATTCTAAGGTGTGTGTTATATCACCTCATTGTGCCTTTATTTATAGTAATAGGGAAGGTTAAATCCTTACCCTATTAGGATTACAACTCTAATAGTAATTTAACTACTAAATGGAATATACAAGATACTCCTAGATACACTAGGATTTACACAAATCACATTCCTAATCTAATAGGATTGCAACAAGCTTGAGATTATTAAATAATGATTTTAGCCTAACTTTTTTGTTTTCGGTAACTTTTTTTTTAAATAAAATTTATGTAGATTATCCTAATTTATTTTTATGAACATTTTAATCTAAAAATATTTAAATTCTGATAAATACTTAAAAATCATACAAATAAATACATAGGTATTTATAAAATTTTAAGTTAAATTTGATTTAAATAATTTTCTTAAATTATATTAGACGTTAGATTTAATTTTGCGCCGTCAAACCTTTTGTTTACCATTAGATTTGACCTTATTTGATCATTGTCATTAGATTATAAATAAATAAAACAAAAATAAAAAGTTTAAAATATGACAGTTTAGTGGATCAAAAATAATTTAAGCCAAACTTAAATCCTATGAGACTCTAGCCTAAAAATATATTTTATGCCCATAATTTATTGTAGCCCATGATTGGAGATGGTTTTTTTTTTTTTTTTTTTTTTTTTTTTTTTTCCGTCTTAGAGGCATTTTACAAACAGGTGGAGATCAACGTGCAAGCTAAACTTGGTTGTGGAGTTGGTCCGTACCATTGGATCGGTTTACAGCGAGAGGGAGGGAGAAGGAGAAAGATGAAGGTTTGGGGGCGGGGGAGTGTGAGTGAATGCGGATGAGATAGAGGGGTTAGGGGGCAACGCTTTCGTTGCCCTCGTATTACAAATTTACATGTTTCTGGGCCATTTGGGGTCCCTTGGGTTGACAGACCAACCCATGCCTGAAATTAAAGATCCAAAATACTTGGGTTTAACTTCTCTCCCGTTACACCATGAGGCTTTGAAATTATATTAATTTATTGGGTGCGGCTTTCATGGTCCGTACCATTTTATTGTCCACGTATTTTTTTAATAATTTAGCAAGTTTTTTTTGTTGTAAAAAATAATTTGATTGCATTAAGAAAAGACAAGAGTTGTGATTGGGCCTGCATATATTACCGGGCCAACACAAAGGATTGCAAGCAATCCAAAAAAATTGGGAAAACCCAAGTACAAAATAAGCCGAACCCAATAACCGAAACAAACTTTCGACAAAAAAATATAACCGAAACAAACAAACATAACAGAAACTTGTTTGGTAGTGTAATTGAATCCAACTTTTTAAACTCAAAAATAATTTTCAAGTTTTTAGGCCTTAAAAACTTGTTTGGTAGGACTATTTTCAAAAACTGAACTCAAAACTAACTCAAAAATATAGTATATTATCTAAAAACATAAAAAGTGAGTTTTTAGAGTTTTTAAACTTAAACTCACTTCTTTCTTTTCTCTTCTTCCTCCACTCTCACTCCAAATCTCTCTCTTTTCTTCTTTCTCTATCCTCTTTTTTTTTTTTTTTTTCTTTTTCGTCTCTCCTCCAATTTGCTTTTTTTTTTTTTTAGGTTTTTTTTCTCACTCATCTTTCTCTTTATCTCGTCTGATTCTCTTTCTTCTTTCTTTTTCCTTAAATCCTATCTTACTTTCTTTCCTCCTCTCTTCTCTTTCTACCTCTCTTGCGACCTCCTCTTTTTAGATCTCTTTGTTATAGTTTAAGTCGTAAGATTTAAAAATTTTAAATTAGAAACCAATCAAGTTTTTTAGTCTTCAAAAAAACTGTTTTAAAAAAATATTTTGAGAAATGATAAAAAATTTCAAATAGGATACCAAACAGGCCCTTAATTTCTATCTATCTTCCAACAGCTGAGCGCCACCACCGCCACGAATGCCTTGCCCATCAGTTACCAAGGTAGCCGCAATAGAGAAAACAATCAAGTGGTTAATTCGATCAAGATATCGCCACACAAAACTTCAATCATGTTGTTGGAAACAAATTCGCACACATCTACATATGGAGATCAAGTTGGTATTGTCCATGATATACGGCGAGGGGAGAATAAGATTGATTGGGCAGTGTGGTTAAATCCATATTGGATTGCCTATATATCTCCGATAAGGAAAATCAAACCATAGATGTAGTTCTAAGTAAGAATGTTGTGATGACCAGTGCATTGTGAACCATCATTGACGAATAGTGTAGAGCCAAAAATATTCATTAGACGGCACGTGGATTTTTTGACAAAAGAGGATAAAAATACCCACGAGGCATAACAGGATTCCTACGCGCGAGCAGCAGACAATCATCCTTCAACGAAGTCAAAAGTGCCCAAAATAGGTAACAATTTAAAACATATTTCATCAAATCCCATCCACAAGGTAATTCCCAAAACCTATCTAATTCCATATATTGTCTACTTCATTATTTAGCTAATCAATTAGTTAAATAATTTATTCATTCCATAACTCCTAAAACATTCCTTCTAAAATCATGATAATTAGCTAATTAATGGGTTAATTGTCTAATTAATCCCTTAATTGTCAAATAAGTCATTCATTTTACCCAAAACCTACAATAAGGCCGGTCATCCTTCACCCCCAAAGAAATCAACCATGCCTTCTACTTTGTCTACCACATCTTTCCTTTTTATGATAATAATTAGCTAAGTTAATTAGGGAGTTATTTTGATTAATTAGCTAATTATTTCATAACTCCCAATTTGAAACAAATGAGCCCACAAACAAAGCTAGGTGGCCGGTCCTCTCTCACCCAACGAGGCCGACCACTCTCCTATAAAAAGCCTCACATTTTCTCCAAAGGGAAGCTCTCACACTCTTGCAAAATTTCAAAAACTCTCTAAACACTTTTTCTCTCTAAATTCTAACTTTGGCATCGGAAGTTATTCGGCCAAAGCCCTCCCCCCTCCCCATTAATCGTGGGCGCATGAGGCTCTTGGCCTTGACCCTAAGTTGTTAATTCTTTTGTAGGTGCAATTTTGTTCAAGACAAAGAAGGAAGAAATTTGCATCCACAAATAGTCTATGGTGGGGTGTCAAGGAGATGAGTTATCTATGGATGTGTCTAAGCGCAAGCAAAGGCAAATGTGTAGGATGAGCCTATGTTAAGTGTAGGGAGAATATGTGTATACTAGAGCGAATGAAGAGTCCAAAAAGGTGAAGAGTCGTCTCAGAGTCAAAAGATAAGTCTACAGATAAATACCCATGCTAGAGTATTTATAAAGATCTTGAGAATCCTTGTGGGGAGAGTAATCCCAATTAAATCGGAAGACTATCTAGGAGAGAATCTCGGATAAGATATTCAATCTTTCTAGGATTTATGATTATGTTGACTAATCCTCAAGATATCCTAATTTGATCTGAATTAGAGTTTTCTTACTTGGGAGACAAGTGTATCTTCAATGGGCTTAAGCCTAGCCTGTCAGAGTAAGGTTGTTGGCCTACACTTCATGGGCTACGTGCATTCCAGTCAACCTTGCCTCCCAAGTTGCCACGTGCTATGGTTCCAGAAAATCATGCCACATTTGCCTCTAACTACGCTTCAGAGAGTATGCTCAGCTTTGAAGATGGATAGTTACCAACAGGCTATGCGTGAATTATCTTGGAATAACTTCTCCAGAATGTGTAATCAGGTCATGAGGAACACAGCCCAATATTCTAAATGAAAGTACTTACTAAGCAAGTTTAAATGATTTAAAAAAGGTCGAAACAAAAACTGAAAATAAAATGGTTATCAAACCGTCCATCCAAGACATGATTTTGCACTGAACCTGCTTATGTTCATTTAGATACATGTTTAAAGTGGATAGTTGTTAACGATTGTGTTTCCTCTCATGGGAAGATATGTCAAGACTTAACATGCCTTCATCTAATTTCTGCCCACAAAATGACAAACAAATATATGCATACATAATTAAAGACATTATGTATTTAGTGGAATCTAAAGTTGACTAATTCAAATCCAACGTGTGCGTTTTGTGGTATGCATAGGAAATAATGGATAACAAATATGAAATGCTCGATCAAGGCGGGAGAAGAATTGTGTGGTCTTTAGCTTTTCAAATAAAAAATCAAGAGAACCTTTTCTTTCCAACTGATTTTGATGTTAGAAAATATATTCGCATTGGTTTTTGAATTACGAATAACTGTAGCTTTGTTCCATAAATTATGGATTAATTTTCAGTTAAGATGGTTCTTGAGATTGTCATAACTCCTCACTTTTGTTCATGAGATTTTAAATCGATATAAGTGATTCCTGATATTGTCTACCGTCAATCATTTTGGTCATTCTGTGAAAAATCTCCATTAAATTGAAGAAACAATCTCAAAAAATGCTTATATCGATTTTATATCTTACGGACCAAAGTGTGAAATTTTGCCAATCTCATAGACTATTTTGGATAACTTTATTCTCAATGTTATGTTATGAGTCATTATGTATTCCTAGTTATGTATAAATATTTGAGTGAATTGATAGTCTAATAACATTAAATGTTAAAGACAATTTCGACAAAATAACATCGGTTCTGTACTTTTTTGGGTCAACTATTTCACCGCATTTACAAAATTAGCCAATCAGTTAAACTCCAGGCAATCGAATCTCAGCTGATTAAAATGATAAAGAAACATGTAAGAAATTAACAATTTGAAAAGAAGATTTGGCGTTCCATCAACACTAATAAAGGGACTTAGTTTTTTATTTAACAATAATTAGTTAAACTGGGTGGCTTTTGTTTGTTTCCCAGCCTTATCTCTTCTCCAAAGTCTGTACCAGCAAGAAAAGTGGCATTACCACTAACAACAAAAGCTTCTAATTGAATCAGCAACTGATTCCAACATTATATATTGTGGTATGGATTGGATAGGAGGACCAATTTTTCCAACAGGACTCGACATTAGTTTTTAAGATTCGAAAGGCATCTCTCTCTCTTCACACACACACAATTACAAACACACACACTCAACACGCAGAGGATTGAATAATGTGACCTATAAAGAAAATGGAGCCCAAAGACCTAGCCCGTCTGAAGTTAAAACCGCACCCGATAAAAGAGAAATTCTTTTGTGTCCGGACTGGACCGCGTGTCCCTATGGGTCAAAACACAAAAATCATCATCTATCCCATTCCCTTGATTTCGTTAGGTTCACCGTTTTCATTTTGTGTCTCACTCCTTCTCACACCACTCATAGCCCGCCACATTATATGACAAAAACAAAAAAAAAAAAAAACCCCCCACATTATTAAAAAAAAAC
>VIEB01000834.1:118321-148802 GCA_006547085.1 Malus baccata
AAACCCAAAAAAGAAAAAAAAAAAAAAAAAAAAAAAAAAAAACCTCTCAGCTCTAATTAAGGTACGGGCTTTGAGTAAAAGAGACGGGAGATGGAGAAACAAGAGGAATGAAAGTGCATAAGGAAACGATGGATATTTACGGTTTTTAATTTTCACGACTTTATCTCTCAATTGGGAAAAATTTAAAACCACTCAACTGTGGCGTGCGGGGGAAGTAAATAATTTTAATATCCCCAAATATTATCAAGGCACTAACAAAAATAATTAAATAAAACATCAAAAACATCAAAAACATCAACCACGGGCCAGATACGTGTTGAAATTTAAAAAGGCGGTGAGGTGGTTTTAGTTAATCACTGCAAGCACCACACGTGGTGATTTTTGTTTTCAATCATGGGCATTACATGTTACATACCTATTGTAACTTACTCAATTTTAACAACGGGCACAAATATGATCGTGATTAATTAATCATATCTACCACAGACCGACTTTGACCGTGATAATTGATTCCTTTCTACCATGAGCTCTTAAAGCCTATGATAGAAATGTTGTGGTAAATATAATGTTGTGTTGTATTAGAGTGAATTTTTGCTCACTATCCTCAAACAATGGTAATGCTCAGTACAATATTTATTTTAAATTTCAAAATTTATGTATCATTGAGCATCACCATCACTTGAGGGTGATGAGCAAAAATATTCTCCCGTAAAGACCCACATCATTTATCAAATTTATATACACACACATTTTTAACATATTTGCTCTAACTAATGTGGCTATACGACTAAAATTTTTCTAAAAGAGTTTGACTATTTAGCCTCTAACAATACTATTTTTGCCCATAAAACGTGTAACCAAGTTTTCTAAAAGAGTAATGCTAGAGAGATCGCATTTTTATACCATAGGATGTGGCATATGATGAACAATTAACATCCAATCAAATAAACTAATTGATTAACACGGCATGTAAACACCCCTTGCAGTATAAGGTGATATACCATTATAGTACAGTACAAAAAATATGATATCTGTAACATTTTTCTTTTTAATAACAAAGGACAAAACTGATTAAAAGCAACCCAATGGTTAGTACATGATGATTTGCAAACGATTGGGTCTTATTCACATGGACTACGTCTTTTTGAACCATAAGAATTTCATTAATAAATAAACCGAGGAACATCATCAACATGGAATACAATTTCAAGATTACAAATGCACAACACAAAGATAATACAAAACTTCACTCACATCTAACCTAATAAAAGATAATGCTCATAAGAACAAAAGCGTGCTTTACCTTCTGATGAACTTGCAAGGGACGACAGTACTTTGACAAAGAAGCCCTGCTCTGAGTCATCAGGAAAAGGTCCCTATAGTCCTTTACCAAATTAGCACATAACAAACTCCTCAGAAGTACAATTCTTCTGCCACAAAAGATCCATACCTAACCAACAATTTAGATAAGCTTACATGGCCTAAACCTTACCAACACCCTCCACGCACATAAGGTAAACACAATACTATCACCTAAGTACATGCAAAGACAAACGACAACAAACACGCCTATGAATTCCCTTAAACCCGCAATGGCACCACAAGGGAAAGATCTCACCGCCCCCTGATTATTTTTTAAACGTTGAGTAGCGAAACACACACACTGCGTCCTTAATTGTCTTAAGCCCCTGTAAATAATATTTTATTCTTTAGAGTTTCTTTGCTCTTAAAATTGTGTGCTAGTAGTAAGTGGTGGATTGTCTTAATGATTAGAATTCATCTCTTTAACTAACTACATTATGAGTTCCAAAATTCCTTCTCTCCTTAATGTAGAATATCATGTAATAAAATCAAGTATTAACAATTATAATCTGTTGTTTGCTTGCAAAATTTTTGTTCCAAACAAACAAAATTTTTAAACGTTGGTCTTTAAACAAAAGTACATTTTGTTGATAATTAAATCAATTAAGTGTTTGAACAAACTAGATTTATTGGTATCATTAAGTAATGCGAGTTCTATTTTGCTAAAGCCTAATAAAAGTCGCTTACACTACTTTCGAGTCATGGGGTATATGGTCGTTATCCACCATAATCTCTAATTACGTATAATTCCGTAACGTTCATGGGCTATGCACTGTGCTTCTATAGTTCTATTAATTTTACTTTTAGGGTTTCTTTTTCCTTTGTTTTGGGGCCCAAGGTTTTTCTAGTTCTATTTGAAGGAGAATTTTCGAATGAAAATGTCCTATGTTTTAAGAAAAGTAACTGTAATAGATATCCAACTTAATGGGTCGTAATAGATGTCCTATGTTTGATCTAATCCTAACCAATATTTTGCAACAAATGATAACATTTTTACAAGAGAAATTTTCTATATTAATTTCAATTCTTAAGTACCCGTTTGATAACTATTTTTTTCAAGTTATAAAAAATAAAAACTGATTAAAAACAAAAAAAAAATTGGCATGCGGTAGAACCCTAACAAAAATGTTCGTCTCCCGAAGATACATTCCTTATTTTGTAGTAGTGCTCACGTCAAATTTGTAGTAGTCCTTACGTCACTCGACTATAGATTATCATTAGCGTGAATTAATCTTTCTGTATTAATTGACTCGTTATTATTCGCCAAATTACTGCGAGCTTTGTTTGTATACTAGTTGGCTTGAGCTAATTTTGACAAAAAAAAAAAAAATTATCATTAGCGTGTGTTGATCTTTCTAGTCCAAGACTATATTCCTTTTTAAATCTAAACCACCTTTGCACCTTCTTAAGCAGAAGAACACATTCATTAGAGTTTCCTTACTACTCTTAAACTTATTTCATATCATGTGATTTACAAAGAGATAATCTTTTTGGATAAATACCACGATTGAGGAGGAAGGTGTAAAACAACCAACATTGTGATCCATAACGTGCCACACAGCCTCGTGGTCCACAAGTAAAAGAGAGGGCCATTATTTTTGGTGGGTCAATTAGGTCACGGAAGCAACTGAAAGCCAAACTAAAAGAAGAAAAGGTAATGTGGCAATTAAAAAAAGTTATTTGAAGAAAAAAAGAAATGAACTAAAGCAAGAGAAAGTTAGGTCTTACTTGGCACATTCTTAGTGAGTAAGAAATTGAGCCTGGAATCTAGATGACAGGGATATGGATTTGTATCTGAGTTTGCCACCTGGGGAACTCCATTAGAGGGACTGTGGAAGTCAAGAAACCAATAATTTCTAAACTTTTTTTCTAAATTATTTTCTCACTTTTTCTTTTAGTAACTTTTAGTTCAAAGCACAATAATACCTAATCAGAGTTCACAAGAATGTGCTAGTATGATACTAACAAGGTCTTTGCAATTAAGATTACTCAAAAGATATACAAGAAAAATGTCATAAGAAGAAAGAAACGAACATGGAACGTCTTCCGCCACTAGAAAGAATTTTGCCAATATGCAGTTGGTATTTTCATGTTTGTTTGTATTGCAAGCGATACAGGAGGGGAAGGAGGAATCAAACTTAGAATGTCGGGTGCATAACTAACTAAACTCCAATTCCGTTGCATGCTATTTTCTTCGGGTTTTTTTAAATAAATAATATTATATACACTAAAGGGGAGGGGAGGGCTTAGCCTCACAATAGACTAGCAATAATCTTGTTCAAACTCGTCTTTAGACCTCTTACTTACAAGTAAAGAGGAATACCATTAGATCATATTACTAAGTGACTTTATGTTAATTGTGAACAACTTAACATTTACCTTAGCAAAAAAGAATTTAATTTAGGGTTTAGGGGCCAAGGTCGAGAGTTCAATTCAGTTAAATCAATTGGAGAAAAAGAAAGAAAAATCTTGTCATATATTTGTCTAATTTATTCCTAATGTTTTTGTCCATGCTCTTTTATATCTAAATCCTAGTCAAGTGTACCATATTCCGGAAAATCATGCAGCAGCATGATGGCCTTAGTATAATGGAGCCTTGGATAAACCCTCAACTTGCAGTTGCAGATTTAAAATAAAGCAAAAATGAATGGGAATATAAGAAAAAGAAAAGAATGAATGGGAATATAAGAAAAAGAAAAGGCTCGTCTCCTAAGAATTCATAAAAAAAATCTTATATCTTCCCATGGCCTTATAAATACAAAGCCTGCACCATGTAAAGTGTTCAACAACAAAAAATCCCATCTCACACAACCCTATATTTCCCCTCCCTCCCTCTCTCTCTCTCTCTCTCTCTCTCTCTCTAAAACAACTCTGATTCCACTGCTTTCATGCTTCCGGTGATCAAAATCCTCATAAAATCTACTACTCTGATAGTAGTGCTCCTACTGGCTCTCGTCAGGGACATGGTGGGTTACGAATCCTCTATCAAAACCCGAATCCTTTTCGAGTGAGAAACGCAAAATCTTCGAAATCCTTTTCCGGATTTTTCATTGATTTCTTTCACACAACCTCACTAACAAAAAATGGATTCAGTCAATTTTTATGACATCAAAACTGAGAAGGCGAACGCAATCTTGAAATACCGCCAGCTTCGAAAACTCGCAAACTTGTTTCGGTTGATTGAGGTGCTTGCTGTTCTGCTCCTGCTTTCCAGGTTTTCTGTACAACTCCCTCATGCTGTCAAGAACTCTGGCTCTTACTTCAAGGACATATCCGGCTTCATGGTAAGTCCTCGCTTCGTGTTTGTCATTGGAAATGTAATAGTTATCGTTCTCTTCGCCAAGTCGGGCAGATTTTCAGCTAAAGACTCGAGCACAGGCAGCTCGGGCGATGATCTTTATGAAGAGTTTGTTCAGAACAGCGAAAAAAATCAGAAACTTCTTGGCGATGTGATTGAGTACCAGGCCATAAAAAACACACCTAAGGATAGCATACTTTCTGAGCAAGCTCCTCAAAATTTGGAAGTCAAGAACTTCACAAGGGCTCAGTCAGAGAATTTAGAACATGAGGTTTGCAAGAGCTCGCGGCGCTTATTGAAACGATCAGAGACGGAGAAGTTCAAGAAAAACGTTCAGCCTGGTGGGAAGCCGGCAGGGAGCGTGTACCCTGAAGACGGCATGAGTAACGAGGAGTTTCGGAGCAAGGTTGAGTCGTTCATTGCAAGGCAGCAGAAGTTTCGACTGCAAGAAGATTTCTCTGTAAACTAGGGTGAAATATGGGGAAATCTCTGTTTATGTTTCTTTTTTTCTTCTCTTTTGGGGATTGTGGGGTGTTTCTACATGTATTAGGACATTGCTATATAAAGCTTGCAATGTAAATCTACTGTAGTTCTGTTCATATTTCACTCTAATTATTCTCCGTTTTTAGCAGAAGCAATTATGCCACTGATTTAGTAATTTTGTCAAACTTTTAAAACAACAATTTTCTCTGCTCATGTTTCGTGGCTAGGATTTGGATTCGACAACTCACTATAGTCATGTATGTTGAAGGAAGAATTAAAAGTCAACTTCCGAATTTTGTCCAAGTTGGAACTTGGGTAAAAAATGGATTAGTCATGAATGAAACATTTCCCTTCCAATTCCCATGTAAAATGGTGAGATTTCACTCGCACTAACTAAATATCCATTCTTCCACTTGGACAAAATTTAGAGGTAAAAGTCGGCCTTTATTTCTTACTTCGACATGCCTTAAATCTAGTAAATTAACTAATGTGATCTAATTTTAGACACCAAACATGGCATATGGGCAGCAAAATAGATAACGTAAGCATATATCTCACTCACAATCAAAATTCGCCTCTCGCTTTAGTTCTCCATTTTACCAAAAACAAACGTTGTCCAAATGGCATGACTTCCAAGCATGTTCCAATAGGCCAAAACCAAATAGGTAATTCCAATTTTAAGAGAATAAAATTGCAGATAATTAGAGAATTTTCCAGAGGTGTTTGGTATGACATCATTTGCTAAGAATGTATTCCAAATTCTGTTCTAACACATCATTATGAATCAATTCCAAATTTTCTTGTTTTGGGGGGGATGGATTGGATAAGTTAGGAGCATAAAGTCTGATGAGTTTTTCCTATAAAACTGAAACAAATAGAGCAACTGTAAAGCACTTCCTAACACAAACCAGAGTAAGAGGGACATCCACCTATACAAAGCACTAACTAAAAAATCTTTGCCTTTTCAATGTCACTAACTATAATAACTTTTGGTAACCCCACTAAACTATAACCTTATTGGATTACCAATATGTTAAACATAATTCACAGGAGAGTGCTAGATGTTACTTCTATTTTATTAAGAGCAAAATTTTGTTTTGTAAAATTATTTTATTGTCTTTAACTTTTTTGATGTGATAGAAGATTAAATAGTCTTTTTATCCTTTTTATGTTGATAAAGAGGGTTCTTTAATATATAGTTTAGATAATTTACAAAAAATAAAAATAAAAAATTAAACTTCTCATTCTCATGTTTTCTCTCTGACTTTCTTCCTATCTCCTTCAATTAAAACACAAAAATAAAAAAATTTACACACTTTGTGTGTGGGTATATACTAGTATATAATAGAATTGGTAGACTTACTATTCGTACTTGTTACAACTACAAGCTAGGGAGAATTTTTTTTAGTGTAAAAACACAGTCCAGTATACCAACTGTCATAATATAAGTGGTTTGAAATTTTCATTTTCAAGTATCCAACCACTTGTATAATGACACTTGATATATTAAGTGTGTTCCAGGTACACTTAAAAATCTATCCAAGCTAAGAGTTAGAGAAAAGATCTTCAAGGATGTTCTTGCCACATAGCAATTTCAAAAGTACTTATCCAATTAAAGGTGGCGTGTGTATAACTAATTAGGAGTCAGGCCATCTCCAACCGAATGGTCTAGAGGACCAAATGGCTGAAAATAACTCGAAAATCATCTCCAACTGAGGGCTAGGCCAGAGGGCTCATGGGCCCCACGAAATCTGAAAAGGCCAAAGGACTAAAGGGCTAGCTTCTATTTTTGCTTAAAACTGTCAGATTTCCAGTCAGATATAACCGACAGGATTAAGAGCAATAGTGTCGGTTATAACCGACAGGAATAGTAGGAAAATTTTTTAATATAACGCCTAGCTAACGTCAGCTAGCCGTTATTTTTGAATTTTTTTTTACAGTTTTATTTACAAAATTTTTCCTATAACTTCTATTTTTAAATTCTATAACTTCCTATAACTTCTATTTTACAAAATTTGTTTCACACTTTTTTTTAAATTCCATTTTTTCCTATAACAAAATTTGTTTCATACTTTTTTTTTAAATTCTATTTTTTCCCTATAACTTCTATTTTACAAAAAAATTTCATATTTTTTTTTAAATTCTATTTTTTTCCTATAACTTCCTAAACCATTATACAACATTAAATTAAATTAAGTGACATGAAACAACATTAAACAATATGAAACAACATTAAATAACATTAACCAACATAAAAATTATGTTTGACTCTATAGCCCTATGACCCTCGGTTGGAGACGACTTTTTGTGAAATAGATAAAACGAGCCCTATGGCCCTCGGTTGGAGATGGAGGCAAATATGACCATGTATTGTTCATTAAAATATTAATATCATGAAGGGCCAAATGGTTAAAACGAGCCATCTGGCCAACCCTCGATTGGAGATGGCCTCAATATGGCCTACATAGGTTGAGAAAAGATCTTCAAGATCTATTTTTCCAATTGGGGTAGCCAAAGAAAGCATGAGAAACCAATCACAATGCCACTCAATGGCTACAAAGGCCCGTTTAATAACTATTTTTTTTTCATTTTTCAAAAACAAATTATCTCTAAATTTCAATATTGAAAGCTACTCTTTTAGCAAAGTATTTTCACTTATAGTTTTCAGCTTTTTTGAAAACTAAAAAACTTGTTTGGTAATATTTTAAAAAACATGACCAAAATGATCGTTCTGAATGCCAAATATTTGAGAGGTATAAAAAGATCAGCAATCTATCAACCAAAGAAAATTGATGGTATGTTTCATAGACTCAAACCAAGTATCAAGCAGCAAAGAATTGAGGAGACCAACCAAATGCCAATACAGCACACGATTGTAAAACTCTCTCACATTTTGTTTACCAAAACTTAGAACTTAGTAGCCGAAGCCGCTAGTTCAAGAAAAACTTAACATGGAAGTGATTCAATGCACAGTCGGTCCTGAACTCGTCTCTATCAAAACCTCCCTTGCATCATCAGCTTAAACAGCATCTCTGGACCATATCCTGTACGGTTGGCCATCAATGTAATCCGCATAAATGATTCCTCTGTCTACTCCAATCATAATCGACTCATTCAGAAAAAGCAAGTAATTGAAGTGTATAATTGCCCCACACTATAGTAAATTGTAAAAACTAAGCAATAGAACTGTCTAGGTATGCATAGAATGGGGACACGACACACGATTCTTCCAGAGCTTCAGTACTATCTTTCTTGCCTGCCTAACAATCACAAGGAACATTGTCTATGACATATGCACCGAGATGACCTATTTTCTTTGTAGTTTCGGTGTTTGGTTGCTAAGCATTAGAGACATTCCTTCCAGAATTTTGGAAAAGCAATAGAACCACAACTAGCAGATCAGTTTCCATTTACTCAATTTATGTAAGAGAAGTTGACACAGTCACTCTCATCCCCCATTGTAGAGGCCATACTCAATAAACTAGGGCCGCTAATCAATCCCTTTGTTTACCTCCTTTTAAAACTAAAAAAGAAACCAAAATTACAAGTTGGATACATACCGATGCGACATTCATAATCTATAAACTCCACAATCAGCCATCTTTGTAGATTCTCAAATATGGACAATGCATTCCTTATCCATGTCAAGCAAACGCTAACCATCAGTTGGACAATCATATTCCCATGCTTTGTCTACCATACTCTTGTTTCTGGAGTTGCATGACTTGTCTATTTAAAATCCCTTGGTATTCCAAACTACAAAAGACCCCTTGTTTGCAAACTCACATGGATGGAAACCACTCATAGCCTTTCCCATGAGTGCCATAGCAGCGATGCTTGGAAATTGCTTCTTCTGAAACTCATTTACTGTTGGCTTCAAACATTGCGATTGAAAAGCAACCACTGCTTCAGACTTCTTTTGGGATGCTACTTTAGACCACCTCCGAATCCAAGGATGAGAGAGCGTTATATTTGGACCTTTCCTGGCGGAGTCAATGGGAGATGACTCACAATTCCTTAATACCATTGCAGTTTGATCTGGCACCATCTGTTCTTTACCAAGAAATCTGCCGGTGGCAGGTTGTGAACTAGTTATATTGCACTTCATAGTTGAGTTAGAAGATTTCTTGACTTTTTCAGGTGAAGAGGCTTCTCCCATTTTTGAGCTTTTTGTACCATGAACAGACTGAGAAGCCGTCAACTTGAGCCGTTTAACCCACCTGCTGCTTGGTTCTGGTCCCTGAGATCCTTCTGGACATGATCTGGATTTTGAATTTGTGGGATGCTCAGCATGGGAAAGGAGATGTTCGACATCCAAACTCTGGGTTCTTGAAGTGCTCGTCTCCCTTTCTTCTGCTGAATCAGGAAGCTCTTGATTTATGTCCGGTAATTTTGTGTATGGAAGTCTAGCTCCGTTCTCTTCTCTACCTGAAGCGATGGCTGATCGAGATTTTGGTGACTTCTTGCCACTCTCAACATGCTGCAAAATTCAAAAATCAGAAAGGCAATTTAGTACTATGCTAAGTATATTATTAGGATAAGATTGGGAATGAGGATATCCGAGGTAAAGTAGGAGTAGCCGAAATTGAAGGAAAGATGAGAGAAAATCGGTTCCGGTGATTTGGACATGTGCAAAGAAAGCCTACTGACGCTCCGGTTCGAAGATGTGACTACTGGACAGAGGTTCAGGGCCGAAGGGGTAGAGGAAGACCTAGGAAAACTTTGGAAGAGACTCTAAGAAAAGACTTAGAGTACTTGGATCTAACGGAGGACATGACACAAAACCGAGCGCAATGGCGTTCTAGGATTCATATAGCCGACCCCACTTAGTGGGAAAAGGCTTTGTTGTTGTTGTTGTTGTTGTATAGCGTGATCCTTTAAAAGCCAGTTTCCTGGGAATGCGAAATAAAAAGTGTTTTGGATGAACAAATAGTGATTCCAAAACTATGTTACTTAACAAATATTCACAAAAGCAGAACTATAAAAGCTACCTTGTCTGATGTGGATACTACCGCCACACCTGATACAAGAAGCAAAACCCATTATTAGCCGAAAGACATGATGAAACAACAATGCACTGAAAACTTATAATATTTTTATACTATATGAACTTAGTGATAATTACTTTTTAAAACACGAGTTAATACAAGCATGATGCTGTAAAAGCTAAATAGCCTACACATTTAAGATGGTATAAATATTGTTCAACAAAGTTGAGATTCTTGAACGATATGAGATAGGGTGTGTAGTACCAGAAAGAAGGTTATCCTGGAAAGCATCCATGTCCATAATATCTGTTTCAGATGATGATTCGAGTGCTTGAGCCTTGACAACTCTTAAATCTTCCTCTCCGTCGGTATCTGTAGAGCTCCTGTAAGGTAGCAGCTTCAATCTAGGTTGAGGAGGGAGACCATACCCCGTGGAAAAACCAGAAAGATTACTGAAAGCTTTTCCTTTCAATTTTGTTGATACAGTTGACCGTCCAAACATTTGACCTACTTCAGGCAAGTTAACACCAGTCTTTTTCGTGATCTGAAAATGGTGAGCTGTCTTTGAAAACATACGAGGACCCCTAGATAATTCTTCATCAGCGTTGACAGTGGCGCGTATTCTCATAGTCTCTATGTTATGCACAGAACGCTGCAGGCTTGGCAGAGATCCGGATCCGTGAAATACTTTTTCCAGTCTGGTCACCTCTGGGGGGCTGGCGTGGCTTGAAAGCAATCCAATACAAGACTGATTTTGCATTTCTAGGAAATTCTTACCGAAATAATTCGGTTGCCGCATACTGCTTGTGGAAGGGTCATGCTGTAACAAAACCATATCATTCTGCCTTGGCAATGAACCCCCTGACCTTGTAGAGACAAAATTGTTATGGAAGTTATTCTCATGGGCCAACAATGTGGACCTTGGGTGATTATAAGTGCTTGTGGCATGTTGTCGAGGTGCTAGAAAAGAGTTGGATAGATTAATTTCCTCTTCACTACACAGGAAAGATTGATGCGGCACAATTTTGGAATCTGATCTCATTGATTCAACTCGAAAAGATTTGGAAACAGCTAGGCTAGTGTTCTCAAGAAAATTATGATATTTCACCTGTCGCTCTGGAGGTGGTGGGGCGGCTTCCAGAGCCCATGCATCAGTAGGAGTCCAGACAGGCATTGCCGGTGGGCTATTCTCACTAAGTAATCCCCCATGGAAAGTAAAATTGTCCTGATTCAGTTTAACCACACTAGTCTTTGGAGGAAGATTGAACATTGGAAAGGACTGGCCTTCCCATATCTCCTTCCTTGTTTTCTTCGAACTCTCTGTCAAACCGAGGCCCTCATCAATATTTCTTACTCTTTTCGGTTCAGTTACTTCATCAAACCCTCTAAACAAGGAATGTTTCTTAACACCATGATTGTGTTGTTGGGCCTCCTCATAACGAATCGATACATGGCCGCATGCTTCGGTTTCTGACTTACAACTTGTGCACCTCCGATGAGCCATCCAAACAGATTCATAAGGATGTGAAGCTAGCTCACTAGTTCCTTCACTACCATGCATGATAAGTAGACTTATAAACTCTACCCAATTTCGAAAATATCAAGGATCTCAATGGCATATCAGAAATCACCTAAACAGCCAAGACGCCCCAACAACTCATCAGAGTCCATCTTTTCATATGTTATATCAAAATTAATCAAATTCTAAGCCTTGGAAATCCAATACGTACATAAAGGTTCCAAATTTATGCTAAGAAAATTCACATTCTTTTTCCCAGATTATAACTGTGGGAAAAGTATAAAAGCAAACGCTTCTCGGGTGTTGTTCTTATTTGCTAAAGACACACACTTTTCAATTTTTGTTAATGAAGGCACCTAAATTTCCATCATTTTTTCACACAATAATTGCAACCAAGTATATAATTTCATCATCTGTAAATTAAAAGTAAAAAAAAAGAAAAGAAAAGATTAAAAGAGAGAATTGAAGCCAAAGTTACCTCCAAAGGTGAAGATCCAGAGGTGAAGATGGTAACCAAAGCTGCCAGATATGAGAGAGTGAGAGAGAGAGGTAGCAATTAAACCCAAAAGAGAAAAGCTTTTATAGAGGATGAGAAGGAGAGGAAGAGGAAGGAGCATCTGAAAGCCGAGGCTTTACAACACTCAGCCATATAGCCACAGCCACAATATGTGAGCTCCGGCCCGCCCGCGGGGGAGAGGTGGGGACCCAATTCACCTGCGCTTTTCCAATTGGTTCCTTCTCTTTTCACACTTTTTACTTTGTTTATTCGTTCAATTATTTGATATTATTGCATATATTTGTTCATAAAAGTATGTACATGAATCATTTTATTAGGAAATTAGGATAAAACGGGACCCATTATTTTTTGTTGTTTTTTTAACAACGTAGGATGTAATAAATGGGTTTGTAACGCACAACAAATATGAATTTACGGTTAATTTGGATGTAATAATTGACAACTGTTAACTTGTAATGACATTGTACTTGGCAATTATTTATCTTCTTGCAATACTTAATAAATTATAAGATATAAATAGGGGATTTTGGAATGTTTTGAAGTAAATTGGGGAAGTTACACGAACCTTCACAAAGCATCAAGAAGTAATTCGAGAGTTACAATAAAATTAAAATTCCCACGTTATAACTTGCAATAGTTTCATGAAGTTTCAAGAGTTTTGAGAAAATGATAAAGACAATACTTTATTTTTGCTCAGAAAATAACTTCATTAAAGGGAAAAACCACGAGTACAATTGTAATATCCCACATTGCCCAAGGGAGTGATCCTTAAATGTATATTCTCATCCTTACCTAGCACGAGACATTTTGGGAGCTCACTGGTTTCAGGTTCCGTCGGAACTTTGAAGTCAAGCAAGAAGTTGGCCAGAGCACTCCCATGATGGGTGACCCACTGGAAAGTTGCTCGTGAGTTCCCAGAAACAAAACCGTGAAGGCGTGGTCGGGGCCCAAAGCGGATAATATCGTGCTACGGTGGTGGAGCGGGCCCGGGAAGTGGTCCACCCCGGGCTGGGATGTGACAAATGGTATCAGAGCCAATCCCTGACCGGAAGTGCCGACGAGAACGTCGGGCCCCTAAAGGGGGTGGATTGTAACATCCTACATTGCCCAGGGGAGTGATCCTTAAATGTATATTCCCATCCCTACCTAGCACGAGGCATTTTGGGAGCTCACTGGCTTTGGGTTCTGTCGGAACTTTGAAGTTAAGCGAGAAGTTGGCCAGAACACTCACATGATGGGTGGCCCACAGGGAAGTTGCTCGTGAGTTCCCATAAACAAAACCGTAAGGGCGTGGTCGGGGCCTAAAGCGGACAATATCGTGCTACGGTGGTGGAGCGGGCCCGGGAAGTGGTCCACCCTGGGTCGGGATGTGACAAATGGTATCAGAGCCAATCTCTGGCCGGAAGTGTGCCGACGAGGACCTCGGGCCCCTAAGGGGAGTGGATTGTAACATCCCACATCACTCAAAGGCGTGATCCTTAAATGTATATTCCCATCCCTACCTAGCACGAGGCATTTTGGGAGCTCACTGACTTCGGGTTCCGTTGGAACTTTGAAGTTAAGCGAGAAATTGGCTAGAGCACTCCCATGATGGGTGACCCACTAGGAAGTTGCTCGTGAGTTCCCAGAAACAAAACCGTGAGGGCGTGGTCAGGGTCTAAAGCGGACAATATTGTGCTACGATGGTGGAGCGGGCTTGGGAAGTGGTCCGCCCCGGGCCGGGATGTAACAACAATTATTTCCCAAGCAGTCAAAAGCATAAGCAAGATTGGCACATGCAAGAAGAGTGCATTCCAAAACATAGGTATCTCTAATATTAATTCCTACACTAGTAACAGCATCTACAAGAAAATTGGTCTCCTAAAATATGTGACTCCAAGAAATAGTCTGAAAAGAAGCTGCCAACCTTCTAATATCCTAGATAATTAAATGTATTATGCAAGGGGTCTTGTACCTATTTTCAACCACTTCAGTGACTAGCTTAGAATCACCTTCCGCACAGACATTCTTGAACCCCTTATTTCGTGCAGCTTTTAGTGTTGGAAATGTGTCCTAAAGTCAATCATAAGATGATACCTTACAAACATTTAACATATTAAGCTAATCTAGTTTAATGTAATTGCAAATATTATTGTTTAAAGTCGTATCATCAATTGTTACACGCTTAGACAATAAGCCCAAGGTATATGTAATTAAAAGAATGTGGTTTCAAGAATTTAGATTCATGAGACCTTTCTCTTTAGTTCACATATCCTAAACGTTCATGATCATAGGTTACTAATTGGGCATTGACAATCTGGATAAATTTATGTCTTCTCTCTCAGGAAAGTGACTGGTCTCGAGTTATTGGTGTGAATGACACCAAGACAAGTATGTAGATGCTTAATAGAGAGTGAGTCTGTTGAACGCGATCAACAATGAGTTCTCATAGTCATGTCACACGAGAACTCATGGTTGGGATAATGCAAAATAGTATTTTGACTTGAGACATAATAGTTGCCTTGTGGTTAGATCTTTGACTGTGTTAAAGGCATTTCATTTGAGGATGTCCACGACATAGTTCGGCTAAGGTACTTAATCATATGAGCATGTGAATGTACAACAAAGGATCTCTAACCTTCAAATTGTTGAGGGAGAATACTTTATGATATGATTAAGAATCTCTTGCCAAAGTATGGATGAGATTTAGGAAGTCGTTTCAAATCACATTCAAGGTAATCATATAGGCAAAAGAATCACATTGGATAATAGGCATGATTGAACTATCAACCAAACAATGTAATCAAGAGTATTGAAATAGAGAAAGACCGTATTGCATTGTAATCCTAAATTGAATAAGCTCTCCAACCTTTTCTGATTAGCTTGGGTGCTATGAAATACTGATAGGTGTCATTTATGGTTTGTGGAAGCCCTGAATATGGAGATTCACTAAGGGAGAATTGAAAGTAAGTTTCAATTCACAATCAATTAGTAAGAGTTTCAATCATCCACTACCTCGCTAAAAGGAGCCTAATGAATTGCAAATCGTGTAAGGAAATGATTGAAAAATATAATGAAGATGAGTAAGAACAATTAAAAAGTTTAATTTTATAAGGCAAAGACAAATTCAAAGTTAATTAATTAAAGAGAAAAGGTTCGTATTAGGCCTTAAGTTAGTTTTGGGTTTCGGAACCCAAATGGGTTTTGGTTCACAAGGCACATAAGTTTTAAGTTATGTAACAACTACAATAAAATGCGTAATTACCTAGCTAAACAGACTAAGGCTGGTCATGCCAGAGGGTTAGTGATGGTTCACTTATTACAATTTTCTTACTCACTTAGAAATGGGTAAAAGTCAACTTTATAGCCTTAACATCATTAGAGTCTCTTTGAGGAAAGATGAGAAAACATTTTCTCTTTTCTCCCTAGAGAGGCTGGCCACATGGGGGAGGGGGTTTTTAGCAACTTCTTCCTCCCATGCCACTTATCTTCTTCCTCCAAAGCCACTTATTTTCTTCCTTCACTCATCTTTGGTGTCAAAACTTAGAGGTCCTCAACTTTGGGGACTTTTGGAGAACCCATTCCTTCATCCAAATCCAAGATGACAAGGAGCCAAGAAGCAAAGTATGTCCATCCATATCCATGGAGCCAAGGAGCAATGATGCAAAGTAAAGAAGGCACTCTCATGAGTGATTAACCTTTGCTAAGCAAAGAGGTGCTGCAAAGGTATAAAGTTTCTCAACTCTCTTTGTGATTTGAGTTGAGTCTTGGTTCATCACCACTACTAGACTTTAAATTTCATGGTTTAAGTTATGTTTTAGAGTGCATACAAGCATGCTTCTGCCATTTAATTGTTAAATGCATGTACTATGTTGCTCAATGAACTTAGTTTCCTTTATTCAGAGCATCTCGCAATGCTAGAGCCTCCACAACTACAGTTGTGTTTTCCTCAATACTTCTTGCACCCGCAACAATAGGATTCTATTTTCATCTCTAATGACAAAGCTAGCAACAACCTTGTCAACCACCACGAAGCCATCAAAGTTTATCTTTAAAGTGTTTGGTTCTGGTGGTTTCCATCTAATATTGGTTTGGTTATTATCTAGCCCCCTCTTCTTTTCCTTTTGGTTGGCCTGAAAATATTTTTTTCCCCACTATTGTAGCCAGCATAGGAATTTTGGTAGGGAGAGGTTTCATATTCCTAAAAATCAAAGTGTTCGGATGAGGGAAATAAACTTGGAATTTGGTAAAAGTCGGAATTTATAAATTAACATGCACCAATTTCTTTGTTTGGATTCATAAACATAGAAATTTAGAATTTTTGCATGGAAAAAAAACTTGAAATTTGGGACCTCTAATTCCCAAGTTTAAATTCCATGTAAATAGGTGTCATTTTCCAATTTCTATGATTGAGAGTTTAAAAATAACAAATTCCGTATTCAATTCCATTGTTTTTTAGGTTAATCAAACAAGAAAATTCACAAATTCTAAAAAATAAAATCTCGTCATTTCAATTTCCATCATTTTAAAATTTCTTAGTAATTTTAAATTTCTTCATCCAAATATAGTGTTACTATTTCTCTTTCTTTCTCTTTTTATCCACCGAAAATTGTAAATGGAGATGTAAATATGCCTTTAACTCTCATTTTTTCGTCTTCCATTGGAGATGTTCTAGTATTTTCACTTTTATTTTCAAGTTTGCAACATTTTAGGGAAACTGTCAAATGTGATGGATATTATTAAGAATCATGCAACAATGCTTGTGTTCCCCTTATGGGTGAACTTATCTATCCACCACTTGTAATTAACGTATCTTGGCTGTACGAACATCGTTACCATAATCGTTGATCATTTTTTTTTATCATTATCTAAAGATCCTATTGCAAAAAAACCATTTGGTTTGGAGATTATTTAGCCATCTATCAGTGTCAAACTAATAGACAATTTTGGTAATAAGTAGCATCCTCATGTTGAACGGTTCATTTTTTTATGCATAGGAGGATCTCCAAATTGAATGATTTTTTATTTTATTTTTTAGATATGATCTTTAGATGATGATAAAAAAATGAACGGTTCATGCTATGATGTTCGTATAATAAATATAGGTTAATCATAAGTAAACAGACAAGTAGATTCTCTATTGGATCACAAAGCCGTTGTCCCCTATTATCATATTCATTATTTAGGAAGGAAAGTATGTCACTAACCAAAAATGTGATAGTCACCGCGTCACACACTATATCATTAAAGGATACTACATAATATCCTTATGTAGTTTGAACAAAAACGAGGCACACCGTAATATTTATAATAATATTATTTCTAGTGTCTTGGCCTGGCACGCCATGCTAACTTTCAATATGGCGATAGCAGCATACATATGACTCAATCCGAAAATATCTTCTCTCCATTGGAAATATGGTCGCCAATTTCTACACAGATCCTCGGCGTCAACAAATTTCTAAGGAAATCTGTTATCCACCCGCATAAGATGAATGTGAAAAATGATAGACCCTAATTGTGGAGTAAAAAATAATCTAAAAACATTATGGATGTGACACGTGAACTTTTAGATTAAAAAGATAAAATTACTCTCGTGGCATACCGGGATTTCTACGAACATACAACGGACAATAACAGCTCAATTAAGGAAGAGTCAAATGTGATCAATATGGTATTTATTCAAATCCCTCTCATCACTCCTCATCAATCCCTTATTGATTTTATTTAGAAGGTAACTCCCAAAATTTCTTATTTAATTTAAGAATAATAGTCATGTTAATTACAAGATATTATTTCACATAATATCTTGCAATTATTCTCCAATTACCACCATATATGATCGGCCACTTTCCAACCAAATGGCTGGCTACCCTCCAATAAATACCCTTATTATCCCGCTAACATGCCAAGTCATTTGCTACTCACAAACTCCTAAATACATTATTTTCAGAATTCTAACTTTGGCATCATAAATTCTTCGACCAAAGGAATATATGACGGAAATTTGCATCCACATTAATATGTATATTGATACTATTTTTGGGGTTTTAGTCTATATTTTCTTCGAATAATTTGTTTTTAAGTTATACATTATATATTATATATAGGGGTAGTTCGGGACGGGATTCTGAACCGAAACACATAACCTGAATCCCAAACCAATTAATTCGGGATGGGATTCCAAAAACCGAAACTAAAAGTTGGGATTCCCGAAAATTTTTCAAGATTTCAGTACGATCTAGGATTGGCCATTTTATGTGTAAAGATTTCCCACAGCACCGACAGAGGTGGAGAATAAGGGAGGTGGACATATCGAGAGACAAAGAAATAACAAGCGAGTCATGGTGGCTACGCGATGTGGCGGTGGACATGTGGTGGTTGCGCTATGAAGTCATTTGGTGGTGGTGCATGGTGGCTGCCTTTTTTTTTTTGGGAAATTTTAACGAAAAGCTTCTGGTATTGTTCACTTTAATGAAAAACCACATTTTTACACTAAAAAGTCAATCATGGTACTATTCACTTTACCCTTTATTTTGTCCTTATCGTTGAAACTACGGCAATCAAGATTAAACCCATCTCCTAGGTAGCAAAGGACAAGGTTTTAAAGGCCTAATCTGCATAGGACAATAACATACACTCCTATAAGGAAAACAAGTCAGAAATCCAAAGGGAGTGGGAGATGAGGTGCGGCATCAATCTAGGATTCTAGAAAGAAATACAAGGCAGATTTTTAGGCTTCTAGAAAGGTTCCTAAGCTCCATTTTTGTAGGATAAGATTAGGTTTTCTAGAAATCTGATTTTAAGCATCCTAATCTAGTTAGAAACCCTCCTAAGTGGCTGAAATGTGGATAGTTTAGGATTAGGATAAGATAGGATAGGATAATGTTTGTTTGGATAAGATAAAATAAGATAAGGCTATGGATGAGGTTTTGGATAAGATTCCTTCACTTGAGCTGATTCTTTGGCTTTAACTCTTCTTCTTCATGTAGGAATACTTGCTTGAGTAGGAAACTTCATTCGTCTAGGAATCCATCTTCAATTAGGACTCCTACATTGATTAGGAATCCTTCTTCATTTATGAATCCTTCATTTAAGCCCTTTCCTATTTCAACTAGGAAACTTTGTATCTTCAATTCTTCAACTTTGAAACGCATTCCTAGTTTCCTCAATCCCTCAAATTCGTCCATCCTTTGTGCTTCATATGCATGAACTCCATTCTAGCCCAATTTTGCTCCAAAATGCTCCAAATTGCATCTTTTTGCTCACTTTGTCTCTAAAACCTGAAAACACATGAAAATAGCTTAAAAGACTAACTTAACTAAGAAAACATAACATAAATGCATAAGAACTAACTAACTAAGGCGCACAAATATGCTCCTATCACCCTTTATTTTGTCCTTATCGTTAAAACTATGGCTGGTTCGATATGGGATCCCAAATTCCAAACTGATTTTTTTCGGGATAAGATTTCAGAAACCAAAATCGATCCGAAATTTCGGTATGGTTTGGGATTCATAGATCTCCTGTTTGGGTTAACATTTAAACTTTGGGCTGTATTTGTACCATACTTGACCAATCCTGAAACTGCCAAGCATCGGTCAACGTTATACCGTCAAGGACCTAGAAGAGTTTCCCTCCAACCAGGAGGCCAATCACAACGCAACATGTGTCGACATCAGAAGCCAATCATAGCGCGACATGTGTCAACATCGGAAGCCAATCACAACACGACACGTGTCAATGTAAGAACAAAGCTAGAAACTCTCTTCTATAAAAGGAGATCATTCTCCCACAATATTTCCTAATATCATTTGTACTAAATCATTCACTAGTACTCACTAAAAGAAAGCTTGAACCTATGTACTTGTGTAAACCCTTCACAATTAATGAGAACTCCTAAACTCCGTGGATGTAGCCAATCTGGGTGAACCACGTACATCTTGTGTTTGCTTCCTTGTCCCTATCCATTTACATACTTATCCACACTAGTGACCGGAGCAATCTAGCGAAGGTCACAAACTTAATACTTTCTGTTGTACCAAAGTCCTCACTGATTTTGTGCATCAACATTTGGCGTCGTCTGTGGGAAACGACACGAAAAACTATGTCGGTTCTCTTTCATTTTTTCATCTTACACCGTGAGATCTCACCACACTCCATCGTGAATCTGCAAAAACCAAAAACACACACAGGAAACAATATGTTCTCGGAATCGAAAAAGGACTATAAATGGCGTGCAGGACTGCCGTTTCGCTCTGCTCTGCTAATAGAAGCGTGGCGACCCGTTCATGTCGCTCGGAGCTCCGTCTCTACCTCGTTCAGGACCCGAGTCAAAATCCAGGGAGTTGTCATCTGAGCCCTTGAGATGGGCACCGCCAGTTTGCGACGATGATTCCATCAATGACAACAACAGAACTGCGACTCCAAGGGATGTCTAGACCTCCAAGGCTCCAGTCAGCACTCTCGCAACGAACGGAGTCAAAAAGTACGATCTCACAGTAACCACCATTGGTGACCAGGTCACTCTCCATTCCGGAGTCGACTCATCTTGAGTCGCCGACACAGTTCTGGACGCAACTCCTCTCGCCACCTTCACCGTCGACAATGTACTACTTCCATCAGAGTTCTTCGACAAGTCTCCTTCGCCGGCGCCGAGGTCGTCGATTACGATAGTAGACGACAGAGATCACAACCTCTCAGCTTTCATGTAAAAATGAGGCAGTGGGGTTGCGTGGCTTTAAGCACCGATCTTCTCAACATCGAGTCAGAGTTGATTCCTTCAAAATATTGTCCAGATGTAAGTCCTTCAATGGCTCAAGCTGATATTAAGCCTGAAGTGCACCAACTTATCCATCGTTTGGTGTTGTATATTCACGACCATGAGCTAGACATTGAGAAGATCATTTTGATTTTTCTTCCTACATACTATGCACTAGAGTAGCAATGGTTCCTTCTGAAGCTGTTTAGTTCATCTTTTAAAGTTCATATTTTACATAGTAGCATTGACACTGAACAAGCTCTCATTAGTATGAAGATATGGAAATCCCATTGTAAAGTGATACTGGCTACCAATATTGCAGAATCATTAGTAACAATACCCAAGGTGGCCTATGTGATCGGATCATATTTATATATATTTTTACTTCAAATTCACTCGTCTTTTCTTGGTTAGTTCCTTATATTTTTGAGCTATTTACGTTATTTTTGTGTTTATAGGATTTGTTATGCAAAGAAAATAAAAATGGCACAAACTTGTTATTTACTCACTAAATTTTGTCAGGTTGGAATCAGAGTTTGCACTGGGGTTTTTATTAAACTTAAAGATGTTTCAGGTGGAATGATGAGTAACGCACAAAGAAAAGAAGCAGCAAGGCTGCCAAAAAGAAAAATAAAATAAAAAGGAGTGGGCTGCCTTTGGCAGCTGTAAGGATAGGAGAGAGAGCACTGAGGTGCGGAAAGATTAAAAGAAATGTGAAGGAAGTGGAGTGCAATTGGGACGGAAAGGGAGACTGACAGCACAAGTAGAGAAAGAAGAATAAGAAAAGAAAGAAGTGGCAGACAAGAAGAAGAGGAGGAATAAAAAAATGAAAGAAGAATGAGAGGCACGGAACAGAAGTGAGAAGTCAGAGGGCAGCAAGGCTGTGAGGGGGATAAAAGCAGAAAAACGCCTAAGAATAGGAGGGGGGAGAAACAGAACGCACAGGGGGGAGCTGCCCTTTGGGCAGCTTGACAAGAAACAGAGAACACGTGGGGGACTAGTGGGTCAGAAGGCAGGACATAAGAAGACAGTGGGGGGAACGCTGCCTTTGCAGCAAGGTTCTAAAAATCGCTAGGCGCTAGTCGGGCGGCGGGCTAGGGCCTAGCGCCTAGGCGGCTAGGCGGGGCCTAGGCGGGAGCCTAGGCGGACTAGGCGGATTTAAGTAAATCTATCATATTTCAGGTATATAAGTGTCTGCTTCTACTTGAAATATATATAATTTCATCATAAACTACAAAACAGGATGCATATATATCATGAAGTATTGGAACATAATGAAAACATGTGAAATAAGAATATAATGTTTGTTCATTCAAGTATGCAACAAGTCTCTTACAATTTATTGGAAAAAAACAAAATGCAAAAAGAAAGTTATGTATTTTTTGTCTAAGTGAGTTGCAACCTAGACGGGTCTAGGCGGGCTAGGCGGGTGCCTAGGCGGGCTAGGCGGATGCCTAGGCGGGCTAGGCGGGTGCCTAGGTGGTCTAGGCGGTGGGCTGGGGCCTAGGCATTAATCGGGGCGGTGGGCTGGGGCCTAGCGCCTAGGCGGGGCCTAGGCGGCGCTAGGCGGGGATTTTTAGAACAGTGCTTTGCAGCGTGGGGAGGAGAGAAAGGCTGCCATTGGCTGCCATTTGGTAGCTTGAGCGAGGGAGTCAGGAGGAGAATAAGAGATAGAGAGAAGGGAGTCCACACGGATAGAAGGGAGGGGGAGAAACCGAGAAGGTAAGCACGAGAGACGCAAGGACAGAGGAAGCAACACAGCAGATCATCTCTTTCGGTTTAATCTTTCCAAACTTCTATTTTATTTCTGTTTTTAATATTATGTAAATAAACTTGTTTTGGCTAGAGGTTAATTCAAATCCATGAATATATTTGTAATATGAATTGATTATTTTCAGTTGTGATTTCTGAGTTGTGATTTAATTTGCTTAACTGCTTGATTGATAACTTATTTTTGTATGTCGATTAAGGATGCATACTTAATTTACATGCATGAATTTGATGCTAGAATATAAGTGAATTTCACCTAATCGTTATGAACTTATATTCACAAGTAGTGAAGGTTGCTATCCACAATCGTGTTAAGTAAATTCTTGGCAAGAGTATCATGCTTTTCATAGTTACGAATGCCTCGTCAATACTTATAGTTTTCACAAAGTTTAATGATCTTTAATTGTATCTCTATTGTGCTTTTCACGTAGGGGACTTTTGAAGAATGTTTTGAATTGTTGTATGCGTTTTCCCGTCCAATTCAATAACTTAAGGAAAACTTGAAGATTAAAAAAGTGCTGTTCACGGTTAATCTGGAGTATTGAGATTAACAATTTATTGAAAGAACAACTGAAAATCAATTTAGGTTGCTTATGTGTCATGTGTGGAGAAGAACCCTCTAGCTAGTCCGTCATTTATCATTTTACCTTAATTTTATGTTTTTGTCAATTCTGTAATTTAATTAAGTTTAATTTACTGTTCACAACCAAAACCAATACCCCCATTTATTTTCTTGTATCAAAGTGTGCTTAAGTTTGTTTTGAACTCTTTGAGTCTAGTTTAGTGTTTTAAAGCCTACTTTTGTGTTTTTAAGTTTCTTCTTATATTTTTGAGTCAAGTGAGAGGTTATTAGCAAGCCCTCCTAATCCCCGGTCCAGAACGATCCCTACTTATACATATACTACAATTGTCAAAAAGAGAGTTTAATTTGTGTGTCAAGTAATTCTCACATCACTATGTTATTGATTCATGTCGATCTTTACAAGTCTTCTGGAATAGTTTTCAGAAGAAAGAAGCTGCAAAACTTGTTTGGGTTTCTCATTCTCAGGCTGAGCAGCGTAGAGGAAGAACTGGTCTAACTTATGATGGCCAGATTTATCGGTTGGTTACTAGACCATTTTTTAACCTAATGGAAAAATACGAGGGTTCGTCTATACTGAGGTTATCATTGAGGCTGCAAGTGCTTCAGATATGTTGTGCTGAATCTAAAGCCATTAATGATCCCAAAGAAAGAGAGGTGAGGTGGAGACAGAGAGAGAGGTGCTGATGAGGAAAAGGGCGCGTTGTTGACCACCCACATGCAAAAGCAAGGAATAAAGGGAGGCTTTCCTCTGCGAGAGCACATGGGGGACACTGCAAAAGTAAGGAATAAACACCCACATGCAAAAGCAAGGAATAAAAGGAGGTTTTCCTATGCGAGAGCACATGGGGACACTGCAAAAGCAAGGAATAAAGGAAGCAGACCATAATTTCGTCAAAAATAGAGATAAGAACTTTATTATCAGGCAAAATGGCTTTTGTCGACCACCAAGGAAGATGCCTACTACATTGCCTAAAATGATAAGTTTATATTGGGTCTCGTTACTTGGGCTTCTAGACATTGAGCCCATGATTTATGTAAAAAGGGGATGAGCCCTTAATCTATAAAATGGCATTCTCACCCTCACAATCCAGAGGTCTCATCCTCATATACAGAAGACACAAGGCTCACAACCACAATCCCTGCTCTCAAACTCTCTCTTTCTCTGGAGGGACTACCCCTCACACTTGTAATCATAAATAAAGAAAGAAGGCAACATGCCAAAAAAAAAAAAACAAAGGGCAAAATGTCGGCAAGCCCAAAATAGTGGGCTGGAATGTTATGTGGAGGGCGAATGCCTATATGCCCAAAAGAGCCAGGCCCTATGGCTTCAAACTCCAACCTTCATCCTTCCATTTAAGGTTCACCCTCTATTATCACTAACCAGGTGATCAAAAGTAGGTTCAGTACTCCAAAATTATTCAAGTAGCCTGCCGCTATTATCACCAACCAGGTGATCAAAAGTATGTCCAGTACTCCAAAATTATTCGGCAGCCTGCCACTATTATCACTAACCAGGTGATCAAAAGTACATCCAGTACTCCAAAATTATTCAGCAGCCTGTCACTATTATCACCAACTAGGTGATCAAAAGTACGTCCAGTATTCTAAAATTATACATGAGCATCACTCATGTCAATCATACATAAACATTCATGAGCATCACTTATGCCAACATTCATGAGCATCACTCATGTCAATCAACATAAACATTCATGAGCATCACTAATATCAATCAGCTTCGAAAGCTTCATTTACATAGCTTTAGCTTCAAAAGCTTCATTTATAGAGCTCCAACTTCGAAAGCTTCATTTATAAGAGCTCCAACTTCGAAAGCTTCATTTACAAAGCTTTGACTTCAAAAGCTTCATTTACAAAAGTTGTAGCTTCAAAGCTTCACTTTCAAAGCCTCACCTATAAAACTTCATTTTCAAAGCTTCACCTACAAAGCTTCAGTGCATTGTATACAAAGACCACCTCCAAACAACCGCCACTTCAGCCCATACATGGATTGAATTTAAAGTCTCCAGCCAACAGACTCTATTGACTGAAGACTTGGGGGACTACACTATGTACCATATATTTGGCTTCCACAACTGGGCCTTATGAAAAATACTTGGGGGACTTAACCCATTATTTATGTACTAAGGAGCGAACCCTTATTTTATAAAATAGACTACCTCACCTTCATTAGAGAGACTCTTAGCCCATCACTTATATATTGAGGAGCAAACCCTTATTCTATAAAAGGGACTCCCTCACCTTCATTAGAGATAGACTCTTAGCCTATCACTTATGTATTGAGGAGCAAACCCTTATTCTATAAAAGGGACCCTCTCACCTTCAACGCCACAAGCCGAGCCAACCAAGGCAACATAAGCCACAAGTCGAGTAGCCTCGCAACATGTGCTACTTTTAGTTGAGCATCATTTCACATTGAGCACCGCCTCATATCAAGTATCAGTTCTAGACGACATCTAGTTAATTCGGCCCACACATGGACTGAATTTCAAGTCTTCAACCAAAAGACTCTCTTGACTGAAGACTTAGGGGACTACTGTTTGTACCATATTTAGGGCATTCGTATTTAGACCTCGTATAAATATTCGGGGGCTCAAATATAATTATGTAATAAATGAAGGGGTAAATATGTAATAAGTGAGGAGCCCTTATTCTATAAAAGGATTCCTCACTCTCCTCATTAGGGGAGGTCAAGGTTTAGGCCATGGGAAGAGAGAAAACATCTCAGAGAGGGCAAACACAGAACATAGGCTAGAGAGCACATTGCCTCTAGCCTTCTTGTATATTCACCATTCCGAGTGAAACAATATCAACATCAGTGTGGACGTAGCCCAAACATTAGGGTGAATCACGATACATCGTGTGTTCTTTACTTTCTTGCAGATTCACGGTCGGATTTACGTTATTCTAAGAGCCCTCTGGTTTTGTGCTTAAACATCGAGTACCACATATAACTTTGCCAAAGATCTCTGACAAAGTTTAGACACATAAATTTTGAAGGTTTAGTTACCCTACTATTACCCACAAGGGTAAAGGAACAGCACCACTGTTTAATAACTGGAAAGTCCCTATGTGTGTCAACCTCTGTGCTCTATGGTAAGACAGACTAGTAAAAATGCCCAACCTTTACTCACATTCGATAAAACACTCCCAACAAGATTGCTTTCTCAAAAATCGAAGAGGCACCGCTCTCCAAATCTTAAGAGCCAGACTTCCAACAGAATTGCTTTCTTAAAAATCGAAGAGGCATCGTTCTCCGAATCTCGAGAGCCAGATCCCCAACAGAATTACTTTCTCAAAAATCGAAGGGGTACCGCTCTCCAAATCTCAAGAGCCAGACTCCTAACATGATTGCTTTCTCAAAAATCTAAGAGGCACTGTTCTCCGAATCTCAAGAGCCAGATTTCCAACATGATTGCTTGTTTGAAAATTGAAGAGGCACTGCTCTTCGAACTTCAAGAGCCAGATTTCCTTGGATAAAGCTTGTCTGCAACCTTCACATGCAACATCAGCTTTCCAGATACCACTATCCACTTGTTCAAAGTGCTCTGACAAAGTTAAAACACGTGAATCTTACAGCTCCCACTACATTGCTATGACCGAGAAGGGTAAACGAACAGCGTTACCACTTGCTGTTGGGATAATTCTTATATATGTTGACCTTCATCCTCCACAACCAAGCAAACCTACAAATAAAAAAAATGCTCAACTTTTCTCCACATCCGAGAAGGCACTCTCAGCAGAGTCTCTCGAAAAACTCAGCTTTTTTTCCTCCCGATAATACCTCTACAAACAAGCCACACTAGAGCAAGAGTATCTCATATCATCAGGGTTAAAAGTAAGAGTATCCCATATTATGTTTTTTCCCTGTCTTTTTCTTTGGCCTTGTTCTTACCTGCAAGACAAGAAGAAAGAAAGAAATTAGTCAGCACTTGGAATTATGCTTCCAGTCAGGAACTGACTACCTGGAACTCCTTGCCTGATTACTTACTGGTATTGCTCTCGAGTACTCATCTTCAACATCTTATGCTTCCAGAAAAGATACCACATCTACCTGAGGAACAGATAGGGCAAGTGAGAATGATATAAGGAAGCATGTGGAGATAAGCGCAACAGAACACGTGCCGATTCATCTATTACTTTGTCAACAACAAAAGTATCCTATATCATCAAGGTCGAACGCACTCTTAATTTAATGGACTTGTTTTGACCCTCAAATTCTTGAGTCGGCCTTATACTCTGGAGGAAACTAGAAAACCCTCCAACGCAGTTCAAGAATAAGCATGTGGAAAGTTACTTCTTCAAAAACAAAAGTATCTCATATCATATCTTCTCATTTTTCTTCTCTTTATCCTTCTTGTTGCCTGCAAGATAGGGAGAATGAGAACAATTAGCTGGAACTCGAAATCAAACTTCTGATCTGGGACTGATTGCTGGGAGCTTTGATTGCTTACCTTGTCTGTCACCTCTTTCGGCAAATCTCCTAGCTCGACGACTTGGGGGACTCTTACTACATGGTTTGTATCGCGCTTAACCAAGCCTGAAACTACAAGTAAGCTTCAAGTCAAATTGATACATTACCTTGTGCATCTCCACAAGTAAGCTTCAAGTCAAGTATTTCCAGAGAATATGCCACATCTACGTATAAGATAGATAAGGCAAGTGAAGACGATACCACACTTCGGTACTTAGAAGTTTTGTGATTACTCAGCGGCTTGGATCTTGCAAGTCCCCAACCGAGGAGCTCCCTCACTCGGGAACTTAGGGGAGCACTGTTTGTACCATACTTGACCAATCCCGAAACTAATAAACACCGGTTAACGTTATACCGTCAAGGACCTAGAAGAGTTTCCCTCCAACAAGGAGGCCAATCATAGCGCGACACGTGTCGACATCAGAAGCCAATCATAGCGCGACACATGTCAACATCGAAAGCTAATCACAACACGACACGTGTCAATGTCAGAACAAAGCTAGAAACTCTCTTATATAAAAGGAGATCATTCTCCCACAATATTTCCTAATGTCATTTGTACTAAATAATTCACCAGTACTCACTAAAGGAGAGCTTAAACCTATGTACTTATGTAAACCCTTCACAGTTAATGAGAACTCCTCTACTCCGTGGACGTAACCAATCTGGGTGAACCACGTACATCTTGTGTTTGCTTCCTTGTCCGTATCCATTTACATACTTATTCACACTAGTGACCGGAGCAACCTAGCGAAGTTCACAAACTTAACACTTTTTGTTGTACTAAAGTCCTCACTGATTTTTTGCATCAATAGGCTGAAAGGAAGAAGGGCCCAAAAAAGACTAAAGAAATGAGGCTTGCTCAAAGCCCAGCACCAAGCTCAGACCGTTCATCTCAAGACCAATTGGCGCTTCTGATGCAAAAATTAACTTAACACATAAATTTAACCCTCATTTGACAACTGTAGTATAAGTATAAGTAGGGATCATTTTGGATCGGGGATTAGGAGGGCTTGCTAATAACCTCTAAATTGACTCAAAAACATAAAATTAAACTTAAAAAAAAATACTTAACAAGACTCACAAGACTCAAAGCAAACTTAAAATCCTCTAAACAGCTTAAAACAACTAAATAAACTTAAACTAGACACTAGGAATGACTTTGGACAAAAATTGACTTTTACTTGAATCAAAACATTTAAAAAACACAAATTAAAACAGATTCTAACTAATTAGACACACTAAAGTAAAGGGGGAGTGAGTTTTGGATGGAGTTGAAACAAACAAACAAGTATGAAAAAGTAGACAGATTGTAAAACAAATTTGAGAAATAAGATGATGGATGGGATAGCTAGAGGCTTTTTCTCCACACATGATATGTATGCAAACAACTCGATTTCCAGTTACTACTTCATTGAATTATGAACGACAATGCTCCAAATTAACCGTGACATCACTAATTAACTCTCAGATTTTCCTTGTTTTATTGGATTGGATGACATCATTCGACAACCCAAAACATTCTTCTAAAGTTCCCTACATGAAATCATAATAGAGATACAATCAAAGATCATTACGTTTAATAAAAATCATAAGCATTAACAAAGCACTTGCAACTATGACATCATGTCACTCATGCTAGGAATTGAACTTAACGCGATTGTTTATAAGCGACCTTCACTACATGTGAATATAAGTTTGTAACGATTATGTGAAACTTCCTTATATTCTAGCAACGGATTTATGCATTCCAATTAAGTGTCGACCCTTAATTAACAAATACAAATAAGTTGTCAATCAAATAGTTAAGCCAATTGCATTCACGATTCAAGAGTTCATAACTGGAATTTATCAAATTATATTGCACACATAATCATGGCTTTGAAATCACCCCTAGCCAAGAGGGGTTTAGCCACTCATATTTACAACAAAACGAAAGGAAATAAATTTAAACATTAGAAACAAAAGAAAGAAAACACCTAAACGCTCCAACGATCCAAGTTGGACAACAAGCACGTCCAAGCACTTTCCTTCCTTTCCTTTGCTACGGCACAAGGTGTTGGTGAGTGTTTGAAGGTTTGTTTGTATGGAGGAATGGATGTGTTTGGATGAAGGTTGTGTTGAAATGAGAGTGAATGATCTAACAAAGTATGAACTCAATTTATGTTACACACACTTCCTTTTATAGAGGAAGTGCAAGGCAAAGCATGGGTAAAATGGAGTGGTGTTGAAATGATTCAAAGGTGAAAGTGAAGTAATGATGCAAAACATGGGTAAAATGGAGTGGTGTTGAAATGATTCAAATGTGAAAGTGAATTGATGATTGATGCAAGAATTAAACATGGATGGAGTGCACGGCAAAGGTTTATTATGGTACAAGGAACCCTTAATTTGTGTCCTAAAATGCATGTGAAACCTTCAATGTTGTTGGAACTTAGGGACATTTAGGATTTAGGAAAGACCAAACCAAAATAGGAAACCTTGGCTTAACTTTCCTACTTCAAGTAGGAATCCTCATCTTTAGGTCTTCAATTTCGCCCATTCCTTTAGTTCCAAGCATGTGATATTTATTCCAAGCCCAAAATTACTCCAAAAGGCTCCAAAATGCACATTTTTGCATACTTTGTCCTTAGAACCTGAAATTGCACAAAAATGACTTTAAACACTAAAACAACTAAGGAATAACAATATAAATGCATGAGAACAAGCTAACTCAGTTGCATAAATAT
>VIEB01000834.1:150312-191484 GCA_006547085.1 Malus baccata
ACCTTTTTTTTTTTTTTTTTTTTTTTTTTTTTTTTTTTTTTTTTTTTTTTTTTAGTGTGAAGGCCAATTTGTGTTTGCTTTTTGTTTGAAAGTCATTATGGCTCCATACATAATGATGATAGAGGTGTAGGAACCTTTGTGGAAGTGAGGTGACAGAGAGTAACGAACCGTTGATATTGAATCTCAACTAAATCTAATGGTCATTATTAGTTCAACTATATATAAAATTATATTAAAATATTAATCGGTTCTGTTCAGAATTACCGAACAAAGCCATATGAGATCCTAAATCCTGTATCGAACTTTTCGAGCTTGGGTACCAAACGGTTTTGGATTTTATGTTTGGGATGTTTTTGATTCGGTTTCGAGATTTTTTCGGTACGATTCGGGATTTTCGAAATTTTTTTTCAGCCCTAATTATGTATGTAAAATATTATATCAAATAAAAATAATGGAGGCATCAAATTATGCTCAAGGATTTAGGGTATAATAACTCCACTCGAAAAATGTATACGTTTTATTTCTTCAGTTCATTGTTTTTGTAGGTGATCCAACAATTCATATAAATGTGGTTAAGTACAAAGGTAAACGATGATTCAACAACCCAAATTTAAATTTGGCGTTTTAATTAAGGAAAATCCTTGCACAAATTCATCCTAAATTGTTTTACTTATTAAAAATAATAGTCATTTTAGTATTTTCATGAAAAACGATATTTTGGTGGTTTTTTTTTCTTTTTTTGAACAAACGATAGTATCTACACTAAGGAAATATGTAAGTGGGCTAAACATTATAATGGGCTCCATAATATTGTGGTTCAAAGGTAAATTTGAACTACATTATTGTTAACTCATTCTGAGACTAAGCTTTTCTCGCTTCCCTTTAATATGGATAATATCGTTTGTCCAAAAAAAAAAAGGTTCAAATTCGCTTTTGGCGAAAATCGAACCTAAGATCTCTCACTTTACAAGTGAACTAGTGAAGAGGAATATCATTAAACTGTAATATTAAGTGATAATGTCTTAGTGCTTCTTAGATTTGAACACGATCGATTAAAAAAAGCAAATCTAACAGATTAACTGTTCGAATCATTAATACATAATTCAAAGTGGGCTCTATAAAAGATCAATTAAACCACTCTTTGTCTAAAATGAAATCACAATACATGATTACCTATGAAACATGATATTCCATTTTAGTTTAGGTAAGTTAACAAGAGTAAAGAAGTGTGCTTATTGTGGAGCCAAAAATAATCACAATGCAACATGTGAATTTTTTGATAAAAATGACAAAATTACCCTTGAGGCACACCGGGATTCCTACGCACGAGCAGCGGGCAATTATTCCTCAACCAAGTCAAAAGTGCTCAAAAGTGTCCAAAATAGGTAATAATTCAAAACATATTTCATCAATCCTCATCAAATCCTTTCCACAAGGTAACTCCCAAATCTTTTCCCTTTTTATTATATTAATTAGTAATCAATTAGGCAATTATTCTATTAATTGGCTAATTAATTAGTTAATTATTCAATTATTCCCAATTCAACACAAATCAAGAACCTAGCCCACAAAAGGAGCCAAGAGGCCGGTCCTCTCTCACCTAAGGAGGCCGGTCACACCCCTATAAATACTATATCATTCTCTCAAAAACTCGATTCCAATTTTCTTGCTAAATTCTCTAAATTTTCCAAACACTTTTCTCTCAAAATTCTAACTTTGGCTTGGAAGGTTTTTTGGCCAAAGCCCCTCATTCATCGTAGGCGCGTGTGACTCTTGACCTTGACCTAAGGTGTTATTTGTTTTGCATGTGCAATTTTGTTCAAGAATAAGGAGGAAAAAATTTGCATCCACACTTGTCTCTCTACATTCTAGTTTAAATCTCTTTTTCTGTAATGTAGATAGCAATCACTTGTATAAAGAAAAACAAAATACATAATTCTTGTTAGGAAATACTAGAGTAACACGGCAAGGTATAAAATATCGATGATATCGAAAATATCGATAGTCTAATAACACAGAAATATCGGGATATTATCGATATCGATAAACATTGAATAAAAACCACGAAAATTGTAAGAAAAACTTGAAAATTTTTATTGAAACTTTGCAGGATGTTTATTTAGTCAATTATCTATTAGTTTATCACAAAAAATTAGAAGAAAATGTATTGCATGATAGATATAACTGATTTAAGTTGATTATATAGCGAGCTAGCAAACATTGTGAGTGTAGAAAATATGTAGTAATTAATGAAAGAAGTTTAAACACACTATAATCATTTATATATAATGAAGTAGTACAATATTTTACACTTTATACATTGTATGGTAAGATACACGAGTGACTTAACAAAATCTAAAATATCGATGATATCGGAAATATCAGTAGTCTAAAAACACAGAAATTTCGATAGAAATATCGAAATATTATAGATATTTTAGATCATGAACATAGCTAAGTCAAACGCATTGTCCCTATTGGTTGAAGACGTGTACAAACCACAGTGAGTGATAAGCATGAAGATTTTTGTCCAAAAGAAAAGATAAGCATGAAGACGCGTGCAAACAAAACATTGAAAATGAAAGATGGCAGGCTGAGGCTCGGCTGGTTTTTCCAGACATTTCAGAGTGGAGCCAAGCAGGAAGCAAGCAGAGCAGAGACATTGGTATGGACCAACCAAATAAATAAATAAAATAAAATAAATAACCAAATTAATAATATCCTAGTATTTGTTGGAGGGTTAGGTTGCCACAAATCTTGTTCACTCACCAAACATCATTAGTTTGGCCACATTTTATCCACGTCATGTCATTGGGAGGTCCATTTGTCTACGACATGAATTATTATTATTTCAGTTAAAATTGACTTTTTTTGAACTATTTTTTTTATAAGTTAACCCTGAATTATTTGAAATAAGCTAATTGATCCCTTGTAGGTAAATTTCATCTACCATTTCGTCAAATTCAAAGGAAAATCAGTCTTTCATTCATCAATTCTTACTTATCAACTATAATCAACAATATAATTATGACATGTGAAAACAAAATAATGTGTAATGACAATGTGAGATGGTCTGTTGTGTACGTTTGGTTTTTTATGTTTTCTCATTATGCTATATATTTTTGAATTATTTTGTGTTCATGTGTTAAAATTTTATTGGTAGTTATAGCTGATAAGTAACAATTAATTATGAAATGACTAACTAGTTGAATATCAGAGTGCGCAATGAATAAGACTAACAAAATAAGAATATTATTAAACAAACTGAGAATGCCAAAACGGCTACAAAACCCTAAAATACTACATTGTGGCTAACTTATTTCTAATGAATAACAAAGCACCATATTCATAATAAACTAATCCTAATCTCTAACAAAACATAATTCTAACGGGCTAAGCCCATAAAACCAAACATTCAAATAAACCGAAATACTAATATTTTCCAACACCCCCCGTCAAACTCTTGGCGGTACACGACATGAGTTTGCCAACAAGCAGATGTGGATGCAAGCGTCCAAATTCCAATGCAAATGCCAATTCCGATGCCAATACCATTGCCGATGCCAATACTGATGATGATGCCAATACCAATGCCGATGCCAACTTCCGAACAAACAAAAAAAAAATCCAACCAAATTTTTTTTTTCTTTTGCCCGTATGGGCTTCAAACAAGCAACCAATTTTTTCTTGTTTCTTCCTTTTTTTTTTTTTACTCCCCTTTTTTTCCTTTGTAGCAATACAGACTTGCGGATACTCCTGCAGGCTGCATCGTTCAAAGGTGCAGAAGCAGAGTCACGGGACAAAAAACGAACAAACAATTTTTTTTCTTGCAAACAATCAATACCAACTAACAATCTGAACATGAACGACAACGGAAACGAGCAAACATATACCAACCCGAAGCAGATTAAATCCCGAAGGATTAAACCTGCTCTGATACCAAGTTGAATATCAGAGTGCGCAACGAATAAGACTAACAAAATAAGAATATTATTAAACAAATTGAGAATGCCAAAACGGCTACAAAACCCTAAGAGACTACATTGTGGCTATCTTATTTCTAATGAATAACAAAGCACCCTATTTATAATAAACTAACCCTAATCTCTAACAAAACCTAATTCTAACGCGCTAAGCCCATAAAACCAAACATTCAAATAAACCAAAATACTAATATTTTCCAACATAACTTGCCCTTGAATTTGATGGAATTAATTCCACAATCCTGCGGCAAAGGGTAAATTGACTGATTTTAAATAGTTATGGGTTAATTTACCAAAAAAAATAGTTTAGGGGTCAATTTCAACTAGGATGGTAGTTTAGATGGTCAAACTGCAATTTACCCTATAAATAACACATCATCTCTCGATCTCTTTATTGTTTGCTTTTGGGACTAAATTAGACCTAGCAATTTCTTACACGATCCGTTAATATAACACGTAAACGACACGAAAATAACGAGTTTCGGGTCAACACAAAAGCTAATCTGGTCGTTATTAGGTCACACGATAACAACCGTTAATAACGGGTCCTTAAAAGTAGGAATGGGTTCAATTCAAAATGGTTTGGTTTTTTGCCAAAACCGAAACCGAACCGAAATTTTGGTTTGGTTCATTTTTTTTCGATTATTTTTTTTTTCAGTTTGGTTTTTTCTGGTTCGATTTCGGTTTGGTTTCGGTTTTTTTTTTTTCAAAAAATGAAAAAAATTTGAAATCTGAAATTTTAACATCTCCAACATAATCATAACATAAGCATTCCAACTAGAACCAAAGACAATGAAAATAAACTTTTAAAGTTCAACTAGAATCATCAATCAAGTATTCCAAAGTCCAAACTTAATATAAACATCAAAGTTTAAGTATTCAAAAAGTCCAAATTTAAAATAAACATCGCAATTCAAGTCTTCCACACCTAAAATAAACATAACAAAGTCCAAATGTTAAAGAAATATTCCACCTAACTAAAATCATAAAGTCAAATAAACCTTCAAGGTTTCATGTCTTGCACACACTTCTTCTCTTCAAGTCCTCAAGCTCAACGCTGAGGGTGCCTAAGAGGCAACACAACACCTTTCCTTAAACTTCCACTTGCCATTTCTACATACATATAATAATAAATAAATAAAAGAACATGATGCAATGCAAGTATGCAACATAGCACCTAATTAAAATAGTCTAACAAAACCAAATGCAATAAGTAAGATTACCTTTCTCAAAGCCGATTACAACATTAACAATGTGGAATTCCACTTAGTGGGGACATCCAAAATCACAAGTCTTTTGCTATCTATTCTCACTTTCTCATAACATCTTTTAAAGCTCTCCAACCTTTGAGGGGAAGATCTTACATACCTAACTGCATTACGAATGCTTTGTATAGCGTATTCAACATCTTTATCCCATCATTCACAACCAAATTAAGGATATGAGCTAAACACCTCATGTGCAAATATTTTCCATCACGCAAAAGTGCATTAGGAATCTCCCACCCACTTATTCGATGCACCAAATCCCTTAAGTCGGAATCATTTGCGGAAGCATTGTCAACCGTAATAGTTAACACATTCTCTATGCCCCACTCCACCAAACACTCCTCCAAAAGTTGAGCAATGGATTCTCCTTTATGATTTGGAATGAAACAAAAGTTCAAAATCTTTTTATGTAACATCCAATCATCATCAATAAAATGAGCGGTGAGAACCATATAATTTGTTTGTTTAATAGAAGTCCTTGTATTTGTTGTTAGACACACCCTAAATGTTTTCAATTGACTTTTCAATTTCTCATTTTCAGAGTAAAACAAGCCAAGTACATCTTTAACTATTGTCTTACAACTAGGTACTTTCCACAAAGGACATGCATGCATGCATGCAAAAATGATGAAAACCATCTCCCTCGACGAAAGAAAAAGGTAACTCGTCTATAATTATCATCTCAGCACAAACCTTAGTAACTTCCACTTGAGAAAAACCTATAGCTTCCAACTTATCTTTCATGCCGGCAAAGGTTAAGATCTTTTGCCTATTTGCTGCAAATATTTTCTTATTAGGACCATAGCTTCTACATCTTGCTAAGTGATTTCTTATACTAGTTGTACCATTTTTATCTGTGTCGGCCATATACGGTTTGTTGCAATACTTGCACACACCCTTAACTCGACCTCCCTCAATTATCCTTTCAAAGTGCTCCCAAATTGTAGACCTTTCATGATTTTGTTGGAAAATTTAATATTAAATTTATTATATTAAATTTTTTTAATTGAATGGAAATTAGAAGTGGAGCATTTTGGTAGAAAGATGTGTCTACTCAAATGAAGAGTTGCAAACTTTTGACTCTTCACGAATAGTCACATGTTTTCCAAAGAGGTATCTCACATTTTATAAATAGGGAAGCCCCCTATAATCACAAAATAACTTTTCATCATACATACATATAGTGCATTAAATATTAGAGTCTCATTGAGATCATATGAGAGAGTTTTCAACACAATTGTGGTTCATGGAGCCTTGTGATTTGGAGTGCTACTATTACAAGGACGTAGTCGTTGTATCTTGGGAGACATGCGCCGATCAACCATGAGCACCGTAGTGGCGTGTAAATTGCTAATACATCCTAGAACCATCGTGACACTTAACTTCAGAACCAAATATGCCTACACTCCCTAAGATATTCCAACTCTTTCGATGGCCAAGAACCACTCATTTTCCAACCATAACTACCCACAGTAAGCTCTCACCGACCAAAGGGCAAATGCAAACAATTCCAAATAATAATAGGGAACTATCCGCTTTATTAGGTAGAATGCCCTCCATTGTGGGTTATCAACCCACTCTTTATACAAGTAGACCATAAGACCATCATTTAGAATTTTAGACCTAATCAAAGAAAATAGATCACGAAAAATAACAAAAAGGAAAAAGTAGTCATACACCCCGAAAGGAACTAAAGAGTAAGATGATCAAACTGAAAGTTGAATCTCACAAATTAATCAAACCTCAACTAATAGTGTTTAGAAATGAAGCTACCCAATCAAATCCAGCATACCCACAAATTATCACCTCCTAACAAGCATCAACCTTTTCATTAACTGCTCTTCTGCTACTGAAGTTAGGGAAATCAACTTCTCTTTCAACTAGTCAAATTAGGGAAAAATACTGCAAATGACCCTACCCACTCAAAGTTCAAATTTGAAAAACTCTACAGTTTCTCCTGAAAACATACAACTGTACAATTTCTATGCTATATTTTTACTCTCCCAAATCCCCTTCCCATCTCTATATTCTACCATTCAACTTCACATTATGAAAAATATATATTCTTACCATTGCAATCAGATTCTTCTAATTGACAATAATAGTAAGCACTACTATCATAGGAACAACAAAAACCAATAAAATAAAATAAAATAGCAAAACCCTTGAAATTGAAAAGCTGCATAACCCATGAAATTGAAAAGAAAATATGTAGAACATGAGAGAAATTACCATGAGACTAACCTTGCAAAGGAAGTTGTGGGTTGAGACTCCAAACGGCGAGAGGAAGTCACGGGTCGTAGGTTACGGGGGTGAGAGACTGAGAATGAGACGGTGACACTTGCAAATCGGCGAGATCTAAGAGACTGATTGACTGAGAGTGAGACGAATCGCAGTCGCTGGGAAGAAAGAAGAAAAAGACTGATTGTGTTGAGAGAGGGTGCGCGGAGCGGCAGAGCCGGAGGTTGGGAACTGGGAAGGAGGGTCCAGAGTACAGAGGGATAAGGGATTGATGTTTAAGGTTTTTCGAACCCGCCCCTACTTAAAATGTTTACACGATGGTGACATGCGGGAAACCCGTTTTAAAGCGTTAAAGAAAAAAGTTATTTTGATGATTTTAATTTTTTAAACTAGTAAAAAAACTTATCATAAAATACAATAGCCATGGCATATATGTATATATTGTATATTAAATATGTATTTTGTATCATTATTCTATATAATTTAAAATATTTAAGTTTTATTTATTTTTATAGTATAGGCAAAGAGTGAGATTAAAAAATTATAAAACACATTGAAGTCCCGCTTGGTATTGATGAAATCAATAGTACTGTCTTCGAAGCCTAAAAATGCAGTAACTTATCATCTTCTAAGAATTTAATTGCCTTGAAAACAAAACAAAAGTACTACTTTGGATACGCTATGATTCGCATCTCTCATTAAACTTTTATAATACAATCTAGCGGAGTTCGTGCTCTATCTTTTGTAGGATCTTAGTAGGAAGAACCATGGTATGAGATGCACCATTTAAGTGAATGAAAAAAGAACCAATCTACTTTGATCACCTGGAAGTTCTGTTATTTAATATTTGCCTTCGGGTTGACTTCCATTTGTTCAAATGGTGTTGGTTTCACCTCCCTCTTCTACTTTGCTTCAAAACTCTATTCTCAAGACTTTGTCTTTAGCACAGCTTCTTTTTTCCATAGTCAATAGTAGTCTTTTTGTTGCTATACTATTCCAATTTGCCTATTTTCTCTAGTGATTTAAGTTATAGTACTTCTTAAAAAAATATCAAGTAATTTAAAAATACCATGTCACATCTCGACCCGGGGTCCACCACATCCCGAGCCCGCTCCACCGCAGCAGCACGATATTGTTCATTTTGGGCCCCGACCACGCCATCACGATTTTGTTTCTGGGAACTCACGCGAGCAGAACTTCCCAGTGGGTCACCCAATCTCGGAATGCTTTAGCCCCTTTCTCGCTTAACTTTAGAGTTCCTACGGAACCCGAAGCTAGTGAGCTTCCAAAAGGCTTCGTGCTAGGTAGAGATGAGAATATACATATAAGGCTTACATGATCCACTTCACTGGGCGATTTGGAATAGGTGTAACATCCCACAAACAAAACCGTGAAGTTCCCAAGATAGGTGACCTACTAGGAAGTTCTGCTCCCGTGAGGTCCCAAAAACAAAACTGTGAGGGTCTGGTCGGGGCCCAAAGCAGACAATATTGTGCTACGGTGGAGTCGAGCCAGGGATGTGGTGGAGCCCAGGCCGGGATGTGACATACCAAAACATTAAAAAATTATAATAATTAATTTACAAGTGCAAAAAAATGTGAAAAAATTATGCAAACGCTTGTGATGGTATCCCTCTACACTTTGAGGATGGATACATCATCGTTTAAATTTTTTAAACCACACAAACCCTCAAGAATAGTATTTTTAAGGGAGTTCAAAATAAATAAGATTCATAATCATTAATGACACACCCCATCCCGAAGGAGGGCATGCTGGCCGTCACGTGAGAGTGACGTAACCATTTACACAGTTCGGAAGCTTTTAAAATGCAATTACTAAAATGGAAACCCCCAAGGGTGAGTCCTACTTTTGTGAATTCTGTCAGAACGCCGTTGGGTTCCTGTTGGCCACCAAAACTCTGCTAACTTGAACCTGGAGGGGCGAAAAACAAAATTGAGTGGGTCAGTAAAACCAAAGCTTTTCAAACACATTTCGCCAAAAATAATTCTAACTCCTCGCTGTAAAACCTGTAGACTGTCCCAGAAAAGTAGTACAGAAACATATATATATCATCAAAAGCTCAAATCACAATCCTTCAACGCTTTTCAGAAAGCATATGCCATGCCATGTCATATGCCAAAATATAGTATGAATACATCAATACAAATCAGGCGAAATAATAAATCAACCGGAGACCCTACAGTGGTCCTGTACGGCTGATTCTATAGCTCAATATCCCATCCAGCCGGAGTCACCAACTGTGACCTGTACGGCCTTGCCGGAGTCACCACTGTGACTTGTACGGCACTACACTACACATAAGTCGGAACTACCTATAGTAGTCTGTACGACTAAGATGGTGAAATAATACGCTCTAGTGCTTCTCATCAATCATCTGTGCACATAATCTAAGGTCACCTACCAGTCGGAACCCCTCTAATGGTCTGTACGACTGGCATGTCGGAACCACCTTTAGTGGTCTGTACGACTAGCATCTACTTGGATCCAAGGTGAGCGTGTGATGCAGGGTGAATAACATAAACACTAACACCAGGGGTGCAGGTTATGAGCTCTCAACATAATTCACATCATCATTCACTCGTATAAACCATATAAACTCACCTGATACTCACCAGTGCGTCCACAGCACCAATTCACATATATATATATATATATGCATCAATATCAATTCATATAATTTATAATATGCATCATGGCAATTGAAAACATACTTTCATATAATCGACAAATTTTTAAAATAATTTTTTGATGTGGCACGCACCCCCACGCGCCAGGGAAGGCACGGGTCCACGCGCGCCCACGCGCACCTTCTTCCTTGCGAGCTCGCCGGACTGGTTTTTCCAGTCGCCGGAAAACTGGGGAATTTTCAAATGCTTCGTTCTCCTTCGTTTCTCAACCGTTTTCTTCCTATAATATATCAATTTGAAGCCCTCAACATGTAGAATCACAATAGACTAGTTTCAAGGTCCAAAATCCACTAGATTTTACCTGAGGAAGCACGATAATCCGGCCAATTTTGAAAAACTCCGATCTCGGTCCTCCGACGTCCAAATTCTACCAACAAAGTACCCCGAAGCTCGTGAGGACCTCCTTAAGCTTGCTATGGGCTTGAAATTCCCTTTTTGGCGTCGATCCGCGACGTTTTGATGCCCTTGGTCCTTGTCCGTATAGTTTCGATGGGTGAGAGAGAGAGACTGAGAGAGTCGACAGGGAGGAGAGAGAGACACGGGGGAGGGAGAGAGAGAAGGAATTGAGTGTGTGGTCCTTCACAAATCCACACCACCCATTTCTTCCTAATTCCCTAACCATACAAACAATTCAACATTTAATTAATAAAATTTCCCAAACTTAGGAAAATAAACATTATGAATATAGTATGTCACACACCCACCGTAGTAATATCGAGGGCAGCATCTTCATTTCACATCCTCGTTATATATTCTCGGTACAGGCTGTGACAATCTCCCTTCCTTATAGAATTTCGTCCCCGAAATTCCCACAACCAAATAAACCACTTAATACCCATAGAATAATCTTGGGTACATCTCTTCCATTCGATCTTCTGTCTCCCAGGTAGCTTCTTCTACGGAATGGTTCCTCCACAACACCTTTACCAAACTCACCGTCCTATTCCTTAGAACCTTATCTTTCCAATCCAAGATAGTGGCTGGTTCCACATCATATGTCAAATCCGGATTAATCTCTAGCGGTTGAGGAGGGATCACATGAGAAGGATCAGAAATAAAAGGTCGAAGCATAGAGACGTGGAACACATTATGTACGCTGGACAGCTCTGACGGCAATTCAAGCCTGTAAACATCTTCACCGACTCGCTCGGTGATCTGATAAGGTCCGGTGTACCTAGGACTCAACTTATCTTTCTTTCCAAATCGAACAACACCTCGCCATGGTGATAACTTCATAAATACCCAATCTCTTACCTTGCATACTCGATCAGTGGCATGTTTGTCTGTTAAACTTTTCTGGCGATCTTGGGCCGCTTTCAGGTTAGACTTAATCACCTGAATGTTTTGAGTAGTCTCATCTACAATCTTTGCGCCTTCTAACACTCTTTCACCAACCTCAGACCAACACAATGGCGTACGACACGCCCTACCATAAAGTGTCTCAAATGGTGACATACCAATGCTCGAATGAAAATTATTATTGTAGGCAAATTCCATCAAATCTATGCGATCATGCCAAGAATCACCAACCGCAACACTGAAGATCTCAACATATCTTCCAACGTTTGAATAGCCCTCTCTGATTGTCCATCTGTCTGAGGATGATAAGCAGTACTGTAAAGCAATTTCATACTAAGGGTTTCCTAAAAAGCTATCCAAAACTTAGAAGTAACCAACATACCCAAAAAGCTTAACAGTGTACATCGTCAAAATTGTTTTCTTTAGTTCCACATAATTTGTCACATACATCCCATTCTCTTGCATAAACATACCATCCAATTCTGCCTCGGTCAATTCTTGAATTCCTTCGTCAAATTTCTGGGCATCAAGTATACGATCAACTAAAATTGGTCTAACCTGAAAATTAGTCAATAAAGCTTCTTCTCAACTTTTACCTTAAGTTTCTTCTAAAATTGGGCATCATGAATAGTGTTTTTTTAGTACAAAATTAATAATAATTATTGTAGGAGTGTGAAAAATGTAAAAATAATATACAATCACTCGTAATGATAAGCTTTACAACTTTCGTGAAGAAGTCAACTCTGAAATCCAACACGATAATCCATAAATCTTAAATTTAAATTTAATCGTTGATTATTGTTTATGCTTTATTTTAGTCACCGAATTTCATTTTTTAGATTTTCATTATTTATTGATTTAAAATATATTTTCTTTAAATGGGTAACGGGTCGGGTCATATTACTTAAAAATATTGAAGGGTCAATTTCGCGTCAGGTCATATTACCTGTTTACTTTAACGGGTGTTACACGACATGACCTGTTAAGACATCAGGGTATGTCACGAAAATAACACGAACACAGAAAGCATGACACGAATGCCAAGTCTAGACTAAATCAAGTTACAAAGAAATGGCTCAACTTCACGTGATGTTCTAATTTACTAAAAGGAATTGTTGTTGACAATTCAAAATTTTCATTTTGTATAGTGCATTTTTTTAAAATATAAAAAATTTGAAATGCAAAATAAGAATTTTGGAATACTAATAAAAAATTTGAAATGTAAAATAAAAATTTTAGAGTGCCAGTAAAAAATGTCAATTTAAATTTGAAAGTCTATGTGGCACCATTCTTTTAATAAAGTGATAAAAGCATTTGTTAATCAATTAAAAATGGATTTGAAGTTGCTATCAAATTTGATAGTGACCATATTTGTTATTAATTCACGTCATGCCACTAAGAATTTGAAGTTTGGTTGAAAACACTAATATTGTCCTTTTTTTTTTTTTTACTATTATTGCTGATATGAACTTTTTAACATCTGTTTTGGAGATGCTCTTAGCATCTAATGACAATTCAAATAAAAATATTTTTTTGATGGTATTTGAATTTACAAAGATTTTAATAAAGGCTTCTAGGTGCTATGTTGACTAATGGTCCATTTGGAGGTACTTCTTTATAAAGTATTTCTAGGAACAAACACTGCTATTAGAAGCAGTACAAATGTTTAATAAAAATACTAGTGCTTCTTGAAAAATCATTGAAGTATTTTCTAAAGAGAAATGCTAGCTACCTGATGGGTGCATATTTTCATACATTATTATCATATATTTCCTTTGAATTTTATCTATATGAATGGGTTAAATGCACTAATTATATTGTTTTAATTTATAGGCATTCAATACTGGAGTTATGCAAAAAAGGAGTGGAAAACAAGCTTTTCGGGTGTTGAGTAATTTCAATGGAGTAAGATGTCACAGCCCGTCCCGAATATTTAATTTTCGATGATGTGAAATGACAGTTTTACCCTTGAACGTTTCGTGGTGTTGTGTGTTTTGGTTCCGATTTGAATGCTAGGGTTATAGTAAGAACTAACCTTAGCTTAAATTTGGAAATTTGGAACTTGGATTAAAGGTTAGTGTATAAGTGGTTTGGTTGACTTTGTAAGGACCACACACACATACCCTTTTCTCTTTCTTCTCTCCTGTGCCCTCTCACACTCGAACTCTCTCTCTCTCTTTCTTCTTGTACAGACAAACATCAAGGGCCTCTTAAACCTCACAAATCGAGGAAGAAAATGGTACCCAGACATGATTTCGGGATCACGAGAAACGACGAGTTGCAGGTTTGGTCGGAATTTTGAAGCTTCCCCGATATGATTTCGTGAGATATAAAGCTTCAAATAGGTATAACGCCATTCTTCTCACTCTAAGCTTTCATTTGGTTCAAATTTCAAAGAAAATTGTTGAAAATTGAGTGAGAATAGACGGTTAGAAGTTTTACCCAGAAACCGGCGAATTCGCCGGCGACCAGTGACTCACTAGAGAAGAAAAGGGAATATTCCATCAGTTTGACGGAATATGTAATGCCGTTAGTTAGTTTGGACTGTTACCTTTGGGTTTTAACAGAATATTCCTAACGTCGTTGCTGTTCCGTTACATGTGCCAGACATGTGGCCGCGCGTGGCCGGCATGTTTTACTGTGCACTAGCCGACGCGTGGCGAAGCGTGGGGCACTGAAAAATTAATCTAGAAATTTAGGAATGATCCTGAGGTTGTGTAGGTCACTGTGGTATATTTATATACCCAATTTGAGCTATGAACGAGAAGTTATTAGCTAGTTTTGTCTATGTGCTTTAAAATAACGTCTTTATAGTTAATTCGCATATAGGTGAGACTTATCCTAAGGACGAGCGTATCCAAGGGCGACTCGGAGGCTACGACCCTTCGACTTACCCGTGAGTGGGCTTTTGGTTTTCAATATATATTATATACTTGATATTTTCCTAGAAATATGTGTTTAAATAATAGTATGCCATAAATGCCATGCATATAAATTTATAATTCATACATGATTTAGTATGTGATGCTTTATATATATAAATGTGGTACTGTGGATGCTCAGGTAAGCTCAGGTAAGTTGTGTTTGGTTATGTGAATCATCGATGATGCGATATGTGATTGAATAATGTGAGCTCATAAAACTGCACTTAAGGTGATTGTGATTTAGCCATAGATATGGCATGTCACCTCCCGCATCATATGCTCATATTGAATCCAATTTAGGTGCATAGTCTTGTCATACAGACCTTATTTATGGTTCCGAATCGTAGGTGACTAGCGATTTATCGCCTAGCTATTATGTGAGAGTAGTATTGAGCATGATTGTATTACACCCATTATTGTCGTATAGACCTTTTTGTTTGGTTCCGACTCTTGTGCAGTATGTTGCCGTATAGGTCATTGTAGTGACTCCGGCTATAGTGATTTTTAAGCTATAAATTCAGCCGTACAGACTACCATAGGGGTTCCGGCTCACATGTTATATTTCTATGAAATTATTCTTACCTAAATTGCTTACTCTGTTATATCTTGGCATGGCATACATGTGATTATGATTATGTGAAGCATGATTTGAATTGATATATTTACATATCTATATAATTATGTATATGCTTATATCTTGATTATGGGAAAAATTATACATGTTTAACAGCGAGGGGTTACATATGTTGATAAATGAAATGGTTTTGTAAAACATTTGTTTTTGCCCACTCACGTTTTCTGTTTTGCGCCTCTCCAGGTTTTAAGTAAGCTTGATGTTGGTGGCTTGAAGACGTCGGCAGTTCTGACCTATCTAAATAATAGTAGGACATTCCTGCTAGCGTATAACTAGTACTTGTCCTACTGAACTGCACCAAGACTTATTATGCTCTGATTAGGAGTGTTTACTTTTGTAATTAACTCCTATCACTTCCTGTTTAGTAGTGCACTCTAGTAATTCGGTTTTTAATTATTCGTATATTTCTTATCTCTATTGCTTCCGCACTGTGCACATGGCTACGTCACTCTCACATGACTGAAGGAAATTTTGTGAAAAACATGTTCAATTGAGCAACATCTATGGCATGCAATTAACATTTAAAGGCGGAATCATGATTGTATGCACTCAAAAACAAAACATTACCCATGAAATTCAAAGTCTAGTAGAAAGGTGAACCAAGACTTAACTCAAGAACAAAGTGAGTTGAGAGATTTTATACCTTTGTTGATTCCTCTTTGCATAAGCAAATGCTAATCACCCAAGGAGAGGGCCTTCATTCCTTGCTTCTTAGATCCATGGATTTCTTGGATGAGGATGGTTGAAAGGATTCTCCAAATTCCCAAAGTTGAGAACCTCTAATTTTTCCACATCAAGGATGGACTTGAAGAAGAGATAAATGACCTTGGAGGAGGAAAGATTGCTAGCTAATCTCTTCCAAGGGGCCAGCCTCCTAGAGAGAAAGGGAGAGACATGTTCTCTCCAATTTTCTCCAAAAGAAAACCCTAAGGATGAAATGGCTATAAAGTTGCCTTTATACCACCTCACAATGGAGTGGCAAACTTGCAATTAAAGCAAGTTCACTACCCTTCTCTATTTGGCCGGCCTTAAGGGTTTATTGGGTTTCAAGCCCTTTGTTTATTCAAGTTGTCATACAACTTGAGTTAATGGGCTTGACATTCAAATCCCATTGGGCCTTGCGGCCCAAAACTAACCCTAGGTCTATAGCGAACTTATTCGTTTGATTAATTAACATATTAATTAATCCTAGCCATAAATAATTAAACCATTTAATTATCCTTACTCATCTCCGTTGTTTCTTCAATCTCTACCTTACACGGTGTACGATCTATTAGGTTCCTTTTAGCGAGGCAGTGGGCGATTATTACTCTTAACGATCGATTGTGAATTGAAACTTACTTTCAATTCTCCCTTTAGTGATTATATACGTTTAGGGCTTCCACAAACCATGAGTGACACCTAGCAGTATGTCATAGTTACCCAAGCTAATCCGAAGAGGTGGAGAACCTATTCAGTTTAGGATTACAATGCAATAAAGTCTTTCTCTAATACAATACTCTTGACCACATTGTTTGGTTTGATAGTTTATTCATGTCTACTATCCAATGTGATTCATTTACTTATATGATTACCTTGAATGTGATTTGGAACGACTTCCTAAATCTTATTCATACTCTGGCCAGAGATTTTTAATCATATCATAGAGTATTCTCCCTCAAACAGTTTGAAGGTTAGAGATCCCTTGTTGCGCATTCACTTGCCTCCATGACTAAGTGGCTTAACCCCAACTATGTCGTGGATACCCTCGGATGGAGTGACTTTGACATAGTCAAAGATCAAGGACCTAACCACAAGACAACTATGATGCATCAGGTCAAAGGACTACTTTGCATTATCCCAACCATGAGTTCTCATGTGACATGAGTATGAGAACTCCTCGTTGATCGTGTTCGGTGGACTCATTCGCTATTGAGCACCTACATGCTTGTCTTGGTGTCAATCACACCAATGACTCGAGACTAGTCATTCTCTCTGAGAGAAGACACAGCACATACTGATCTTAACGGACTGTCAATGCCCAATTGGCAATCCTATGATCAAGAACGTTTAGTATATGTATACGAAAGAGAATGGTCTCATAAATCTAACTTGTTTAAATTACATTCTCCTAATTACATACTCCTTGGACTTATCATTTAAGTATATAACATTTATATGAGACGGCTTAAAACAATAATCTTTGCCCTTGATATTAAACTAGATTAGTTTAACATGTGAAATGTCCGTAAAGTATCATCATATGATTGGTTTTAGGGCACATTTCCAACAATCTCCCACTTGCACTAGAGCCTATCAGCTTGGTCATCTGTGATGATACCTCTTCTGTAGTCATTTCAAAAATGGCTGAGTAGTAGGCCTAGACAATGAATATCTATGTTATTCATAGAAGCAACCTTGAGAATAACGACGTCACCATTATACATGATTCTCAATCATGTGGTATAGTCTCTCATTTGAGTTCAGATCTTGATGAGACGTTGATTCCCTGGCTTGAGCTATTGCCCCATTAGTGTCGTAGTGTCGGTACACTAGAGACACTTTCTGGTTGGAACCGTATAGAAAGTTCATATCCAAACAACATTGTTGTAAGCTTCTTTATGGCAATATATTTTACATGCATAATGGAACACACTAAAGTCATTACTTTTAATGTTTCCATTCAAATATCTCTTTAGTCATAATAAAGAGATATCTAATTATCTCTTCATTCATAATGAAGAAACATCCAATGATGAATTAGATTCATAATCTAATACATTTACGCTTCCATTACATTACTCTAATTCTTCCTCATTCTTGAGGAATCCATCCTTTATTATTTCTCAAATACTTAAGGATTCACTTGATAGTTGCCATGGTTCTGATCCTGGGCTTGCATTGATATTGTCTTGTACCGATCTTGGTACAACTCATATCAACGTTTTTGATACAATATGAAATACATAAATCACCTTTCTGCGTATGCATAAGGATTCTATTTACGCATTATTTCTTTGGGAGTCAAAGGGTACATTTCCTTTGAGAAGAGCTACCTCCTAGTCTCACTAGAGTTGTTCTTCTAATTGAAGTTTATCATCATATGAGAAACTTCCTAGCATCTTTTGTCTATTATTAGGGATTGATATAATCCAATTATATCTTGAAATCTATTATTGTAGATTTCCATCCCATGTATATAGATTATGTCTCCCATATCCATTCTATCTTTATAGAATGTTTAAAGTCATAACTTTAACGAAGAAGTATTCTTTTCATTTCCAAAATTAATATATCATATATATGTTAAATTTTTAGGAACATGATTAACTCTCACTAATCTTTTGCAAACCTAGTAAACAAAAGATTCATTTACATCTTTATGAGAAATCAATTGATTTGATCTTTCTCTCATAAGACGCTTATAACTCCCACTAGCTTGCTAAGATCCATGATGGATGGATCTCTACAACTTACATGTCTTGTGATTCATAGTTTTAGACATATATTATCAAGACTATCTTAATAATGGTTTCGGAAACCCATATTATGTCCAAACATTGAATCACCATTTAGTTGTAGCTAGCAATCTTCGAATTAATTGAAACCAAGACTACGTCAAAGATGGTTTCTTCAAAGTCAAACAATCTCTTTAATTGTAGTCACCTTAAGCTACCAATTAGCTATAAGGGTTTCATTATTTCGGGTCAAATGGTACTTTACCATTTCCTTGAGTATATGTCGTATATACACTCAATGTAGTCATAAGGATTTTCATTCTTATTTCTTTCGAAGTAAGAGGTGTAACTCTATGACATAATCATAAAGTTCAAACCATTCAACTGAGACAGTTTTATAAATCCTTCTCGACTACCTTGGAGCTTGTGGTATAGGAACTAGGTTGTTATATTTGTTGATCATTATTTTGTCTCTCAAAGAACCCATTCTTTGAGTTCTATCCCTCGTTCATTTGCTCTATCTTAGGCAAATCCTAGTGTAGGATTACGATGAACTACCCAACAAACAACATTTGTTAGTTGGTTTATAGAAGTGATATCCAAATGTTAATTTAAGGATATCCACAAGATAATTCTTAAACAAATATTGCTTATTAGCACACAACTCCAAATCTTAACATGATTAAGATTTGTCTTTCTTTCCAACTACATCCTATGGAGTCATGAAAATTTTGGAAGATCTTCTAATTGACAATCATATTGTCTTAGAAGTATATATCCTATATATGGGTAATTGATAACATCCAATGAGTTAAATCTTATACGAGTTCGTTCTTTTCTCAATGGAGAAATCCATTATCTTATGATGCTTCTTTCCTTGATATTTTTCAAGGAAACTGTTCTAAAGTGTTATCTTTCCTTGGATCAAATCTAAGGAGGTAAATACTTTAGACATCTTACTCATCAACCTACATTTCTTGAATTCTTTGAAACTTTTGCAAAGTATTCGGACTTGTGTTTATTCAAAATAAATGATAGTCCAACCGAAAGCGATCTTCGGTGAATGTCATACAACATGAGTAGTATTATGTTGTGGACAAGTCCCACTAACATCTAAGTGAATTAACCTCAACAACTTTGTGATTCTTTCTTCTTTCCAAAAGAATAAAGATTCGAACATTTCACCTCTATGCAATTTTAACAAGAAGGTATTGGATCCGGATCTAACAATCCAAAGCATCCATCTATGACCAACTCTTAATTTATGTTTTAGAGGTATCACAACTCAGTTGGGATTAGTCACTACCTTGCAACCTTTTGGGTTTTAAGCATCGTTATATTCTAAACAGTTAACACTACCATATCATCTCCACTATAGAGACAATCAATTAGATTACAATAATCCAATCATTCATTAATAAAGAACAATGTTTTGTCAAACAAAACATCCATCCATCTCTTATAGTGACGGAATTAAGTTCCTTAAAATTGGAATGTAAATACAATCTTTGGTTTTTCCAATTTCTTTGGTAGTTCATATGAGGAAGTAAGTATGATCTGCTTTTGCAGAGATCTACATTTGATTCACGTTCTGAATGTGAAGTACTTTCTCTTCTCTCATTAATCTTCTACTTCTTATTAGCCACACTTTTACAACGATTGTAAAACATAGTTACTAATACGGAATCAAGCATTCAAGTAGAAGAACCAACTGTTTTCAACTATTCAAGAACAATTTACAACACATTCGAAAGGTGTGTTCTTGACACTTGCAAGACATTTCTTGCAAATACCTCTTCCAATGTCCATCCTTTCATAAAGAAAGTTTGTTCCCTTGGAGTTATTTCGCCTTCTTCATTTAACTTCTCCTTTGACTACAATAGTCATGATCCCTAAACTCTCACTATCTCTCTTGAAACTTATTTCAATTGTGTTATACACATCAAACAATTTGGAGAGCGTGTGGTTATTGTTCACTATATAGTTTACAATAAACTTAGTGAACCATTTGGATAGGGACTCAAAGGTGAAGTCCTAGCCTAGTTTCTGTCTTGTGAAATGGTTTAACACTTCAACACTCAATGATTCAAAATCATCATAAGTCCATGTTGATGGATTATTTTTTTTTTGTCAACCAACCATTATGTTCTAAACATAATTACAAACTTTCAAGAGTTGTTCAAGGCAACTCTCATTTCTTCATACAACAATTTGTAAGTGAAGAATCATGGCACATAAAGTGTACATGCCCTTGTACTTACTTCTCAAGTTCCTTGTTCATGTAACAAAGAAACAAGCAATAATGTTTGCGTTAGCTAAGGGTTGTTCAAAGCAACTCTTACTTCTTCATATAACAATTTGTAATTGAAGAATTATGACATTAAAAGTGTTGTCCTCTTTATGATAGACTTATCTAACATGTTCTTCCAATGATACATTATCAATAGGAAGATTGTGAGGATGAGACTACTTAAGTACATATACAATCCATTTAAGACAATCTATGGGATTGTAGTACCAAGTCTGGAAACTAAAGCTTTCAGCTTTTTCTTTGTCAAGTTTTGGATAGCGTTTGCAAATATATTGGTAAATAAATACATAACGAATATAAATTGATTGATTTTAAGCCATTTGATCCGGGTCTTTAAATCAAATAGCACCACCCACTATTTTTGGCAAATTCCATATCCCTTATCGGAATTCGAGAGTTTTGGAGGAAACTCTTAGTAGGGTATGAGAGACTCATCATTACCAAGCCCACCTCACAATGATATGATGTTGGCTAGCATCAATAATAATGAGAGAGTACGCTTACTCATTTGCATCTCTTGCAAGTACCCATCTTATTTGGCCTCTAGAGAATGAAGCCTCACAATGATATGATGTTGGCTCCATTGCACTTAGTTAAGTCATTCCCACCATGCAAGTTCAAGTAGGGGTTCAAGAACAACCTCACAATGATATGATGTTGATCATTCTTGTTGCCTACCTTCACAATATCATGTATGCATATAGAACTCCTCCTGAGTGTAAGCACGCACTTTGTACTCCCCCATGATAGGGTGAAGTCGGTGTACGAGTCACAAACGATCGGAGCCTACCACGGTGGAAGGCCACGAAAGAGTGTTTAAAGCACTCTCACGCTTATCAACTTAATAATGGTTTGGTTGAGGGTTTTTAGGTCTCATCACATATAAGCATGCATTTTAATCTTATTAAAACAATTTGGTCTTATTACAACTATTGGTCCATGTGATTGATTTAGTTGTACATGATACTCCCACTATGCTTGTAAAATGGTTTTTAAAGAAAGAGTATATGGTACTACTAATATAAGGTTTGCATTCATTGATGGACTATATAGTTACCTTAGGGCCTTAGGATGACTATGAACCTTTGATTAGATCCAACACGAGCCTAGTGTTTAATCTCGGTCTAAGGATGGTGATTGATTTTAGTTACGCGTTTAATCATATTAAGGCGTGTTTTTCCTATTGGGCGTTGGACCCAACTACTCCAATTTCATGCATATCAAATAAAACAAGAAAAAGAGTACTTCAAAGTAAAGAAGAGCTTATGCTTTTTACAACATTTGATCAAAACAAATTACTTTAAAGCAAAGAAGAGCTTATGCTCTTTTACAACATTTGATCATATCAAATTACAACCAAAATCTAATCTACACATTCCCATGGTTCAAACAAATTTGAGATGACCTTTCACATAGCTCAATTATCGTAGGCTTAGGTTCATAATCACCATTTCTTTAATTAATTAACGCTTTAACTAATTAAACTTGAATGCAACATTTTCATTTGGTTTTTGTTTCCATAGAATTGATTTAAATGGAGCTAAATGAAATGAAAATCCAATTCTCTTTTAAAGATACAAAACTATTTTGTTCTTAACTAATTTGGGCCAAATGCAATAACCTCAACTTTTTGGGCTATGTTGCAAAACACAAACTTTTGAGGTCATTTTGTAAGAACACAAAAGTCCAATACTTCATGTAATTACAAGTAGAATCCAAAAATTTCATCAAATACAAAAACTTCATTAAATGAGCAAAACAATTTGTCCTTTAGTGATTTTGGGCCTTTACGTAAAAACGTAAACTTTCGGGTCAAAGTACAAATACACAAAAGTATCAAAATTTTATGTAATTGCATAAAAGCCCCAAAAGTACCCTGCATGTAGGGTGGCCGGTCATGGTGAGAGTTTTGTCATAAAACTTTTGAAATTTTTCAACAAAGTGAAAGGTGATGGGTTGAAAAGGTGATGGGTTGGTTTGAAAAAGTGATTTCCATAAAACATGGATCCTTGAAACAAGGAAAATGTGTAAGTGATTGATATGGTGTGAATGATAGAAAAGGATTGAAAATTCAAACCATCCATCACTAACAAAAAACTTTATGTCATCAACCAAAACTTTGAATCAAAATACCCAACCTTTTTGTTCTTGCCAAAAACATAACAAGAACAATAAAGAACATCCATGAAAACCCATAAGAGGTCCATGAACATTTTTCACCCAAAGACACCCCAAAAATTCTCAAACTTAAGGGAAAAAAACATATTACCATACTAGGGTACTTAGGGATTCCTAATGTCACTTTCAAACACTTTTAACAAGACAAACACGAACCCAAAAATCCACCCTTTGAATTTGGCCGAATTTTCCCAAAAATATGGCACCAAATTTTAGCTACAAAATTCATGCTCATATGAACTACATCTACAACATTTGAGATGACAAATTTTCTAACAAAATTTACATTCAAAGAAGCAAGAATAAAGCTTGTAACAATTATAACATTCAAATCAAAGACTGTGAACTACAAAACCCAAAAGGATTCACCAACTACTAGACTTAGGCTCTGATACCCCTTGAAGGAAATTTTGTGAAAAACATGTTCATTTGAGCAACATTTATGGCATGCAATTAACATTTAAAGGCGGAATCATGCTTGTATGCACTCAAAAACAAAACATTACCCATGAAATTCAAAGCCTATTAGAAAGGTGACCCAAGACTTAACTCAAGAACAAAGTGAGTTGAGAGATTTTATACCTTTGTTGATTCCTCTTTGCATAAGCAAAGGCTAATCACCCAAGGAGAGGGCCTTCATTCCTTGCTTCTTAGATCCATGGATTTCTTGGATGAGGATGGTTGAAAGGATTCTCCAAATTCCCAAAGTTGAGAACCTCTAATTTTTCCACACCAAAGATGGACTTGAAGAAGAGATAAATGACCTTGGAGGAGGAAAGATTGCTAGCTAATCTCCTCCAAGGGGCCGGCCTCCTAGAGAGAAAGGGAGAGACATGTTCTCTCCAATTTTCTCCAAAAGAAAACCCTAAGGATGAAATGGCTATAAAGTTGCCTTTATACTACCTCACAATGGAGTGGCAAACTTGCAATTAAAGCAAGTTCACTACCCTCCTCTATTTGGCCGGCCTTAAGGGTTTATTGGGCTTTCAAGCCCTTTGTTTATTCAAGTTGTCATACAACTTGAGTTAATGGGCTTGACATTCAAATCCCATTGGGCCTTGCGGCCCAAAACTAACCCTAGGTCTAAAACGAACTTATTTGTTTGATTAATTAACATATTAATTAATCCTAGCCATAAATAATTAAACCATTTAATTATCTTTACTCATCTTCGTTGTTTCTTCAATCTCTACCTTACACAATGTACAATCTATTAGGTTCCTTTTAGCGAGGCAGTGGGCAATTGTTTCTCTTAACGATCGATTGTGAATTGAAACTTACTTTCAATTCTCCCTTTAGTGATTATACATGTTTAGGGCTTCCACAAACCATGAGTGACACCTAGCAGTATGTCATGATTACCCAAGCTAATCAGAAGAGGTGGAGAACTTATTCAGTTTAGGATTACAATGCAATACGGTTTTTCTCTAATACAATACTCTTGACCACATTGTTTGGTTTAATAGTTCATTCATGTCTACTATCCAATGTGATTCATTTACTTATATGATTACCTTAAATATGATTTGGAACGACTTCCTAAATCTCATTTATACCCTGGCTAGAGATTCTTAATCATATCATAGAGTATTCTCCCTCAAACAGTTTGAAGGTTAGAGATCTCTTGTTGCGCATTCACTTGCCTCCATGGCTAAGTGGCTTAACCCCAACTATGTCGTGGACACCCTCGGATGGAGTGACTTTGACATAGTCAAAGATCAAGGACCTAACCATAAGACAACTATGATGTCTCAGGTCAAAGGACTACTTTACATTATCCCAACCATGAGTTCTCATGTGACATGAGTATGAGAACTCCTCGTTGATCGTGTTCAGTGGACTCATTCGCTATTGAGCACCTACATGCTTGTCTTGGTGTCAATCACACTAATGACTCGAGACCAGTCACTCTCTCTGAGAGAAGACACATCACGTACTAATCTTAACGGACTATCAATGCCCAATTGGCAATCCTATAATCAGGAACGTTTAGGATATGTATATGAAAGAGAATTGTCTCATGAATTTAACTTGTTTAAATTACATTCTCCTAATTACATATTCCTTGGACTTATCGTTTAAGCATATAACATTTATATGAGACGGCTTAAAATAATAATCTTTGCCCTTGATATTAAACTAGATTAGTTTAACATGTGAAATGTTCGTAAAGTATCATCATATGATTGGTTTTAGGGCACATTTCCAACAGTTACGGCCAACATGCCTTGATCTCGGTCGGGGTGTGTCAAAGAGGCTAATTAACTGTATCAAGACAAATGCATGAAACTGAAACGGTTTTTGAGATCAAATGGACATGGAAATGATATTCAATGAACTTTAGGAGATAACTTAATTATTAGTTTTTATTATTTCCGTTAGTTTTCATTTTCTTTAATAAAGACTTGAAAGTCCATTAGAACTAGGATTAGTGGTCATGTATTTGGCATTTTCTATTAACCTTTCCAATTCTTGCCGTGAGGTTATATTAAGGAGATCAATTCTCCTTGTGGAGAGTTAGAAAGCCACCAAACACAATTCATATCAAACCATAGAAGGGTTGTGGCATAAAAGGGAAGAGGAAGAGAAGTTTATAGTTTTCTTTTCTTTGCTAGGGCTATGATGTAGCCTGATCATGACTACTTAATTTCCTTGTTATCATGTTTTTCATCTTTCTTGAGTATCATTTGCTAATCGTAATGCGCTTAATTTTTATTTAGATGCTTGATCACCATCTAAGTTTTAGTTAAGTTGATTTGATGCAAGTTTGAGTAGATGCCATACTTAACTTGGGTTTAACTTCTTGCAACTGATACCATAAACACCTATTTGTAGATGTCATGCAATTAGTGTGATTTTCCAACGATTTCTATGAAGCTTAATGGGTTCTTAATTGTTTAAATTCGTCTAGATGCCATAGAGGGTTGACATGTAAGAATACTTTTGATGCAACCAGATGCCATGGCTGTTGAATAATTTAGGGAATTAAGTAGGATTATTTACGGTGAATTCGGATGCCCTAGGTCTACTTTTCTTATGTTTTCAATTTATAATTTACATGCATTTTATTTCCAAGCTTTATTTTGTTTCAATTTAATTCAAAATATCAAATCTTTTCCATTAAAACTTGTCAATTATAATTTGTTTCAATTTAGAAGACAGACTTTAGAATAAATTCGATCTATGTAAGACGATGTCCGTGCTTATATGCTATATTGTCATTTGATTCGTATACTTGCTAGCACAAAAATTCGAGACTTAATGAGCCTAATTTCGGTTATCTAATTTTCGCAACAAGTTTCTGGCGCCATTGCCAGGGATCAAATTTGATTCTATTACTTACTTAATTGGATTGTTACATCTTTTAATTGGTTTAGCTTTAATTTTACTTGTTAGTTTTTTTTTCAATAATAAATTATTTCCTAAGTCTCTTGTTAGCTTACCCATTGTTTTCTATTTTTGCCGACAAATGGAGCCACTTTACCTTGTTGCCAATACAAAATTCAAATTTGGGGGTAGATTGCCATCTACATCTTCATTTGCCTGTCTCTTTTAAACCCGAAAGTTTCTCTGTCCAAGAGCTTTATTTATTTATTTATATTTTTTTGTAACTTTGTTGTCTATTTTCATTATTCTTATCTTCATTATTTTTAGTCTTGTCACATCCCAGCCCGGGCCAGGATGTGACAATTTGGTATCAGAGCCAATCCCTAGCCGGAAGTGTGCCGACAAGGACATTGAGCCCCTAAAGGGGGTGGATTGTAAAATCCCACAGCACCCAGAGGAATGGATCATCTAAGCCTTATATGTATATTCCCATCTCTACCTAGCACGAGGCCTTTTAGGAGCTCACTTGCTTCGGGTTCCGTCGGAACTCCGAAGTTAAGCGAGTTCGCGCGAGAGCAATCTCATGATGGGTGACCCACATGGAAGTTTTCGTGTAAATTCCCAAAAACAAAGCCATGAGGGTGTGGTCGGGGCCCAAAGCGAACAATATCGTGCTACGGTGAAGTCAAACCCGGGATGTGGTGGGGTTCCCGGGTGGGGATGTGACAAGTCTTCTTCGTTTTAGTTCTTAAAAAAAATACATAAAAATATAAAATTTTGAAAAAATCAAAAATATTTTATTTTTCTTTGAGTCTTGTTTTTATTGGCTACTTTCCAATTCAATTATGAGATTTGGTCTTAATTTTTTCATAACTTTCAAGAAATTTAAGCTTGACATTAGTTCTTTACATTATTATTGTTTTAACCATATTTTTTTATGATCATGACTTGGAAAAACAAATGCACATAGCCTTGTTGATGTGAAACTAGAGCATGATTTAATGCTTCAGATGTGAATCTAGTGAGCTCATGTAATCCTTGTGAGCTTTTGAGCCAAAAATATATTGAACCACTATGCATCAATCTCATTTATTCTTGTGCATATGATTTCAATTTTACATGTATCTCTAGAACTTGCTTTATACCATTCATTGCATTTATCAATTCATGTAAAATATTGGAAACAACATAGGCATTTTTTTCTTCTTTCTTTTGAGCCTTTCTAGCCAACCCCTTATGATTATTTTCCCTAGTTAGCCCCGTTGAGCCTTATATAAGCCTTTTTGTTCTTAAACCTAAATATTCCCTACCCAGCCTCATGTAAAATTTTCATACCCTTTTCTAAGGATTTTGTAGAGCAATTTTATAAAGAAAGAGAGTTCAACATTGTTCATTGTTATTGGTTAATGAAGCAAAAATAGTGAAGTGAAAAGTTAAAAAAAAAAAAGTTGAAAAAGAAAGTAGTGCCGTAAAAATAACAATAAAATGTTTGAGAAAAAAAAAAGTTATATGTGGCAAGAAGAAAAGAATAAAAAAAAAGTGTAAAGTTGTGCTTAAGTAATTGCTTTCAAGTTATTTGAAATTCTCTCTAAAAGGAAAATTTGGAGTGCTCTACAAGTTTCTTAGACCCTTGTTTTTCTATTCCATTTCTTGTTTAGGCCACTTAACCCTTAGCCTCATTACAACCTTGTGAAAGACCTTTTGATCCAAGAAATTACTTGATATTGATAGTGAGCTAGGAGGACAAGCAAGCATATGGTGAGATGTACAATGAGATCATTTGAGTGACACATTAACCTACAAATATGAGTGAGTGTGTGTATGCCTTGTGAGAAGTTCACTTGTTTGCATATGATGATTTTAAGAAGTTTGAAATTTTATTGACATGGCTATTACACACTATACTCCAAGTTGGTTCGATTCAAATTTGGTTAACTCTTGGATAATGTCTTGAACTATTGTTGCTTATTTCTTGAAAGTTATCTCATGGTTGGTGTTTTCTCTAAGATTAAAATTTGGGAATTTAGCTAAAAAATTGTTGTGTTTTATTTTCTTTTGTTTTGCTCGAGGACAAGCAAAATCTAAGCTTAGGAGTATTTGATGGGTGCATATTTTCATATATTATTATCATAGATTTCCTTTGGATTTTGTCTACATGAATGGGTTAAATGCACTAATTATATTGTTTTAATTTATAGACATTCAATACCGGAGTTATGCAAAAAAAGGAGTGGAAAACAAGCTTTTCAGGTTTCTAGAGTAATTTCAGTGTAGCAAGAGGCTAATTAATTGCACCAAGACAAATGCATGAAACTGAACGGGTTTGGAGATCAAATAGACATGGAAATGCTATTCAATGGACTTTAGGAGAGAACTTAATTATTAGTTTTTATTATTTCCGTTATTTCATTTTCTTTAATAATGACTTGAAAGTCCATTAGAACTAGGATTAGTGGTCATTTATTTGGCATTTTCTATTAACCTTTCCAATTCTTGCTGTGAGGTTATATTAAGGAGATCAATTCTCCTGGTGGAGAGTTAGAAAGCCACCAAACACAATTCGTATCAAACCATAGAAGGGTTGCGGCAAAGAAGAGAAGAGAAAGAGAAGTTTATAGTTTTCTTTTCTTTGCTAGGGCTACGAGGTAGCCTGATCATGAATACTTAATTTCCTTGTGGCATTGTTGTTATCATGTTTTTCATCTTTCTTGAGTATCATTTGCTAATCGTAGTGCGCTTAATTTTTATTTAGATGCTTAATCACCATCTAAGTTTTAGTTAAGTTGATTTGATGCAAGTTAGAGTAGATGCCATACTTAACTTGGGTTTAGCTTCTTGCAACTCATACCATAAACATCTATTTGTAGATGCCATGCAATTAGGGTTTGTGTGATTTTTCAACGATTTTCATGAAGCTTAATGGGTTCTCAATTGTTTAAATTCGTCTAGATGCCATAGAGGGTTGACATGTAAGGATACTTTTGATGCAACCAGATGCCATGGCCGTTGAATAATTTAGGGAAAATCAATCATCAATATTGGGGAACTACTTGAGCATAACATATTAAAGGAATTAAGTAGGATTGGTTACGGTGAATTCGGATGCCCTAGGTCTACTTTTCTTATGTTTTCAATTTATGATTTACATGCATTTTATTTCCAAGCTTTATTTTATTTCAGTTTAATTCAAAATATCAAATCTTTTCCATTAAAGCTTCTGAATTATAATTTGTTTCAATTTAGTAAGATAGACTTTAGAATCAATTTGATCTCTATGGGACGATATTCATGCTTATATGCTATACTGTCATTTGATTCATATACTTGCGAGCACAAAAATTTGAGACTTAATGAGCCTAATTCGGTTATCTAATTTTTGCAACACTACCTTCCCTTGTTGAAAGCATTTTTGCTCACCGGGATTAGCTCTAGGTATGCAAAGTATGCTTACCACCCATCGTATATCTTGTTATGTGTCTTTTAAAACCAATCACCTCACCTTACTTACCTCACTGGGTTGGCGACAGTAACCAAGGGTGAAGTCATAAAAGGACCAGAATGGCCCTAGGCTTGCCCTGACATTTTCTTCACCTAGAATAAAAATTAGAGTTAACCCTCTTATTTCCAAAGATTTTCAGGGATTAGGCCCTAAACCAAAGAGAGAGGAAGTAGGCGAGAGAGTTGGTTTTCTTAGCGTTTTAATCTTTTCTATTTGGTGATGGTTGTTGTTGACAAACTTGAATTATTCTCCCATCCACGTTGGATTTTCAAGTTCTCTTCAGCCCGTTTCTATTAGGATGTTTTCTTTGCCAATCAACACGGCCCTTGATTGGTCGAGACGAAATGATGAAATGGAGTGGAATTGAAAAATCAACACCACCGTCATCGAGCAAACAAACATGAGAATCAGACCAAAAATCTAGAGTAGCAAAGTAATGGCAAAAATAGATAGTGTTGGAACCAAATCTGCACACTGTCGTGGATGGTGGAAGGACAAATTCAAGCAATCTATAAAACAGAGAACAACCGTGAGCAAGCCTAAGACTGGGGGACGTGCCGGCCAAAGACTCTTCGACATTCAAGTTAGTAACCAATTTTAGACTCAAGTAGTCGGCAAGAGAATTAAAGTATTAAGATTGCATTACTAAAAACAAACCCTAGATGGGGGGTTTATACTGTATAGAGAGAGACCATTTTAGGATAGATTATTTACAAGTAGATATTGCACCTTCTTAGGAGTTGTGATTACTTACGGCGCATGCAAATTCTTAGATTGTAGGAACTCCAAGACTTATGAGGAATCTAATTATATCCTTATCTGGATTAGATCTCATGCCTTGCAGAACAAGCATGGCCATACCAGCGGAGTCGCTCAGACTTTGCCTAGTACCGCAGAACAGGATGATGGTGGCACCGCTACTCTGTTTAACCCAACTCCGCCTGGAGCTGTTGAGTCCATGACCGGACTTTTGAGGCAGCAGTATTCTGATCAACTTTACTCCGACCTTGAAAAATCATGGTTCCATAAATAGCTCTTAACCCTAATGTCTAGAACAATCCTCCAATCTGAAACATGCAATCAAGGCCATTACGTTAGAAAACTGATGCAATTTAGAACTTTGGTTCCAATTTCGTGAATTTAATTTAAATTTGCAAGAAAATTTGAGAGGGAAATAACGATAAAGAGGGAGGGAGTTAGAGAGATAGCACAGATGAGAAATAGACAAAAAGAGAAAAGAAGAAGGATCACAAAGAGAATGAGCACATAGTAGACCTCCAACAACTTTCCATTAAGTATGCTTGGGAAATGTCAATGCTTCAGGTTGAGCACAAGTAGTCGTTTAACGAGGTGAATGAGGAAGCATATGATTTTGATGATTTTGGATGCCTCATTGGTTATGCCTGGATAAATCATGCTAAAGGTTGGGACATTTACAAGATTTCGAAGAGATCGCCACATGAACTTTTCTCCTCCGCAACACCTACTGGACGAGATCTCACATTTAGAGGCAGAGTGGGAAGAGCTTATCTCCAAAAAAGATTTGGACCCCGATGTACCCAAATAATCCTCTGCTACGTCCAAGGGGAAAAGAATTGTGGAAAATTCTTGAGATTTTCCTGGCTAATAGAGGGTATGTCCCGTCTACGCCTTCAAATCATTTTCTTTTGCAATGTGGACTATTTTTTGCCATTTCTTTATTTCATGAGTGAATCTAAACCCGATAAATTTATTTAAAGAAGACGAACTTTATATGGGAAATAAGTGGTAGACCGGAATGCAGATAAGTTTGTGGGTCCAAGACAAAGCTAGAAAGGCCCCCCTATGGCAACATTGATATGGGGAACCTTGCTTCCCAAAGTTAGCATTCATATAGTATTCTCATCGCGATCTCCAGAATACCACCTTACTTCGGTACTAGGAATTAAACATTAAACTCATGAGAAAACTTTTGCTTCTACACTAAATGAGATGCATTTATCGGAGTAAAGACCTTTAAATTGAACCTAAAGATAATTTGCAAATAGATGTTGAGTGTTTTGTGCCTTGCTCGAGTTATTGGGCCAAGGGTCTTAATATTTCGCAACATGATGCTAGGGGAAAGTGATTAGCCTGAATTTTGTATCCGTTTACGAAAGTTCGTTGGAAACATGATCGTCAACATGTAGGTCGGAAGCACATTTCAAATCATTTTGTTAGACCTTAGCTTTGGACCTGAGCATATCCGATCAGACTACCTCAGTTAGTTTGACCAACGCATTTCCGCGTATCAAAGCTTCGTTGGTCAAACAAACCAAGGTAACGCACGGTGTTGCAGAACATACTTGGCTTAGTATGCTGGTTCTGGATAGAAGTAGTCGTACTTGGTGTCAGAGTTCAGAGCCATCTTCAGATGATTTCCAAATTGCCATTTAGACTATTCCCTCGAATGACGTGGAGCCCGGTTTGAATGTTATAACCCACAACTTTACTGGTTGTATAAACTTTTCAGAAACTGGATGGTGCATTGGACTTCTAGGTCAAGGTGCCATGTGCCAGTACCCGTAGCTTGTCAATCATTACCGCTCTTATAACGGTTTGAGTCTCCCAAGCTGCTAACTGTTCAAGACAGATTGGGCTAAATAAGGCTCCATTAGCAGTGTAACTTTGAACTTTTTTAGACTTGTGTTCATGCAAAGTTTTCAAAGTTTGGAACGAGTAGGGTACTCCCTGCATCATAAAAAAAAAACAAAAACAAAAACATTCAAAGTAGATAAACTTTCTTTTATTCATAACCAAGAGTAAAGTTGGTTGACAAATGGGTGTGATTGAATCTGAAAAAGATTGCCTACATATTTCCGGGATGAAGAATCAAATCATTGGTGCATTTCTAAAAAAATATATGATATAATGTAAAAAATTACCCAGGGATCACTTTTGACGATTAGCTTATGGTAGGGCGTGAAGAAATGAGTTCTCCATGGACTTATCTTTGCTTAGATGGCGACATTGCGATTAGTTCCATAGATGACTGCCTACATATCATGTGGAGGGAATCAAACCGCTTGTAGTCCGTAATGTGTTGTGCTTGTTTAAGTTAGCTGGAATAGTTAGCAAAAGGTTCAATTTTTCCCAGTTGGGGCCCTGTCTCTCAGTGTCGATTCTTTTACTTCTTTGGTTCAATCTTCTATTCATTATTATTCCTGGATAGCGAGGCAGGGTACTACCTATTGGGGGAATAGTGCTCATTGTGTGCAACCATTCTCGACCGAGGATAACTTTATAGGGAGATGGGTAGCCAAATCACATGGAAAACCTTCAGGTATTCAGACGATTTTGCTTGCACCTTGAGTCGTAGCATTCCCACAGTATTGTGTGGAATTCCATCAAGAGCTTAGATGGTGGATCTTCTGAAGTTGACTTTATCGAGGACACCCATCATTCTAGCTACACCCATGAAGAGGAAATTGTCTTTCAACCCATTATCTATCAGAACCCTGTCTACCATGGCATTAGAGATTTGTAACTTGACTATATGGGTGCCATTGGGAAGAACATATGTTTACTGGTTTGGTGACAAGGTTTCTTAGGTGATGTGTTCCTTGCATCATATTTTTTCCTTTCTGCGCCCTTTTGAAGTAATCTCGTTTTCATCATGCGCAATTGATGGTCGGGAATGATTTATTCCTCGAATGGCGAGGCAATAATAAACCCGGGATCTTTGAAAATCTTTCGGTGCATGCCTTTGGGACAAGCTTCGAGGCCATGTGGCATTGATTTAGATTTGCTGTCTCTAGAAATGCCTGAGTGGTAGAGACTTCAAGGCGTGCAACGGTGTTTTCGATAACGTTCATCATTTCGTCTAATCTGGAGAGTTTGGTTCGTTCCTTGGTTTGCAGGTTCTTCTTAAGATCTTTCACTGATGTATGTATCTATAGGTTGTCTTCCCAGACCTGATCCATAAAGGAGGCATCTTTGCTCCTTGGGTCTGTGTTTTGCCATGGGATGATATTCTAAACGTAGCTTCCATAAGGTGGAGTGATCTGGTCGAGAGGAATATGAGTTCACTCTCAATGAAAGCACCAATTATTGGAACCAAATTTGTGCACCTCCGTCTAAGCACAAATCTGAATAATCTGCAGTACAATGAAACAACCGTGAGCAATCCTAAGGCTGATGGGGTGTGTCGGCCAAAGGCTTTCGATGGTCAAGTTAATGAATGATTTTAGACTCAAGCAATGGACAAGAGAATTCAGGTGTTTAGATTGAGTTACCATATATGAACCCTAGATGGGTGTAGTTATACCATGGGAGAGATATCTTTTTAAGATAAAATTCTCGTTCAAATCCAGGAGAATCCCAAAGGATATCTAGAAGTATATATTGCATCCTTTTAGGAGTTCTAAGTAATTGTGACGGACACCAACTCTAGATTGTAGAAACTCTAAGACTTATAGTATTTGATTGTGTCCATATCTAGATCAGATCGCGTGTATTGCAGAACAAGCATGGTCATCCCGTGGACTCGTAATAGTGGCACCGCTACTCCGTCTGATGCAGTTTCGCTCGAAGCTGACGAGTCCAAGACGGACTTCTGAGGTAACTGTATTCGGATCAGACTTACTCTAACTCTGAAATTATGATCTCATATTAATTTATCCGACTGAAATAATTAGTATAATTCAACGTGCCAAACGAGTTGTCATAAACTCAAAGTGATACAGACCCTGGCATAAAAAAAAAAAAAAAACAAAAAGTAAAAAAGGCTTAAGACCCCGACGCTGCGTTTTGCTTTTAATTTGGAGGGGTCTAATGTATAAAAGCCCTACCAAAACCCTAATCCAATTTCCACCACCTCTATCTCTGTGTATTGGACTCTTGAGCAGCCATGGGAAAGGTGAAGGGCAAGCACCGTTTGGACAAGTACTACAAACTAGCCAAAGAGCATGGCTACCGCTCCCGAGCTTCATGGAAGCTTGCCCAGCTCGACACCAAGCACCAATTCCTTCACTCTTCTCACGCCGTCCTCGACCTCTGCGCCGCGCCCGGCGGTTGGATGCAAGTCGCCGTGCAGCGCGTTCCCGTCGGCAGCCTTGTGGTCGGCGTCGACTTGGTCCCTATCGCCCCTGTCCGCGGCGCCTTCTCGATCCAACAGGACATCACCAAGCCAGAGTGCACGGCCAGGCTCAGAAAGCTGATGAAGGAGAATGGCTGTTCGGCTTTTGATTTGGTGCTTCATGATGGGTCTCCCAATGTCGGCGGCGCGTGGTCTTCGGAGGCCACTGCTCAGAATGCTTTGGTCGTTGATGCGGTGAAGTTGGCTACTCAGCTTTTGGCTCCCAAAGGAACATTTATTACTAAAGTATGTGTTGAATTTCATATTGGCAATTGGGTTTTTGTTGGTTTGTGTTGGATTTTTGGTATTCTGTGAGAAATGGGTTAATTCAAGTGAAAAGTTTAAACTTTGAGTTGTTAAGTTTCAAGTATTTTTCTACATTTAATATTTTGGTTTCATAATTGAAGTTCGTTTTTCGGTTCAATTTATATTCTGAATGGGGCCGCAGTTGGAATTAATTTTACTTCAGTGTGAATGAAATTCCTGTTTTCAATTTGTTTTTGGAACTTAAGCATGTTAATATATCAAGAATTGAATTGTGGACGTCCTTAACCATATAAGTATTTTGTTTATGTGTTTCGATTAGTTTTGTTTAAGAAAGATGGGCGCTTATTATTGTTTTGTCGCAGATCTTCAGGTCGCAAGATTATAATGCTGTCTACTATTGTATGAAGGAGGTGATTTTCTAGTTCTTATTTATTGTAATCTTTAGATTGACGGACTAGTTGATCCTAGTATATAGATCACAAAACATATTTATTCCAAACCTCTGGATTGATTAACACGTCTGATCCTGGTATATAACCTGCAGTTATTTGAGAAGGTTGAACAGGATAAACCAGCAGCTAGTCGTAGCTCATCTGCGGAGACATATCTTTTGGGTTTTAAGTACAAGGCTCCTGCAAAGATTGATCCACGTCTACTTGATGTGAAACATCTATTTAAGTCTGTAGAACCTCAGAAGAAGGTAACTCATATTAGATGAAACATAATACCAGCTTTACATAAGTACAAAATTCTTTCCTTTCTTAAAAAAATTATTGTTTTAATGTATTTGTTTCTCCTTGTAACTCCTTGATATAGGTGGTAGATGTACTAAGAGGAACAAAGCAAAAAAGACACCGTGATGGGTAAACGTTCTTTCTAATTTTTTTTTCTTTTATATCTTTACCTTGATTACCATAGTATGAGCTTCAGCATTGTAATTATCAAAAACTGGGTGATTGCATGTGTTTTTTTGCAGGATTTTATAGTCTTTTAAGTGGTAATTGTTTTTCCATATAAATTTCCAACAAGGGTAGGAAGGTTTTAACTGCAGAGTAACACAGATGGGTTAATTATTTTGTTCTATCCATCATTGACCTTGTTTGTTCAAACTTTTTTGAGTTCTTATGATTGCTATCTCGACCCGGTTCTCTTTATATTTTTGAGTTCCTGTGATTGCTATCTCAACGTGGTTCTCTTTATATTTTTGAGTTCCTGTGATTGCTATCTCATAAGTGTTGCCTGATTGTGTTCTATATACAGGTATGAAGATGGAGACACAATTTTGAGAAAAGTGTCTTCTGCTGCTGCTTTCATTTGGTCTGATGTTCCTCTCGATATCCTTGGTTCTACTACTTCCATAAGCTTTGACGATGAGGCATCTTTGCCCATCAAGGGTCATGCTTTAACAACAGAAGAGGTAGTCATTTCTTGGTTTTTTTTTGTGTGCATGTTCTCTTCATATAGATTTTACTTTCCCCTACTAGCTGAAAAAATGAGTTTTATCTGCCCCTTAAATACTTTGGAACCCTTGTAGTGTTCCAACCACTTTAACTATTAAGGTTTGACAGGTTAAAACTCTCTGTGATGATCTGCGTGTTTTGGGGAAGCAAGATTTCAAGTACCTTTTGAAGTAAGAAATGCTGTTTCTTTTATCTATAAAATGCTCTTTTAGATTTAAAGATTGTATTTTGTAGCTAGACCGTTAGATTCTTTCCGCCCTTTTTAATCTGTAAATCACGTCTCTCTGCTGTAACAGAATTTTTTTAGGAAAGCTAACGAAAAGTCCTCAAAATTTTTATTTTTAATGAAAAATGACAAATAAAGGTGCAAGTGAATGGTACCTGGAAAGGTAACAATGTCCTTTTTCGTTAAAAGTGAACAGTACCGGGAGTGTTTCATTAAAACTCCCAATTTTTTTTCTCACGTTAGCTTTACAATTATTGAGGGAAGGTGGCTCTGCATTCTCTCTGCATTTTTTTTTCTCTCGTAATCATTACAGTTATTGAGGGAAGTGTCACCAATTAATTGTTAACTGTAAGAGTTGGAATCACTGTGTCTGTTCTTTTATGGTCTATGATTCCTGATTAAAGTTTGGGTATCTTCATACTGTTTGAAGCAATTAATACCAATACGTTTATGAATTTGGAATGCATCTACTAGACATACAGTACATTTCAGTCTAGGTTACTTGTTTCTTAATGCATACTAAGTTGTTATGACTGTATTGTCATTTAGGTGGCGGATGCAGATAAAAAAGGCCTTATCTCCGTCCCAGAAGGCTGATGCTTCTACTACAGATGTTGAAAAGGAGGAAAATGAGGAGGATGATGAAGACAAAATACTCAATGAAATGGAGGAGCTGACGTATGCTATGGAGCGCAAGAAGAAACGAACAAAGAAGCTTCTAGCAAAAAGACGAGCTCAAGTTTGTAGCTTATTGCTTTCTTTTTGCGAATATTTATGCATGATTACCTGCTGTTATTGTTGAGTCATGAAACTGGTAGATGGTTAATGTACTGGGGGAATATACACCATAATTTGGAGATACGATGATAATTAATTAAATGAAGCCTGAGATTGTAAAGTTAAGACTTTGTAATAGGTTTTAAATCCATTAAGCAGTGCGATGGACTTGGAATCGCCACCTCTATTGTATGTTTGTATGCGCATTTTAGTTGGATTTGGTGCCTAAACAGGATTGCAAGGCTTGCCCCAGTTTGACCATACAGTCTTTACAAAGTTACTTATTGGAGAAGATAGTCTAACCTTTTCTATCAAATAAAAAGCTGAAAGTTTGACAGCTTCTCTTTTTAAGTTCACAAATAGTCCGCCTTCTCTTTTCCCTTTTTTGTAGTTCAACAAACTTATCCATGTAGAGTTAGATGTAAAGTTGTGATCTTTCCGGATAAGAACTATTGGTTATTTCTTTATTATGAGTATCAATGTATGGCACATTGATCCTTTTCATTAAATCCGTATATTGCAGGACAAGGTACGGAAGGCAACAGGGATGCAAATAGATGCGCTACAAGATGGTTATACTGACAATGAGTTGTTTTCTCTCGCTTCCATCAAGGTATGCTTTCATTTCACAATCTACCTTGGCATGTTGATTTTTTTTTGTCTCGGGAATCAGATTTCTGATTGAGGAGCTTTTTTTCGAGCCTTGAAAGTTCATTTTGATGGGCCTTTGGGGAAGTTAGATTATATTTTTCAAGTCCTTGGTACAATATAAAGGCTTCTATTTCATAATTTTTCTTCTTTTCATGAGCCATTGGGACTTTAATATACTTGATTTATTTATTTGTTCTGAAACAGAAGAGCATGAAGCTATTATTTAAATATTTAAAAATGGTATTACTGTTCTCTATAATTTGGAAATACCCATATTTTTTATGTTTATAATTTTGCAATAGATGTTTCAAGCAGAACTAGTATGCTACTAGCTTACTGTTAGTTGGCTTTTCTTTCTCCCATTGTCTGTTGACATTTGAAAGGATTTCATTTATTTCTCATCAAAGATCAAAATCTTTCTTTTTGTTTTTATATTCCTTAATTTTTTCTTGACGGAGATAGCAGGTTCTGACTTTACCAACTCTGTGTATAAATATGAATGCATATCTTGACTGCATTCTTGTCCTTCAGGGTAAGAATGATCTGGTAGTGGTTGATTCCACTGAATATGATGGTGAGAATGGTGACCTTGGAGATGCTGAAAATGAGGAAACCCATGAGAATACCCAAGAAACATCATCCAGTGATATGGACTCTGATGATGAGCGCAGAAGGTTATTCTTCTTGTACCTTATATTAGCATTAGATAAAAAAATAATTCTATCATCTGTATTAAATCACGTATTACCATTTATGATGTTAGATATGATGCACAAATGGAAGATCTTTTCGATAAGGCCTATGAACAGTACACCTCCAAAAAGGAGGGAAGTGCAAAGCAGCGGAAACGTTTAAAACAAGCACATTCTGAGGACGCTCAACTTTTGGAGGTATGAAGTTTTCATTATGCGTGGTGATATAAACAAAGACACTTTAGGTATGGTCTCATGCTGTGGGTCTGTAGGGGAGTAGTATTACTTAAAATCTCAATATCTTTCTGCAGAATTTTTTTTTTTTTTTTTTTTATAGGCATGAGCGCATGGATGATAAAAGTATTTATATCTACAGCACAATACTCTGCTTGTGCTCATAAATTTATTTATTTATTATTTGGCCACTCAGGATGTTGATGGCAGTGATATAGTTCAGTCTGATTATGATTCAGACAAAGACCAGGGTATTCAGGAATCAAATCCTCTCTTGGAATCACTTGATGAGGGGGACGGACCTACCCAAGAGGAAATTACAAATAACTGGTTTAGTCAGGATATCTTTGCCGAAGCTGTAGAGCAGGGGGATTTGGATAACTCTGGTAGTGAAGATGAAATGCAGGTTGAAAAGCAGGAGAAACTTCCCGTGCTAGAAAAGGCCAATGAAAAGACTGCAATTCAGAATGCTAAGAAAAATACTGGAGATGATGCTGCAGGGACCAAAGGCCATAAACTTCAAGCTTCAAAGGCTGACGATGATTTTGAGATTGTCCCTGCTCCGGGTACAGATTCAAGTGATGACTCATCATCGGATGAATCCGAGGATATGGATATAGATAAAAAAGCCGAGATACTGGCGTGTGCAAAGAAAATGCTGAGGAAAAAACCAAGGGAACAGATGCTTGATGATGCCTATAACAAGTACATGTTTGATGATGACGGCTTGCCCAGATGGTTTTTAGATGAGGAGAAGAGGCACCGTCAACCAATTAAACCTGTGACCAAAGAAGAGATTAATGCCATGAAAGCACAATTTAAAGAAATTGATGCCCGTCCTGCAAAGAAGGTGGCAGAGGCTAAAGCTCGAAAGAAGCGAGTTGCCTTTAGGAAGCTTGAGAAGGTTCGGAAGAAGGCAAACACAATATCTGACCAGCCAGACATCTCTGATCGTTCAAAGAGGAAGCAAATTGAACAAATGTATAAGAAGGCTGCGCCTAAAAGGCCTCAAAAGGAGTATGTGGTTGCAAAGAAGGGAGTTCAAGTCAGGGTTGGCAAGGGTAAAGTCCGTGTGGATAGACGGATGAAAAAGGATGCAAGGGGTAGTGGGCCGGGTAAAAGGCCCGGAAAAGGCAATTCGAAGAAAGGAAAAACTGCTGCCAAGGGTGAGAGAGGAGGCAAGGGTGCCGGAAAGGGTGACAGAGGCAAGGGCCCCGGAAAGGCTTCAGGAAAGCCAACAGGCAGGAAGGGTAGGAAGTGAGAAAATATGGGCAAGCACGACTGAGCTTCCGCGTAATAGCATGTTCGTTAGCTTGCACGATTGATTTTGTTTTTCTTCTGCTATCTCATTTTTGTTTATTGGAATAAGTTATAATTGTGAGTTATTTGTTGTAGCCATCGTGGTTAAAACCTTAATCCTTCAGCAACGGAACAGTCTTTTTGTAAAGTTATGAGGGGTTTTACTTGGGTTTCTGTAGTTTAAACATAAACAGTTGTCCGTTAGTTCCCTTGGTGACAAAGAAGTTGAAATTTTGCTACCGTTAGTTTGAACAATTTCACTTGTCCCTTAACTTGAACTTTGGAATTTTAGTGCCTGTTTGATATTCATCAGTTTTTAGTTTTCATAACTAGACTCTAGTGTTAATGGTTTAGGCCTTCTTATCCAGTAATAGGCCTACCGCACCTTCACTCGCCGGAAATCAAGCCCAGGAGCAGACTCATTAGAATAAACGGAAGTTAGCTAGTAATTAGATCCATTGGAGTTTCCCGGAGCGGCGCGATATTCAAACCGAACATGGCACAAGACCGATCTGGATCTGTTAATGTTTGGGTCGATAGTTGCTGGCTCCTTGGTAGTACGCTTCAACCCCACCATCCATCCCAATTTCTTTCCAGCTACTTTCTTTCTCAGAGCTCCCTAATAACAAGTAGCTAGCTCACACTGTAATGTCATATTTTTG
>VIEB01000835.1:0-32382 GCA_006547085.1 Malus baccata
GTGCAATGGCGTTCTAGGATTCATATAGCCGACCCCACTTAGTGGGAAAAGGCTTTGTTGTTGTTGTTGTTGTTGTTGGCGAAAGAAGAGGTGGAAGAAAAGAAGAAGAAAGAGAGAAACGAAAGCATCTTACGAAACCCACGCAGGTGAACCCCTTTGATTCTCTTTTGCTAAGCGGGAGAAATGGAGGGGGAATCAGTGTTGCAGCTGGTTGCGAGATAGTGACAGAGAAGTTGATGGGAAAGAATAGTCCAGAAGAGGAACAGAAGAGCAAGGAAGCAGGTGGAACACCCCAGATTTTTCAGCCTGCTTCCATTTCACTGATGACAAACACGTGTAAAACATGGCGCAATTGAAATTAAACAGACCAAGCAGGGTCAATTTCGTCAGATCACTGTTAATGAACAGTGTTTTCGGTTTGGGTTTTAGTATATAGTATATACTAGAAAGTGATGCGCGGGATTAGAAATTGTATGGATAATTATGTTTGAAAAACTACCAAAGTTAAATCTAGTATCATCAGCAGATCTATAACTTTCCAACAGTATATAAATGTGAGCTGATAAATGTATCTCTAAGTTTCTAGATGTATTTAAATTGAAACTAAAAGATCCATAACTAAGGTTTCAAATGCACTATAGTATTGATTAATCTAAATAGAACTACCTCAGCAAAGCAAACAATTTTACTTCCCTTAGGAATATTATTGTTTTGTTACTTTACAAAGTGAATTTGTTTGAAAAGATTGAAAGTCAGTGGGTTTCAACTTTGAAATCCTATAGCATGATAGATTAAAGAACCAGTTTCTACAATTATATTCAACACCATTAAACCACACCATGACATCATCTTGCAGGGAGCAAAAAAGAAATTTATACAAACAATTAGAAAGAATATAATTGTAAATATAAAGTTACGTGATTTAATGGTTCAAAACTATGAAAACCACGTAGATATTAAGAAATAAAAAGTATATTGAAACTGAAGACTTACTTGAGCTGAGAGTTTAGATAATGTTTTAAGAGTGATAAAAGTTTTGTTGGATTGAGGTGGTTGTAATGAGATATTTTCTTCTGCACAAAGAGTTTCAAATGCATGTTACCTAGGAACATAACATGCTAAAATAGAAAACTCTGAGCTAAGGTAACATTAAATTTCCATACAATGTTTTAGCCTTTTAACCAAGGTTCTAAAAATCGCTAGGCGCTAGTCGGACGGCTGGCTGGGGCCTAGCGCCTAGGCGGGGCCTAGGCGGGAGCCTAGGTGGACTAGGCGGATTTAAGTAAATCTATCATATTTTAGGTAAATAAGTGTCTGCTTCTACTTGAAATATATATAATTTCATCATAAACTACAAAATAGAATGCATATATATCATGAAGTATTGAAACATAATGAAAACATGTGAAATAAGGATATAATGTTTGTTCATTCAAGTATGCAACAAGTCTCTTACAATTTATTGGAAAAAAACAAAATGCAAAATGAAAGTTATGTATTTTCTGTCTAAGTGAGTTGCAACCTAGGCGGGTCTAGGCGGATGCCTAGGCGGGCTAGGCGAGTGCCTAGGCAGGCTAGGCGGGTGCCTAGGTGGTCTAGGCGGTGGGCTGGGGCCTAGGCATTAATCGGGGCGGTGGGCTGGGGCCTAGCGCTTAGGCGGGGCCTAGGCGGCGCTAGGCGGGGATTTTTAGAACAGTGCTTTTAACATACTCAAGAGTCTCACATTTTTCCTAGAAAATCAATCAACATTAAATTTCATAATCTAAAAATAAACCCAAAACCCATCTCAGGTAAAACTAATCCCAATAAAATTAAAAAACTCATACATTCAAACTTCAAAGAGCAAACAAAATTAATAATAATAAAATTAAGAAGTGAAAGCTCACAGATCTTGGGATTGAATGTCCTTCCTTTTGCATCTCTCGCTCAACAATGCATGAACACAGCATATACAACCTTTTCACTTGCGATCTCCGCATATCCTTGATAATTAAAAAGAAGTAGAAGCACAACATACCACTGAGCATTAAACCTAAACCCAACTAAGGAGATCAGGTAACCTACTCAAACATACCAACTTAGGGTCCTTGTGCCACTTCAACATAACTTTGCAAATAGACAACCTTATGTCCTCACATTTGGCAACAATTTCCATGTCTCATAATTTCCCCTAAAATTGGCAGCCAATAAAGTGATATAAGTAGAGGAGAATCAAGCAATGGAAACTCTACCCATACGCATATAACACATGTTTGACTGACCTCAGGTCCATAGAAAGGATGTCATGGTGCACAACCTCATAAAGATCTTAAACATCCTTAACTGCACCTTTCCCCAGTTTGGGCTTTCCTCCTTCTTTCTGTGCATTATATAAAATGAAGCGAAAATTTTGAGAAAAAAGAAATCAATATACCAGAAAATATGACAAATAAATAATTATATAATAAATATCAATTTTATGTAATTAGAAGAAAAGAAAACTCAGAAAGATAATTTAAATTTTAGAGAGCTGCATTCGAAGCGTTCGACAACTATCACAGGAAGCTTGCAACCAATTACGGTGACTACCCAGTTCACAATTGTGAAGTCGAAAGAGGAACTTACAGAAATCATTTCTACTCCCTCAGGATTTACATATCACAAGTACTCATTGCTAGTCTCATCATAGCCTAAAAGAAATTCAGAAAACCATTCATACCACACATGAATTTAAAGAAGAATCTGACAATCCATAAATAAACCAATCTAAAGCAAAGAGTTCACTCATAAGTTTTACCTCCATAGTAATAGGCAGCAGACAGATAATAGTTATGGAGATAAATGAATCCATGAAATCAGGTAACAATGGGGTACCAGAGCACTCTGATGTGATTTGTCCATTTGCAGCATTACCAGAATGAATAGACCCGTATTGGTTAACAGAAGGCTACATGGAAAAAGAACTTAAGCTTGGAACCACCACATATAACATAAATGAATGAATGTTTCAAATGTAGTTTGTTAATAGTTTTTCACGATCAATTGTTGTGATACCTAAATACCTTATCTCACCCTGTTTAATTTATATCACGTCTCATACCATAACTACAAAGAAATAAACAGTTACACATTTCTCAAACAATCAACTTTCATAATATACAAAATAAAACTATCACAATATAACAAAAAAAAAAAAAAAAAAAAAAAAAAAAAAAAAAAAAAAAAAAAAAATTTTTCCCCAAAAACCCCAAAGGAAAAAAACCAAAATGATTTAAAGGGCTTTGAAAGCTTCACACAAAAGCCCCAATAAACGAAGAGTAACATCTCCTAAAACGAAAAACAGAAGCAAATCATACGCCCAGACGACGAATCTAACGATATAAACAAAACCCAAAATTACAAAAAAATAAAAAATAAAAAAAAAATTCATACACAAATCCCAACTGAATATCGAAAACTGTCAGCGAGATTCTCTCACCTATGCAAATATCTCGATCATTGTCAGATTCCAATCAACTTTAGTTAATTGAATTAACGTTAATAAATTGTAATAGGAAGTAATGATTATGTCCAACCTTCGGGTCAACATTTGTAGGCTATATCTACAAAAACTACCAAAAAAATTTAAAGGCCATACTAAGAAAGTAAAAAAACTCATCAGCAAACGCCAAACGTTGGAGGTAAAAATAGGGACCATGATAAAATCGAAAAAACCAACAAAATTCCTATTGACTGGAAGATAAGATAAGGTACAATGAGGTTTCATACCCTTTATATACCTTGAGCCCAAAGTGGTTCCAAGGTTGCACAGGAAACCCCAAAATTGCAACCCCACCGTTTCCTGAAATTGAAAACTAAATCATATCCAAGCGCACACACAATTCAAAGCCTCATCACCCATAAAAGGTCGTACCCAGTGCACAAGGCTCCCGCTTTACGCAGGGTCTGGGAGAGGTGAATGTCGGCTAGCCTTACCCCCATTTTATGGAGAGGCTGCTCCCAACTCATCACCCATAGCATAATCTAATTAAAAATATTACCCAAAAAAAAGATTCGATTTTTAATATTTTAAAATTGAAGAAAACAAAACCCAAAACGTTAACCTTTTTGACTTAAAATCATCTTCAATCCAAATCAAAAAGCTGAAGAAGCTTAAACTGCTTCGAATTTTTCCAGCGAGCCAAGATTTGACAGGGATAGAAACGAAGGTTTAAGAGCGATGGAGACCATGGCGACAGAGAAAGGGAGAATAGCCTGCAAAACACTGAGAAGCGGGCGAGAGAGAGAAGAGAAATGGAAAGCAACGAAAGAAAAAGCAGAGAACCGATAAACTGCATCGATGATGGACGCGTGCCAAGCGAGGAACAGAAGATCGAACCTAAAGGCACACGGATGAGAGACGCGTGGGCTGGGAGGACAAAACTGTCATTTTACTGTGAAAAAAAAAGCCGAAGAACAACCGGGGGCATTTTCGTCTGCGCACTGTCTGTGAACAGTGCACCCGAGTTTGGGTTTTAGTATATAGATAATATAGACTGCGTTTGTTGCACTGGACTAGCTTCAGAAACTAAGCTAGACTGACTTAAAATAGACTAAGCTGGACTAACTTAGTGAAGCGTTTAGTGCAGTGTCGGACTAAGAAACTGGATAATATAAATAAGTGAAAAATGGATCTTATTTTTTTTAACTAAAGAAATCTAATGCCTAAATAATGTTGAATACCACGTCGTGAAAAATTGTTTCAGTTGATAAAATTTACATCCAATGTTTGAAACTTCAAGGCCTACTTGAAAATAAATACAATAAATATTACACCAAAAGCCATGTGTAGAACATATATAAGATATTCTACAAGCAAATGTTTACAATAAGAAATAAATACAATAATCTTCATACACAAATGTTGTTAAAGGATGTCTTCAGAAGTCTTGTTGTTATGAGCTGAATTGAGTCCCAATACTGAGTAAATGGCATTCAAGATTCCCCAAGTTTAACACAACAACAACTCCCGTCTCACAAAATTTAGGAATGCTAATGAGTCTCCTTTTCATGTAAACCAACAAAAGTCCCTGTTAGATACATAAAAGGTGAAAGCACATGCCTAGAAAACTTAACACTTCCACTGCACATCATAATTAAGCTTAGACAAAAGAAGTAAGCATGAAACAAGGCAACTACATCAAAAGAAGAAAACTCAAAGAAATAAACAAAGATGCAAAACTTCATGTTGTCCTAGTCTTAAGTATATTGCTTTATGTGAAAATATGTAACTGAAACTCCATCAATAGAATCAACAGGGGTCTTAACAATAGCACAATATTTTTAGAGCAAAGGCTTTGGATTCATTTAGTTGTAAACTTATTCAATAGAATCTGTTTCTTTTTAATTTGCATATTTCTAATTCCTTTCTATTTCCTAACAAGATCAAAAGGCACAAACAAAAGCTTACCCATGCGAACACAAGAGTACCGATCATTGTCTTGTTCTAGGTCACTTCACAACAAGCCAACATTGAGATTGTCAGTATATGGAAAGTTTCTAAATAGTTAATGACCTTTATTGTATTTATCTTTTCTATGTTGACCTTTTCTAGTACGTCTGATAACAAGAAACAATTAACCTTAGGAAGTCAAGAGATGAAATGCTCAAAAGCGTTGTTTCCTCTTTAAATCAAATTGTTTAAAAGAAAATGAGATCAACCGTTAACATTGAATCTTTTTCACTAAGTTGGTTTTAAGTAAGCATATGAAGAATGCATATACTTAAAGACATAAATCTGAGTTCAAATGCCTAAAGGTGTTGAAAACCAAGATCAGACATGAATGGCCAACCATTTCACACCCACTCACTCATCTCACACTCACTCATGAATTTTAGACACACAACGAAACAAGACAAGAGCCCTAACCTCAACATAGCATACCAATTCCTACTTACATTACCAATAAGGAAGCCTCTACATGCATGGTACCAGTAAAAAATGGACCGCCAATCCAACACAATAAAATAACAAAATGAGGTGTGAACGAACAAGTAAAAGCCACAAGTGTTCGATACAATACATAGTCACAATCACAACTAGACTATTTCTAACAAGTTACAGAGGAAATTTTCCTCTTTCACAATCAAAACTAAAAAAGGTGCTACACCTAGAAATGATGATTCTACTCAATAGAAAACTATAATCATGCTGTAACTAGTGGCTTCATCCATGAGGATCTGGCAAAGCTAGTAACACGCCACTTTGAAGAAATTATATAACGAAATACCTCATAGAAGTAAATCCTCACCACCAAATATATATATATATATATATATATAGTTGTGTTTGCTGAGAGAACAAGCATCAGGAAGGACCTACACAATACTTGGTACTTCTCTTGGGCCACAAGTATATACTATATAGTGAAAGGAAGGGATGCTGGTACTGTGCTCAAAACCATAAAATTGAAGGAAAAAAATTAAAACTATCCACAAAAATTGACAATCTTTCTGATCAAAATTAAAAATTATTTCTGAACAACAAGAATAACACAATTTTCTCACAAACATCAACCGAACAAATAAATTAACCCTGTGACCCTATGGGACCAGATGAAACTTATGCAATGGCAATGGTTAAAGCATCATATTGTATCACGATTATACAAAGCTACAACAAAACTGCAGTCCCGGTGGACATTAAAAATGACTAATGCATTCAAAGTTATCAACTACTGTATCATCTCAAACTAGACTGTCCAAATAGGCAAAGGGGCTGGAGAATTCACTCAATATTTGGAAAATATAGGTAGATCAAAAGATCAATGACACACCCCGACCTGGAATGTCTCCTAGAACTCCACATCGAGTTGTGCTAGCCGACACCTGGAATGTGACGAAGCCATAAAGTGTAGTGATGTGAAGAAAAAAAAGTGAATAACTTAAACCTAAAAGTGCCTAATCAAAATATTGCACAGGTGAGCGGGATTGAACCCTTTTCATAAGTGATGTCAAAGTATAAGACAATATAGTAAATAGGATGAGGGTTATACCACTGAAGGTAACCATCTCCTGAGATTTGCTAGAATCCTCGTATATGCGTAAACATAGCTACTAAACCTGGAGGGGCGAAAACAAATTTGAGTGGGTCAGCAAAACAATGCTTATACGAAAACCTTTATTTTTAAATATACTAACCCCTTGTCGTAAAACAAATACAATTTCCTTAAAACATACTACGTAAGTATGTAATCAAATATAACAACAATATAATCAGAAATAAGCCAAGTCATGATATATCAAATGCCAAAATAATATAATCATGTGATAATTAATTATAAGTAGTTTGCTCATCATCTAAGCTAGCACACGAGTCGGAACTACCTAAGACAATTCTACCCGACAGGACTGGGTGTAATCAAGGCACTCTAGTACTATGATCACTCGAAGACTGGTGCAGAACCACAATCACGTACAAGTCGGATTGCCTAATGCAATATACCCGACAGGACTGGCACCTAACTTGGATCTAATGCGAGCGAATGGTGCGAATCTGAATATACACGTAAAAGACTAGCCCTGTCCCTAAGCGGAGTACTAACATCGAGGTGCAACAAGATGAGCATGTACAAATATGTATGAATGTCATGACAATAATATCTCAACCATATAGTAGCATTTATCACATTTCATATCACAATATCGAATACTTGGCAATATAAGCGTAAAAGTGGGGAAACTATCAATATGTATAGGTATAAAATAAACTGCCCACTCACAGATACTTCGCCGCTGACGAGCCACGCAACCTAGCGAAGATGGAAACACCACTAATAATTGCCCCTAAGCACATAAATGTACAATTAATAAAACTATATTATAACAATTAAATATGGGAAAACGAACGTCAAAAACGGATTCAGGACGTCGAATTATCCTAAGAAGGGTCCCGCTTAAATTTCTGAAAAGTCAACAAAAGTCAACAGGATGAATATTCCCTGAATGACGGAATATTCTCTGACGGATGGGATATTCCCTAATGCAATATTTCATCTGGGTTAAGGGTTATTAGGTTAGGTTAGTTTAATAGGTTGAACTTAAGGGTTCTAGGCCTAAATGCCTAAACTAAAAGGGTTTAGGGTTTAAAATGCATGAATTTAAAGCCCTAAAAGGAAATGGCCCAAAGGCCTTTAATTAACCAAATAATAATAAAAATAAATAAAGGGTTAGGTTGGGCTGTCTAGGGTTTTGGGCTTGGCAGGAACGGCCCGAAGAGCCTGGGTTTAGGTTGCTGCTCGCCGGAGCTAAACAGAAGGGAAGGCCGGATTCGGCCAGAAAACTAAACAACCTTTAAACGTTAATAACTTGGTCAATACTCAACAAAATTGAGTGATTCAAAAACAAAAGTTGTAGTTCTCAAAGAGAAGAAGAGAATGGCACTCGCACGACGTCTAACTAGCCATAGTTTTGCCGAAAATCGCCTCGAAAGTCTCGGAGGTCGCCGGAAATTAGGTAAGATTCAAATGAGTATAACTTCTTCAATACTCAACAAAATTGGGTGAAACAAAAAGGAAAGTTGTAGTACTCAGCGAGACGAAGAGATTGATACCTTGCACGCCGGCCAACTAGCTGTGGTTTGGCCGAAAATTGACTCGAAAGGCACGGGTTAAACTTGAACTTCTCGAAACTGAGTTGTTTCACGTCAAAACTTCCTCAAACCTTAACTAGGGACCCTAGGGAGTTGCTTAGTGGATTTCCTGAATCCTAAAACATCGTGACTCAATTGAAAACACGTCAAACTCAACTCGTCCGAGTTCAGACCTTCCGAGTTGGCGAGTCAAAACTCGTCCATACTTAGTTTGGTTTGTATGGTTGTGTTCATGGAGGTAAGGTGAACACAATGTTTTAGGATTCTAAACATAGGATTTTTTTTCTACTACGCTATCGTGCGTCGGGTACTCCGAAAGTAAGTACATAATATCCTTGGGTCGAGCCCAAGTAATAAATAGGTAAAATACAACAAACACATAAGTACTAAGTAAGCACTAACATAAAAGAATTTACCTATTTACTTGCTTAGCGAATCCAATGAAAAAGTCCTTGATATTACGGTCTGCAACTCTATCGACAACTCATCGTTGTCACGATAAGCAAGTAACAAATTTCCGAGGGTGTAATATTACCATCATGCCCCCCATTGAGGACATACATAAACAACGTCTAATCAATTCTCTATCGTGCCCACGCACTAACCCTCATTAGGTATCAACAATAATAAAACAATTCTTTATTATGTACTCACACAATTGAACACTTGTTCATAAAACTCCTCCATCAAACAAGTGCTAAGCAAAGAATCTCCAAATCACGTCTTAAACATGTCACAACCAAGACCAAAAATTGTAACTGCAGTTACAAGAAGTTCTAATAGAAATAAATCTCTAATACGATCATGCTACCACAAAAGAGCAGATAAACACAACATGCCATAAAAGGTCCAGGTAAGTCGCTCAGACTAGCCGTTGGTTTGAAGGTGAAATGTAACCGACGAAAAAACCTACTACACATGGCTTTCAAAAAGACCATCCCAATAATTAGTAGTAAAACTTGCATCAATATGAGATATAATAGTGGTACACCTGCCATGTAATTGAGCCAACGTAGTCCACAATGCCTTAGTAAAAAATTCTATAAAGAGAAGTTCTCTTGAACTTGGTGAAAAGTAACTACATCGAGAAGGCATAGAAAAATACTCGAGAATTTGAGGATCAAATCTAGAGTACGAGACAACTGGATTAGAAAGCATAACCTCATTACAACAGTAGTTTTCAAGATATTCAATCACCACTGTAAAGATTTGTTCAACTGAGCATTTGCTGGGTGATTGAGTAATTAATGATCACAACTGCACTTCCAACGTCAACGGTTCTTCTAGACAGTGCATTCACTTAATGGCAATACGAAGTGTAGTAGGGTAGACACGTACCCAAGGTTAACTAGAATACCTTCCAGCACTAAGAGGTGAAAATGTTATCCTTTTGAACCAACGAAAAGCGAATTGACTTGTCACATCAATCGATAATCACCATACATCACCAAAATCTCTATATGTACAAGAAACTCATACCAGGAGTGTATAGCAATATTTTCCTATCTCTATTTAGACATAAGAAGTGATTATAACGACTTGAACAATTCTTGATCATTTGTAAGTATCGTCAAATCGATACTCACAAATCCCGATTAGAATGAGATAAGACAAGCTAAAAATGTTCAAGGGTAGATACGTCTTTTGCTGTTGTAGTAGCAATACGCTTGCATGATCGAGGTAATACACAATAATGCAATCGTAGACGTTGGTTTAGTTCTTCCATTCATCGATGTCAGAAATTTAGCTCTTTCCCAGCGAAAGTGTACTCGAGAAATTTATGAGGTTAAGGAAGATTTGAACACGTTTCTCCACAAAGAAGTGTCATCCATCTTTCAAATAAAGATGATAATTGTTGACTTTAGGTCATGAATAAGATGGTTCGTTTCAAATGGTTCTAACTGTTGGAAAATAAAAGCAACATTCTGTCATGTTGCCTCTGCCCGGTCGAAACATCCAAAGAACATGTCACACTGGATCTCGAAACGAATATAGTTAACAAAAGGTGTAAAATAAGGGTAAGATGAGACAACACTTCAGTTGTCAGAAACTTTAATCATTTGCAATAACCCAACCTAAATTAACTTTCCTCAGTTGTAAGTGAGGAGAGACACGGTAGCCGAAAAGATCGCCAACAATTTGTCGATAAATTGACAAGATCAAGATATCATAGTTTTGCAATACCTTGCAAGAATTTCAACCTTCTTCCACTAAACCCTTTTTGGAAAAAGGAAGGATTGTTGTTTACCAAGATCACGTCTTCTAAGAAAGTACCAACTAACAAGAGTGACTTGAGGAAATGGTATAAACTGCATGTTGGTGTTCCCAAACACTAAAATTGAGGAGAGAGTCGTTTGTAAGACTACTCTGAATTTCGTTAGGCTATGAAAGAATTCTCGGTTTCCAAAAGTTAATCCGAGAGAACAACAACTTGAAGTAGGACTAACAGTTTTAGTCATCAACCGACTGAATTGTTGAAGTCTAGGTACGATTCTAGGGTTTGACCTTTTGCTTTGTGGATAGGTTTGAGGTTCCTAAGATAAAGTGTTTGGTTGGTTATGCGACAAGGGCCCTCCATAAAAGTTATTTGTCGTCTTCTCTTAAGGGTTCGAAAAGATGCAAGGAAAAACTGGTGCAGTATAGAGAATGGATTGAGGTGTACCTTACCTCGCTAATTGGTGACGGCTCTGAAGGAAATTGAAAAATGACGCCAAAAGTATACGTCCTCGAATTGAACAATACTACTTCTTTTCTTTACGCCACGTACTACAAGGTCTTCGTAAGCTCTTCAAAACTCGTTTCGCTCCTAAATTTCCATGATTTAGTTATTTGGCTCAAGTAGTCACTATAAATCAGTTTATCAGTCGCGCCGCTAATTAACACGCTTAGGGTATTTTAACATTGTTCATTACCCTAAAACTGTGAACTGGTATTCTGTCTTAAAGGTATCACTCCCAGATACTAGTACCTATATCCAGTATCAGAAATCATACCACCAAATACTGGTCAACGGTTTCTGGATATCGAACAACATCGTCGATTTGTAGCGTCACTGTAGGCTGATTACGGGTTAGAGCCCGTTTGGGTGATTGGCAAGGAATTGGTTAAGTGAAGTAGTTCATTGATTTAAGGAGGATTTGATGACTGCTTTTGGGAGTTCTGTTACTTTTAGGATATGACAACTCATACCCGTTAGCTTATACTCACCCAAATGATGAGTATAACATCGAAAGGAAAATCTGGGAAGTAAAGTTGATAGGGAAGTCCCAAGGGTGGAAAAAAAACTTGCTAATAATCTACTTTCAAAAATCACTTTATCGAAAGTCGATCTTCCTCCTGAAGATCCAGCATGAACACCAGTACAATTAAAGATATTAGTGTTAACAGAGGCCAAAAGTAATTGTCCCTCAAATGATCTTTCGTCAATTGCTACCACTTTAGAACCAGGTTGTCGCTTCAACCATTTCTAGAATATGCTACTTTGTCAAGATTCTAAGAGATGGTAAACTAATAGGTGCTACCAAAGAAACAAAACCATTTCTGGTTTCCTAATTTAAAGCTTTGGTAAAAAAATTAGTAAATCCCCGGTGATATTCAACTCTTAATGCATTAGCCCGATTGCGGGGCTAGCAACTCATTTCTCCCAAAACGAAACTTCCTTGGTAGGAAGATTCGTCGTTTAAGGTCTAGGGGTGATTTCCAAAACGATTCTCTAAAATGACGATAAGTCGTCTAAAGTGCCCAAAACTTGAATAAAAGTTAACACGTTTTTCATGCTCAACGAGGTGGCAAGATTCGAAGATTAGGTTCAAGAACCAAGAATGCTTACATCACGTGTGTAATGAACACAATATTGCCCAGACTTAAACTCTGATAACAAACTAACACACCCCGACCCGGAATGTCTACTAGAACTCCGTATCGAGTTGTGCTGGCCGACACCTGGAAGGTGATGAAGCCATAAAGTGTAGTGATGTGGAAAAAAAAAGTGAATAAATTAAACCTAAAAGTGCGTAATCAAAAGAGTGCGCAGGTGAGAGGGATTAAACCTTTTTCACACGTGATATCAGAGCATAAGACAGTATAGTAAATAGAATAAGGGTTATACCACTAAAGGTAACCATCTCCTGAGATTTTCCAGAATCCTTGTATACGCATAAACACAACTACTAAACTTGGAGGGGCGAAAAATAAGTTGAGTGGGTCAGCAAAACAATGTTTATACGAAAACCTTTATTTTTTAATATACTAACCCCTCGCCGTAAAACAAGTATAGTTTCCTTAAAACATACTACGTAAGTATGTAATCAAATATAATAGCAATATAACCAGAAATATGCCAAGTCATGATATATCAAATGCCAAAGTAATATAATCATGTGATAATCAATTATAAGTAGTTTGCTCATCATCTAAGCTAGCACACGAGTCGGAACTACCTAAGACAATTCTACTCGATAGGATTGGGTGTAGTCAAGGCACTCTAGTGTTACAATCACGCGAAGACTGGTGCAGAAGCATGGTCACGTACAAGACTGGCACCTAACTTGGATCCAATGCGAGCGAATGGTGTAGATGTGAACATACATGTGAAGGATTGGCCCTGGCCCTGGGCGGAGTACTAACACCGAGGTGCAGCAAGATGAGCATGTATAAATATGTATGAATGTCATGACATTAATATCTCAACCATATAGCAACATTTATCACATTTCATTTCACAATATCGAATACTTGGCAATATAAGCGTAAAAGTGAAGTAACTACACATTTAGGGAAACTATCAATATGTATAAGTATAAAATAAAATGCCCACTCGCAGATACTTCACCGCTAACGAGCCACGCAACCTAGCGAAGATGGAAACGCCACTAATAATTGCCCCAAAGTACATAAAGGTACAATTAATAAAACTATATTATAACAATTGAATTTGGTAAAACAGACTTTAAAAACAGATTTAGGACGTCGAATTACCATAAAAAGGGTCCTGCTTAAATTTTTGAAAAGTCAACAAAAGTCAACATGATGAATATTCCCTGAAGGACGGAATATTCTCTAACAGATGTGATATTCACTAACAGAATATTTCATCTGGTTTAAGGGTTATTAGGTTGGGTTAGTTTAATAGGTTAAACTTAAGGGTTCTAAGCCTAAAGGCCTAAACTAAAAGGGTTTAGGTTTAAAATGCATGAGTTTAAAGCCCTAAAAGGAAATGACCCAAAGGCCTTTAATTAACCAAATAATAAAAATAAAAAATAAAGGGTTAGGTTGGGCTGCCCAGGGTTTTGGGCTTGGCAAGAACGACCTGAAGGGCCTGGATTTGGGTTGCTGCTCGCCGGAGCTAAACGGAAGGGAAAGCCGAATTCGGCTAGGAAACTGAACAACCTTTAAACGTTAATAACATTGTCAATACTCAACAAAATTGAGTGATTCAAAAACCAAAGTTGTAGTTCTCGAAGAGATGAAGATAATGGTACCTCCCACGACATCTAACTAGCCGAGGTTTGGCTGGAAATCACCTCGATAGCCGCAAAGGTTGCCGAAAACTGGGTAAGATTCAAATGAGTATAACTTCTTCAATACTCAACGAAATTGGGTGAAACAAAAAGGAAAGTTGTAATACTCAGCAAGACGAAGAGATTGATTCCTTGCATGTTGGCCAACTCACCGTGGTTTGGCCGGAAATTGGCTCGAAAGGCATGGGTCAAACTTAAACTTCTCAAAACTGAGTTGTTTCACGTCAAAGCTTCCTCAAACCTTAACTAGGGACCCTAGGGAGTTGCGTAGAGGCTTTCCCAAGTCCTAAAACATCATGACTCGATTGAAAACGCGTCGAACTCAACTCGTTCGAGTTTGGACCTTCCGAGTTGGCGAGTCAAAACTTGTCCATTCTTAGCTTGGTTGGTATGGTTGTGTTCATGGAGGCAAGGTGAACACAATGGTAAGGTTTTTAAGCTTGAACAATGAAGATTTGGGGGTTGGTCTTCCTTGTTGCAGAGAAAAGAGAGTGAAAGAAATACCTTCGGGGGAGAGAGATAGAAAACTTATTTATTTATTTATTTTGTATTAGTGACTAGTATGAGTGTAAAGGTCACGGATTGGATGCCAAATTGAGGGAACAAAAGTGATTGGTGGTGAGGAAATCCGGGAAAATGAGAGAATGAGAAGGTTTTAAGGGTTTTGATTGGTTGAATATATGAAATGTCGGGAACACGGATCAACAAAGTCAAGGGGAGGATTGGATATCAGATTTTGTATAATAATTTTTTAATGTACAAAATATGTCCTCTTGACAGTGTTATGATACTGTAAATTTGTAAGCGAGTGTAAAAAAATAGTCGTATTCAACGTACTTTAACGGAGCGTAACTTTTTCGTTACAGATCTGATTTGAGTCTAACATGCGCTCACGCGTTCGTAGCGATGAGCACTACGAGGGTACGCTAAAAGAATAAGTCATACATTTCTCTAAGCGATGATCAACGGAAGTCAAAGTCCTTACCTCTAGGGCATTTTCGTAAATTCATGCTTTTAATATTAATAAAAACGTAAAATTAGGGACGGGTCGTCACAATCGAACATTGAAATCATAACTGATTTTGATTTCTTCAATTTATAAGAAGGTATATCTAAGCATACATAAAAGGATTATACAAGGAATCAATCAGAACCCATTAATAATTTTGTAGATTTTGAACCCAAAACAACAAAATCGATCAGAACCCAATAATAATTTCACAATTTACAAAACAAAATTATAGAAATAGGTCGTCATATTTGGAATTTACCGGATGAGGACAAGCCGGACAAGGGTGTAGGACGAGCAAGGAGGACGACCGGCAAGAAGGACGATCGAGAATGAGGAGCGAGCAACGCTCTCGAAGACGGGCTTAGCAATCCCGTGAGAATTGGGGGTTCTCGCTAAGAACTTTTAGCGAAGGGGTTAGTCGGAGAGAATACTGGCTAATCCCATTAAACTTAATCCTTGTGTGAAACAAACACTGGACTACACTAATAAATAATCCAGTCCAGTCCAATGAAACTTAGTGAGCCCAAACAAACACACCCATAAAAAATTTAGAAAGCACTAAGTCGCCATTAAAAATACAATGTTAAAGGTTAAAGAGTTAGACAAAGAAAAAAGAAATTAAAAATAATTTTTATTCCCATCCCTATATCTAATTATTTTGTTCACCTTTGTTTTAACGAAACACTTTCGGTACTGTTCACTTTTAACAAAAAAAAACATTTTTACTCTAAAAAGTCACTCCTGGTACTATTTACTTACAACATATTTTTGTCCCTTGGATTAAAACTTAAAATTTTCAAATCATTTTCATTAGTTTTCCTTTAATAAAATTATATAAAACAAGTTTACCCTTTGTAAAGCTGACCCATGAGGACTTAAAAAAACAGAATTTAGGTTAAAATCAATAGTATTTTTAGTGGTTAGGAATATATAAAGAGTCAATTATTTTGATTTTGACTAATTAATGGGTTTTATTTTATTTATTAGCTTTACGTTGCATTGTAGTTTCCATTTTACAATAACTCTGCAATGCAATTTTCATTTTAATATAATAGTCAAATTATTCACATTTAACTTGAATTTAGTATGTTGGTTGTGGAATACTGGTTTTAGGGAGTATTTTTTTCTCACCACCATAATAATGGTATATGCTCAGCTTACACCTCATCATGTGATATGTGTCCCAAAGATTTTGAGTAAACAAAATATGTGGACTATATTAACCGAACAATTTGTTTGGGTAAAACAGATTTAGGTGCCGGATTTTTTTTGTCGGGGTAAGATTTCGTAGGGCAACCCCAAACTTCTGGTAGTGTGTTTTAAAAATAATAATAATAATCATAATCATAATAACAGTAAAAAAATCAATAGAAAAACAACAGAAGTTGTCAATAATAATAGCAGCATTTCATCTTTATCCTCCATACAAGAGATGTCATTAATTAGTGTGAAAAATAATAGAAAAATCATAACAGCATTATGAGAGTTGAAAGGTCTTAGGAAACTGGGGTCGACCGATTTTAAAAAAGAAGATGGAAGGAACTTGTGTTGTTCTCTTCAAGAAATGAAGAAGCTCTCGACATTGGATATAGACAATGTTTGTACCATATTTAGGGCATCGTATTTAGACCTCGTATAAATATTCGGGAAACTTAAATATAATTATGTAATAAAGAAATGGGAAAATATGTAATTAGGGGAGGAGCCCTTATTCTATAAAAGGGCCTCATCACCCTCACAAACCCTAAGTCTCTCCTATCTAGAGCAAAGTTCTCACACTCTCTCCCTCACAAATACTCTTAGATAAATATAATCAGTGTGGACGTAACCCAAACCTTGGGGTGAACCACGATACATCTTGTGTTATTTGCATTACTTGCAGATTCACGGTCGGATTTATGTTGTTCCAAGACCTCCGGTTTGGACAATGTTTGTACCATATTTAGGGCATCGTATTTAGACCTCGTATAAATATTCGGGGAACTTAAATATAATTATGTAATAAAGAAATGGGAAAATATGTAATTAGGGGAGGATCCCTTATTCTATAAAAGGGCCTCATCACCCTCACAAACCCTAAGTCTCTCCTATCTAGAGCAAAGTTCTCACTCTCTCCCTCACAAATACTCTTAGATAAATATAATCAGTGTGGACGTAACCCAAACCTTGGGATGAACCACGATACATCTTGTGTTATTTGCATTACTTGCAGATTCACGGTCGGATTTATGTTGTTCCAAGACCTCCGGTTTTATGCCTCAACATTTGGCGCCGTCTGTAGGAAACGACACGAAAAGCTATGTCGGTTCTCTTTCATTTTTTCATCTCACCACCGTGAAAACTTCACAACCTCCCCCGTGAATCTGCAAAAACCCAAGAACCAAACAACCCAACACCCACACTCAGAGACACACCCATTCAATCAGCAGAGAGATATATATATATAGAGAGAGAGAGAGAGAGCCGTGAATGCGTTTTAGGGTTTGATTTCAATTGTCTAAATCTCTCCCAGCCTACCTGGTGTTTCTTGTCGCGCCGATCTAATCAAGCATGTTCATCAAGAGGATCAGCAGCAAAATGTGACACCAATTCATCTATCGTCTCTATTCGCTTCCCTCTTCCCCCAACTAATAGGGCTTTTAGGAGCGAGAAGTCTTCGGCGCCAAATCCTTCTCAGTATATAGAAGAAGAACATCATGTTAGGGCCTACATTGGAGATGGAACCAGTGGAGCCACAATTGTTGAAGAACCTTAGTTTCAAATCCCTCAAACGATCTCTCGATCTCTTCTTCCGGACCCAAGGCGAGCTCCCCCTTCCAACCCCTAGAGTAAAACAATTCGCACAAGCCATTAGAGGTGCCTTGCTGGCGCTCAGAATCGTCGTGGGAGGCCCTACAATGGGCTGGAACGTGATGGAGACCAACCCATGTTTGTGGCTCGGCGTCAAATGCGAGTCAGGCTGGGTCACCGAGTTGCGGCTTCCGGGTTGGGCACAAGTTAGACAGCTTCCTTTGGGTCTCAGAAACTTAACCCAGCTTTTGAATGCGAGTGCAACTCAAGTGAGTCAGTGACTGAATCAGGAGGACCCTGTCGAGTTCGAGTTCGAGGGTGGTGGTAGAAAAGAAGTGGGTGGGCAGAAGGGCATCCAAGAAAGCAGGGTCAATTACCCCAGAACCGGTATCATTGTTAAGTTGATCCACTTCCACCACTTTCTTGGCTCCCAGCTTCTACATCCATCACAGCTGCATCATTGTGTTCAAACTGCATCTTAACGGACTGAGGATGCATGCTAAACATGTACATTGCTTGTAGTGAGATTCGCTCATTATAGTCGGTCTCAAATCAGCATTTCCAGAGTCATCAACTGTCTCTGGATGAAGTGTCTTGTCAGCCATGGGTCGCCTCAATTGGGACCCAAGCAAATCCTCAAGTCCTTATGGCACCGAACTGGGATTTGATCTACCAACCTGCTGGTTATCATCCATGCACAAGTTCAATTGGTGTCCATAACGCTGATGCGAGAATTACTTGACACACAAATTAAACCCTCTTTTTGACAATTGTAGTATAGATGTAAGTAGGGTATCGTTCTAGACCGGGGATTAGGAGGGATTGCTAATCTATTCTAAATTAATTTAAAAATATTAAACAAGACTCAATGACACAAAACTAGGCTAAAAACTCTAATAACTCGAAACACACTTAGAATGACTCAAAATAATGAAAACAATCAAATTGGACACTAGGAACTGAAATGGACGGAAATTGAATTAAAAGACTAACAACAATGAAAACTAACTAAATAATATAATTTAATAATGGGGGGGGGTTTGGTTTTGACGAGAAGTAAATTAAACTTAAATAAATTACAGAATTGACAAAAGCATGAGTTAAGGTGAAAGGATAGGTGACGGACTAGCTAGAGGGTTCTTCTCCACACATGACACATATGCAACCTAAATTGATTTTCAGTTGTTCTTTCAATAAATTGTGAATGACAATGTTCCAAGTTAATTAGGTCCGCTTAAATTAACTCTTAGATTTCCCTAGATTCATTGGATTGAATGGAATACGCATTACAACCAAATTATTCCTCATCAAAGTCCCTAACTATGGAATACGCATGATAGAGACATTCAACAAAGATCATTAAGTTCAATGGAAATCATAAACATTGACTAGGCATTCATAACTATGGAATACGCATGTTAATCCAGCCTAGCATTCACTTAACACGATTGTGGATAACAACCTTCACTACTTGTGAATATAAGTTCATAACGATTAGGTGAAATTCACTTATATTCTAGCATCAAATTCATGCATGTAAATTAAGTATGCATTCTTAATCGACATACAAAAATAAGTTATCAATCAAACAGTTAAGCAAATTAAATCACAACTCAGAATTCACAACTGAAGGTAATCAATTCATATTACAAATATATTCATGGCTTTGAATTAACCTCTAGCCAAAATAAATTTAACTACACATTATTCTCAAATTAAACCAAGAATTAAACATGAGTTTGAGAAGATAAAACCAAGAAAAATAGAGTGAAGCCTTGCTCTGTGTTGCTCTCGTTTCTGCTGGTCTCTGCCCTCTCTGACCTCTGGCTGTGCTGCCTTTCTCCTCTCGCCTTCTTTCCTCTCACCTTCTTTCCTCTCGCTGTCCTCTTTTCCCCACGTCTCACTCCCACTTCTTTTCCCCACGTCTCACTCCCACTTCTCTCCCCGTCTCTTTTTTTCTAGCTGCAAAGGCAGCTTTTTTATTTCTTTTTTTCTTCTCTGTGCTTCTGCCCTCCTACTCTCCCTCTCCGTTTTTATTTTCTTATTCTGTTTTTTTCTTTTGCCGTTCCTCCACTAGTCCATGTCTTCTCACTGCTTTATTTTCTTATTCTTTCCACCAGTCCATGCGCATTCCACTTCTATTTATTTTCTTTTGTTTTTCACTCAATGCTCACCCATTGTCTCTCCACTCCCTCTGCTGATAAAGGCAGCTTTTTATTCCTTTTTCTTCTTCATTTTCTCCTTCTTTGCCGTTCCTTTCTTCTTCTACAAAACATGAATCATGATGATGTTTCAAACATCATCATGACTTATCATTATTATTATTTTTGTTAATTTTATTTAAAAGATGATCTACACAGACAGTTTTGACGAATTTATTACATAAAATTTCACTTGTTCTATTTTTATTTTCTTTGCTAGACAAATCCTATAATACGCAAAAACAAAGTAAATAGCTCAAAAATATAAGGAACTAACTAAGAAAAGACGAGTGAATTTGAAGTAAAAATATATATAAATATGATCCGATCAAACGCCCATTCCTCGGTGATCGAAAAATATTATCCAATCATGGTCTGTATCTATATCCTTCCGGGATGGTGGACCCATGCCCATGCACGTGGTATGTATCTATGAGCTCCGAGTTCTGTAGGCCCATCACCCCCTTCGACTGGAACTAGGCGGAGCCAAAGCGCATCAGCACCTCCTCTATCGACACCACATGCACAATTTCTTCTTTTTTTTTCTTTTTCTTGTTTAATTCTTTGAGTGCTGAAAATGGTAGGTTTTTTTTTTTTATGTATTGATTAATAGTTTTTATTTCTTTGGTTTGTTGACTATGCTATGTGAATTTTTGAAGAAAAATTGGTTGATGTTGTTCTTGGATTTGTCTTTGTGGAGCCCTATGTGGTAAAGATCTTTGGTTTTTGGATCTTTATTTTTATTAAACCCTTGGATCTCGTCTGTTTGGTTGTGTTCGGACAGGTGCTCGTGGCTGGATTTTACAATCGACAAGGTGTCAGTTGGTTGGTGGTGAGGGTTTGTACTAGTAGGGATGCTCGGCGGTGGGAACTGCAGTACAAAGCTAGGTTTCTTTTGTTGTATTTTATGGCCTGGGCCTTTACTGTTTGTTGGATCTATTAGGCTAGTTTGGCAGATCCTCTTTTGGGCTAGTTTACTAATATCCAGATCTAAAATGATAATAATAATAATAATAATGAAAAAAACCGAACCAGACCGAAACCAAACAGAAAAAAAACTGAACCGAACTGAAATTTCAGTTCGGTTCCAGTTTTGGCAAAAAACCGAACCATTTTGAACCGAACCCAGCCCTATAGTACGATCAACGAGCAAGGATGAGTTTCTGGAGTTGGATCATAATGAATTTCCTCCTCACTTTCTGCAACGCCTATATTTGAAAGGGAGCCTAGAAAGGTTACCAATGTGGATTTCCGACCCTAACAGCGTAACAAAGATTGGTTTAAAGTATGTTGGTGTGTAACCCTTTAGTTGAAATTTGGAGCCAAAGAAACAATTCAAATCCTTAGTTTAATATTGTTTTCAATTTAAATTAGAGTCGTTGGATCATAGTCCATGTGGCTACTCTCACTTGTATCTAGCATAAGTGATAGATTACAACAAGTGGCATCATCTCATAAGGTGATAGCAATTAAGGGCTGGGATTTGGTTTTGGTTTGATAAGTGAAGGATCTCCGTTCCTTTTCCATGTATAACAGTAACAACCTCACATGTTTGTTGTGAGGAATATCAAAATCAATTCCATCATCATTCTCTGAAAATTCTCTCTGCCATTTTATATTTTTCCAAACTTGCATCAATCTTCCATTAAAGACATTCTCATACTTTAACATCGCCTCAGAGCCAGGTTTCATGGTCTAAACTGGGCGTGAAATCTGTGAGTGCGTTTGAGCTGCATTGTGAGCTTAAATCGAATTTGGAAATTGCGATTTCTTGAATCCAAGGTCTAACATGGCTGGATCAATTACTGCTGAGCTTAGAGCTCTGATTTTCAATAGAGAGAACTACGAGTTTTGGATCAGATGCCTAATTTTACTCGAGGCAAAATAACACTCAGGGAGATTGCAAATGGTGTGACAAGTTCCATTATGGGAAGTGCTGGTATGAGGGTAAACCAAAATGGAGGGGTTATAGTATGCCAGGTTATGCTGTGAAGGATTGTCATGAGAACAAAGCAGTGCAAAAGGCTAATTATGCAAGCAAATAGGTGAAACATGATCATTGTTCTATGCCTGCAATGCAGTGACAGATGTGAAAGTGAACAATTCATGTTACATTGACAGTGGTTATAGTAACCACATGACAGGTGATGAGAGGTTATTAGTCAATATCCCGAGAAATTTGACTTTTAGAGTGAAGATGAGGACTGCAGAAATTGTTCAAATGGCTGGAAAGGGAACTCTGGTGATAAAGACCAAATTGGGAAGAAAACATATTCAAGAAGTGATGTTTGCCTTGGACTTGAGGAGAACTTTCTTAGTGTTAGACATATGATGGAGCATGGGTTCTACCTGTTGTTTGGAGGAAATGTGGTGAATATTTTTTATTGCTGGCCATTTGAAAATTTAGTAATTAGAGTGCAGATGACCAATAACAAATACTTTCCCTTGACAATGATTGTCACATCCTAGCCCGGGCCCCCACCGCATCCTGGGCTCGACTTCATCATAGCACGATATTGTTCACTTTAGGCCCTTACCACACCCTTACGATTTGTTTCTGAGAACTCACACGAGAACTTCCCAATAAGTCACCCATCATGGGATTGCTCTCGTGCGAACTCGCTTAACTTCGGAGTTTCGATGGAACCCGAAACCAGTGAGCTCCTAAAAGGCCTCGTACTAGGTAAAAATGGGAATATACATATAAGGCTTACATGATCCACTCCCCTGGATGATGTGGGATGTTACAATCCACCCCCCTTAGGGGCCCGACGTCATCGTCGACACACTTCTGGCCAAGGATTGGCTCTGATACCAAATTGTCATATCTCGGCCCGAGCCCCCATCACATCCCGGGCTCGACTTTGCAGTAGTATGATATTGTCCGTTTTGGGCCCCGACCACGTCCTCACGGTTTTGTTTTTGGGAACTCACAAGAGAACTTCCCAGTGGTCACCTATCATGGGATTGCTCTCGCGCGAATTCGCTTAACTTTGAAGTTCCGATGGAACCCGAAGCCAGTGAGCTCCCAAAAAGGCTTGTGTTAGGTAGAGATAGGAATATACATATAAGGCTTAGAGGATCCACTCCCTTAGGCAATGTGGGATATTACAATGATGCCTGCAAATCAATTTGCATTAAGAGCAAGTGTCACACATTGCTCTTAGATATGGCATAAGAGATTAGGACACTTGAATGAAAGAAGTCTCAAATTGCTTGAAGAACAGAAGATGGTGCATGGATTGCCCCATTTGGAAATGTCCACTAATGTATGTGAATGAAACATAATGGGAAAACAAAATATGGACTCATTTCCCTCTGAGTTAACTTGGAGAGCTAAGAATCCATTAGAATTGATCCACACGGATATTTGTGGTCCAATGCAGGTTGAATCTCACTCTGGAAATAAATATTTTCTGTTATTCACATATGACTATAGTAAAATGACATAGGTGTACTTTATGAGATATAAGTATGATGGACTTGAGTGTTTTAAAAGGTTCAAGGCAATGACAGAATTACAATGTGGTTATAAGGTGAAATATCTCAGAAGTGATAGAGGATGATAATTCTTTTCTGCAGAATTTGATAAATATTGCAATGATATAGGGATCTAGAGATAGTTGACTATGGCTTACATTCCTCAACAAATGGAGTGTCAGAAATGAAGAATATGAATGTGGTGGAAATGGCAAAGTCAATGTTGTATGAAAAGAACCTTCCATATGTGTTTTGGACAGAAGTAGTGAACACTGCAGTTTACTTACTTAACATATGTCCTTTTAAAGCTTTGGAGAAAAAAAAAACTCTATTTGAGGCATATAGTGGCAGAAAACCAGGGATAGCTCACTTGAAGATCTTTGGTTCACTTTGCTATATGCACATCTCTTCTAATCTTAGACACAAGTTGAAAGAAAACAGCCATAAATGCATCTTTGTAGGCTATGGTGTTAGTGAGAAGGGCTACAGACTATTTGATCCGATTTCAAGGAACATCATTATATCAAGAGATGTTACATTTGATGAGAATGCTTCTTAGGATTGGAACTGCCCTACAAATAATGAAGTAAGATTTCCAATTCTCACTGAGCATTAGAATGCTACTGAGATTTATGATATTGGTAAAAGTTCTCATTCTGAGCAATTCACTACTTTTCAAAGTGAAAGTGTGACTGACAGATGTCAAGTATATGATAATACACCTAAGAAGTAGAGAAGTGTAAGTGAAATCATGGCTCAGTGTAATATGTGTATTATTGAACCTGAAAGTTATGATGATGCAGCCAAAGATGACTCATGGAGGAATGCAATGAAAACTGAGTTGGAAATGATAGAGAAGAACAATACATGGCAGCTTGTTGTGAAACCATTTGATAAGCCAATCATTGGTGTCAAATGGGTCTATAAAACCAAACTCAATCTAGATGGTATAATGCAAAAGAATAAAGCTAGATTGGTGGCTAAATGATACTCACAGAAGCCTGGAATTGACTACAATGAGACCTTTGCCCATATGGCAATATTGGATACCATAAGGACCTTGATTGCCCTTACTACATAGAAGAAATGGAGCTTAGATCAACTAGATGTGAAATCTGCATTTCTTAATAGAGTTTTGAATGAAGAAGTGTATGTTGAGTAACGACAAGGTTTTGTGAATGAGAATGAAGAGACTAAGGTGTATAAGTTGAACAAGGCACTGTATGGATTGAAGCAGGCACCAAGGGCTTGGTATGATGAGATTGATGCCTACTTCAACAATGCAGGTTTTAAAAAAAGCTCAAGTGGGGCAACCTTGTATGTTAAAACAAGGGAGGACACAGATATCATTATTGTCTCCTTATATGTAGATGATATCGTGTACACTAGTAACAGTCCACAAATGCTTAAAGAGTTTAAAGATGACATGATGAAACACTATGAGACGACAGATTTTGGTTTATTACACCATTTCCTTAGAATTGGAGGTACTATAAATTGAGAAAAGCATTTTCATACATCAAAAGAAGTATGCACAAAAGTTGATTGAGAAGTTTAGGTTAAAAGACTGCAAAACAGTTGCTACTCCACTTGCAGCGAATGAAAAATTGAGTAAAATTGATGGTAGTGAAGTTGCAAATAAAGGAGAGTATAGATAACTTGTTGGGAGCTTACTCTACTTGACAGCAAGCTTGCTGGCAAGGTTCATGCATAATCCTACTAAGAAACACATAGGAATAGCAAAGAGGGTGTTGAGATACATTCAAGGAACAATTGATTTTGGAATTGTTTTTGAAAAGGGGAAAACAACTACTCTAATTGGTTCCTGTGATAGTGACTGTGCTAGAAGTAAGGATGATATGAGAAACACTTCAGGTTATGCATTTACACTAGGATCTGGCGTATTTTCATGGGCATCAATCAAGCAAAGCATTGTGGCATTGTCCACATCAGAAGTTGAATATGTAAGTGCTACAGAAGCTACCTCTCAAGCAAAATGGCTGAGATTTGTACTTGAAGATTTTGGAGAAGAACAAATGGAAAAACATAGATTATGTGTGACAATACATCAGCCATTGTTATGGCAAAGAATCTTGTCTTTCATTAAAAGACAAGACACTTCATCAAAAAATTTCATTTCATTCGAGAAGCAATTCAAGCCAAAGAGATTGAACTGGTGTACTGAAAGACATAAAAGTAAATTGCAGACATTCTCACGAAAGCCTTGCCTGGAGATCGATTTGCCTATCTAAGAGAGCTTCTGGGAGTCAAATCAGCTAAGGGTTAGAAGGGAGTGTTGGTGTGTAACCCTTTAGCCGAAACTTGGACCCAAAGAAACAATTCAAATCCTTAGTTTAATATTTGTTTCCAGTTTAAATTAGAGTCGTTGGATCATAGTCCATGTGGCTGCTCTCACTTGTATTTAGCTTAAGTGATAGATTATAACAAGTGGCATCATCTCATAGGGTGATAACAATTTAGAGTTGGGATTTGGTTTTGGTTTGATGAGTGAAGGATCTCCCTTCCTCTTCCATGTATAACGGTAACAACCTCACGTGCTTATTGTGAGGAATATCGAAATCAATTCCATCATCATTCTCTTAAAATTCTCTCTGCCATTTTCTATTTTTCCAGACTTGCATCATGCTTCCATTGAAGCATATCGAATATTCCTATACTCTAACAAAGTGGTCAAAGCTTCAGGCTAATGGAACCCTACTTGAGGCCCTTCAAGCTCTGATAGAGCTGGATTTGGTTCAGAATGACACTGGTGCAGAGTTGGAATTCAAAGCTACTGCAATTCATCAGCCAAATAGCCGAGTTAAATTGCAATGGCATGGATGTTCTAAGAGCATCCCTAATGGGGGCTTTATCCTCCATGAGACTACCACATTTCTAGCCTTAGCGAGAAATTTCATCCCCAATGAGCCGGAAAATGGGGCTAGATCCACCACTAGGGCTAGCAACTTCCTTTCTTAGGTAGCATAAAATCAGGCTACATCTAGCCCCAAAAAACAGTGGGTCCTACAAAAAAGTAGCAACTCATGTAAGCAAAATTATATCACTCTCCATCCACTTGTGAATACACTTATACTCTCATTTTATTATTTTTTAAAAAAAAAAAATTCTTAATTATTTTTCTTACAATTTCGCTAATTAATGATAGTTTTAAATTCCCTAAGAATGAAAATTTCAAATTGATTTAACGTTCATAGGCATTGATGGGTGAAATTTTCAAATATTTTTTTTCAAAATTGTATGATACTAATTAATCAATTGGTGCTAGGTAAATTGTTGTGTTATACGTGAAAATCAAATTATTTTAGAGGGTGAAGTGGAGATTTGTTTCTTTCAACGGATGAGATTGATATAAGGGAATCTAATCCAACGAACGATTCATAAGTGATGAAATCTAACTTTATCACAATTTGAACTTTTTAGGTTGAAGGGTTCATAAAAAAATTTAACATAGCACATTCAAAAATCAACTTAAGAAAAGCTAACACACACAAAAAAAATCATTGTTTAATCAAATTACTACATAAATAAATATATAGAGTCTGAAAGATATAGCTCCCCATTGGAAGAGATTCTTTAATAAAACCCCAAAGATTTTTTAGGGCTCTAAAATTGATTATATCTACCACTTTTCCAACCTCATATAGAGCCCCTCACAGAAGATGTTCTAACAGCAATAGCCGCCATACATCCATGAATCTTCCTTCGTAAAGATTCTAAAGAATAGAAACTAGCCATGCAAAATAATATGATGAGAAATCAGAAATGTTTGCGAGATAGGCCACGTGCAAAATTTGGGTCTGAGACACCAGAAAATATTGTTTTGAATAACAATTTTAACTGGGCCTGATTTGGGCCGCAATGAAATTCATAGGTACTTTTTTTCTCCTCTTTATTGTTTGCTAGATAAACACCAGAAATTGACATTGACATTTGGATAAATGATTATGAATAAGGTGAACATGGAGGAGAGGCCACTTGGAAAGGCTCGATGAATTGAAAATCATGTTAATATATAGTCGGATTTGCATCCACAGAAAGTATAATTGTATTCAACGTCCATGCCAAATAATATAGCCCAATAAACTGCTTTGAATTAACTTAAGCTTGAATTGTGGGTTCATCTAACTAGTTTTGAAAGAAACTAGGCAGCTAGATATGCTAAACATCTTCAGATATCGATTATAATAGGATGGTGAAAAGGTCCATTTACACAAGTTTTTGTGTGGTGCTGCGATTCTATTTCCGACTTCAACCTAGGGTTATTTTCGTACTGGCAGCGGCGGGTTGCATGTTGCGTTTGAGTTTGGATTTTTTCTTTTTTTGTTATGGTTGTCTTTTGCTTTTTTGGGCCTAAGTTTGTATGGGTCTCCCTCTTCATTGTCTCCCACTTCATTTTGAATAACTCTCTTTTACTAATTTTTGTCTGCTTTGTTTATGTAGGACTGTAATAATTATGACCATTAATGAAGTTTACTATTTTCCACAAATAATAATAATAATCCAAACTTGGAAATTAGTGATCAAAAGTTCAATAATATAGCAAGAAAATATATGTTGAACACATAGAGAAGAAAAACACAACAAATGCATTCAAAAGAAATTACAGCAACACGAGCACATCTTCAGTATGCCTCTATTCTGTATATATGTCTTTGTTATTGTTGTCAATTAGCAGTGGCATATATAGGATTTTAACTCTAAGAGGTTAGGGTGTAAAGTGTAGAAATTTTTTAGACAAAAATATAGCACTGGAAAGTAAATGATAATTCTTTCGTTCATAATTGACGGTAAATCAAAATCACAAGCTATGATAGTTCACAACAAATTTTTGTAATCCGAGAACATAGCATTATAGCTTTGTTATCAATGCAAGTAAAAACTTTTTTTCTCAATATAAACTCACTGAGCAACTCAACTAACCGAAATACTTGAACTATGAAAATTACTTGAACTTGATGTACTCGAACTAATTAATCAATTTTCAACCAAGAAAAACTCCCTAACAATTAATCTACCAATTAACCAAAAAACTCCCTAAAAGTTAAGCATTTTAGAAAGAAAATGAAATGAAATAAAATTATAGACGTGGTCGTTGGAAAAAAAAAGAATAAAAAGCTTGCTTCTTCAATGAAATGCTTCTTAGAAATTTCCATGGCCAAAGTTTCCACCGCAAAATATCACTCAAAAAGCAGTGACAATGGAATTAGTCAAGTATCCAACGTGGGTCCGAGCATAAACCCGAAAGTGATGAGCAAAAGAAAGCAATTAGTCGGCCAAATCCAAAAGTCGGTTAGATGATGGACGAACCCTAAAAGGGGTCAAGATGTGGCATCACACGCGTCATGTTTTGGATGGAGCGTATCTTTTGCTTTCATGTTGTTGGATATTGTACGACCACGTGTCGTCCAGCCACCGGCCACGTGTTCTGGCGGCCGTTTAAAGCCGTTGAACTGTTAAGTTTTGAAGGAAAATCTTTGTCCGCCACTTTCCCATGTTATTTAATTTTGCATGTCAATTTTCCCCCTCAATCAAATTCCAGAATATGACAACCCTAAAAGCTTTTTATTCTACGTTGGATGTCTCCCAGTTCACCACTCAATTTATTCTTTTTCTTCTAGGTTTTCTTTTTTTCTTTTTCCTTTCTGTTAATACAAAGATGAGCTGTAATTTTTTTTTTCGAACAAAATTCAGGTGCTGACTTGAGAATAATTTAATTCGACAAAATAATGTAATAGTAATTGAGCTATGTTAAACACTTTTTTTCTAATCGTATACGTTGTAGAGGAAATAAGATAGTGAGAAAAAGGTGGAGAGGTTTTTTGTTTTTATTTTTTATTTTTAATTAAAACAAATTACCCTTAATTAGTATGTTTGCTCTTCTTTGTTAAACAACGCTAAATTAGTAAGACAGGGACACAGGAAATATATTTAAAAAAACTTGGTAAAAGCCTCCTCTTTCAAAAAAGACAAAATACTATAATAGCTAGTAGTTCATGCATGTACATAGTAGTGTGAAAGGAAAAGGGTAGTTAGTTGAACATGGTAGGATGTTTTGTGTGACAACGAATTTTTATTTTATTTTAATGAAATTGTGTTAGATGGAGAACTTTATACTTTTTATTTCTCCTTCGTTTTGTAAATAATATATATCGTTTGATTTTAAAAACCAACTTTTGAGGAGCATTATTTAGCTCTTTTGCACAAAGTTAGTAAAGAGAAAAACTAATAAACAAAAAACGATATATATAGTTTCCTCATGACCTAATGCCAATGACTCATCGTTATTCTTAGTTTTTGAGGCAGTTAAATTCGGTTCATACAATTATTATAGTGTCCCTTTTTCGGCTTTTCGCACACTTTTTCAATGCACTGATCGACCGACTTTGGAGCCGTATTATGTTTTATTTTATTGAGAATTTCAAGGCCTAAGAAATCATATTAACATCAAATATGAAGATAAGGTTTCATTGAACTATATATATTTAAATAATCTTCAACTATTTATATACAGATTACAGAGATGTTAGGTAAGATAAGAAGCTTTGGCAACATCTTAGAGATCATTTGGATTAAGAAAGATTTGTAATATTGTATATTGTCATTATCCTATACAAACAAAGAGCTAATTGTTCGTCTATAAGACTATATTGAATTGCCCACCGTTTATATAAACAAAAGGGAAAATATAAATGTTGGTGCATGAACCAACCGCTATTTTACACTATTCTTTAGTGCAAATTTTAATTATTGACAGAAGGATTTCTACATCGGCAACACATTGAACATGTTTTTCTAGATTTTGTATCTGTCATGTGTTTTTCAAAGATTTGTACAGATCATATGAGATTTATTTTTTTTAGTAGTGGAGAACAGTAGTCCATTTTTTTTTAAGGTCAAAAGAATATTTTGTTAAGAATAATCCTGAATTTATAGGGGTCGATTCATGGCATTATTTTTTACATGCATTTTTGGAGGACTTATTTAGTAATGTAATTCAATGATCCAATTTTTCCATATTTTAGGTTTTCTCTCAAGATCGTACCAAAAATCACCCAAATTCAAAACTATATGACCGTTGGATTAAATTTAGTGTTTCTTTGTTGAACTGTATTCATCCATTTCCTTCAATACAAATGAATATCTCAATAGTTTTGGATTTGTCAATTTTTTTGTAAGGATGATCTATGAATGATGCGCTCAAATATAGACGGTTCAAATTATAAAAATATATTACAAAATGGACCTACAAAACGTGTTTAGGAAATTGTGTAAAAAAATTATTTCCACGGAACTGCCCCGAATTTATATGGCACATATACACCTAATGTGGGCCTTAGAGTATATACTTAATCTAGGAAAAATCACATGAAAATCTCTAAAACAAAAAAAAATGCCACATATGCCTAAAAATACCAAAATTTCACAATTACAAATGCATGAGAAATAACAATATAATTTATCAACCAAATGGCTGACATCCAACTGGGAAGGTAACATTGGCGAGGACGAAACCTTACAAGCTGGAAAACCATCCTTAATATCGTTTGGTATGCAGACCGGACGGGATAGGACGGGGCGGAATGGAGAGGGAGCAAAGCTGCCCTCAGATGGATACAAGGAGGAAGAAGAAGGAAACATAGAGGTTATAATTTTGTGTTCCACGGATGTGCAATGAGTCATTCCAGGGGGGTGAGGCGGAATGAAAATTCACCCAAAATTCGTCCTGTGAAACAGCGCGTTCCACCCATTTTAAGTGCACCAAACGTGGAACAGAATTTCTCGTCCCATTCTGTTCCGTCCTGTCCCACGTACCAAACGGTACCTTAAAGGCACCATGAGCAAAAACCGCACCACCCTTTGTTTTCTTGCAATCTTTGCCAAAGCAACATAGCTATTAGTCACCTCGAACAATTGTCAAACTTCATCCTCATAGTCCCTTGCAAACGCACAAACTACAAGAACCACAAAAATCACAACCTCATAGTTGAACAAATACTGTCGCCCTAAAATCCTATGTTAAGTAGTAAGACATAACCGCAACTGAAGGCTCTCTACTATTAGTCAAAGCAGGAGATAGTTAGAAGGTAAGAGAAACAAGGGAGGAAAGAGAGTGGATATATCAATAGAGATTGCAACCGGCCCGAAAACTAAAGACTACAGAGGTCAGTCGCAATGAGTTTTTGTGTTTTTCCCTCCATCTGCGAAAGTTTGGCGGTAAAACTATTTTCATTAAAATAAAAAAGCTAATAGCTAGTCCAGTAAAAGAATTTTTTTTCCCTTTGTTAATTTTATTTGCGACCGTCCTCTCATACATGATTTTTGGCTAATTGAAACATCAACTCTCGTATTCTTCATTGAGTTCTGGTAATAGAAACATCATCTCTACTATTCCACTGAAGAGTTCTGGTAATAGAAACATCATCCCTAGCCACACTCATCCCCGAACTCCCATATATATAGCCGTCATTCAAGAAAACAGGTAATCGAGAACTAAATTTAGAATCCTCTGCAAAACTTTCAGTTTTTCTCACACTCTCTAACTTCCGGTATACTTTATAATAATCAATACAATCTTTATAAGGTTTCTCCTCTGAATGAAATTCAATGGGATTACACATACATAAGAGCTTATGCCTGAAGAAAGCGCATATTATACCATATTTTACTAAATAGATATCTGTGTTATGATCCAAGTAAGTCTTGAAAAAAAAAATATATATATATATATATATATATATATAAGATTTGTCC
>VIEB01000835.1:49558-77637 GCA_006547085.1 Malus baccata
TCTACCTTTTTTTCTACCCGAAATGGCTTTAAAAAGGGCACAAAATAGGCCACAAAACAAGGAAACATAATCATGTTGTCCTTTCCTTTTTTTTTTCTTTTGGTTTGTTTATTAGGAAAGGTGATGGCCACTTGGCAACAATTCAACATCTTCTACTCAAAGAACTCCACAAATGACCAGGTCCTTGTTGGATATGCAGATGCTGGTTTTCTCTCTGATCTGCATAAAGCCTGCTCACAAACTGGATGTGTTCAAGAATGGAGATACAACAATCTCATGGCGTTCAACAAAGCAAACATTAGTTGCTACATCTTCAAATCATTCAGAAATACTTGCTTAACATGAAGCAAGTCGTGAATGTTCTTGGTTAAGATCAATGATTCATCATATTCGAAATTCATGTGGTCTACCTTCAAAGACAGACACTTCAATTGTCATTCATGAAGATAATGCAGCATGTGTTGCCCAAATGAAGGAAGGATTCATCAAGGGCGATAAGACTAAACACATATCTCCAAAGTTTTTCAGTGCACATAAGTTTCAGAATGCTAAAGTTATTGAAGGCAGAAAAATCCGTTCTAATGAAACTCTGGCAAATTTGTTCACCAAATCTCTACCAAAATGCACGTTTTAGAAGTTAATGCAAAGTATCGGATTACGTCGACTTACCAAACAACTAAATTTGGAGAATGCGGAATCAAGGGGAGATACATATCAGGAGGAGCATCCATAATACATGCATGTTGTACTATTTTTCCTTCGATTATGATTTTTCCCACTGGGTTTTTCCTATCAAGGTTTTAACGAGGCAACATAAGCATACTTAACACTATATCAACAATCCAAGTAAAGTTATACTCTTTTTCCTTCGCTATGGTTTTTTCCAACTGGGTTTTTCCAAGCAGGGTTTTAACGAGGCAACTAATGTTGATATGTGGGCATCCAAGGGGGAGTATTGAAAACATTGGCAATTTTGACAATGTTGGCATTGTTGTGAATGCCCACACATACATTTTCAATGCCCATGCAAAGTGAAAGTGAATTTGGAAATGCAAGAGATTGTATTGTCAAAAGGGGTGATGTAAATTTCAAAGTGCAGTTAATGCACTAGTTCGGAATTGCTTTATAAATAAAGCACTCCGTATGCTTTCAAAATATATAGAGAGAATATACAGAAAGAAAGAAAGATTAATAATATCATCTATTCCTCCGTCCTTTATTTGTTATCCTCTTGTGCTATAATTACTTTACACCTGTTTCGCTCCTGTAAAAGTTATCTCTCTCTAACTGTTACATATTTATAACAATATATTTTTTTTGGTGAAAACCCTTGAAGCCTAAACAAAACAAAGCAAGAAATAGTTTAGGATTCGAAAGTTGGACACGTTAAGATGATCCTCAAGAATAAAACTATGAATATAAATAAATAATAAATAAATAAATAAAACCGTTAATGTAAAGATTTCCTAAATCTGGAGCACGACTAAAACTTGCCAAACTATCGGCCGCAAAAAAATAATAGGAATTTTGGTTAAGTTAATAAATAATTTCATGTTTTCGATGAATTATTGACATTACTTTATCAGCAAAAGATGTTGATTGCCCAATTTTAAAGTTGAAAATATTTTGCGACATTAAAATAAACCCTGAAATTAGAGGTTTTGATTCTAAAATCTAAAGAATCATTCTAAAATATGCCTAGCCTTTTAAATTCTTGTTCATAAAATAAAGAAGGAAACTAAAGGATTGTTTGGCAACGTACTGTGGGACAGTAGGGTTTCTAGGAAGGAATAGGGTTTTTTTTTGTTTTCCCTCATCTCTCATCTTCTCCTATTTGAATGGTTATAGTTAAATCAAGTCAACAATTTATAATAATTTTTTATAAAAAAAAGAAAGATAAAATAAAGAATGTGAAATGAAGAGATGGAAAATAATGAAAAGAGAAAGAGAAAGAATTCTAGTTATTCTTGGAAACACAGTGACAGACAATTATTTGATAAATTGGCTCGGGCACACCATTTGAAGTGATTTGACGCTTCCCAAACATGTCCCAAGTGTAGGACAAACTTTCTGCATGTTGTTCGCCGTTTACCAATTCGGTTCTTATCCTCAGCCTGTCCTTGTGGAGAGTCACCCCCAACCCAAACTCCATGGGTCAAAGAAATGTGGGCCCACAGACAGGAATCTGACACGTAAAAGGATCCACTATCATAGCCCATTTGGCCTGTAGTAAACACCCTGCTTTTATTATTCATATGCTTCATACTTTTTCCATTATTATTGTCCTCTTTCAATCTTTCTACCCCCAATTATGTGGAAATATATAACATAGTTCCTCCTCTCTCAGACTCCCATTCATTTTTTTGTTGTTGGTATTGCAGTTGTAGTTATAACACTGCATTATTACAAACTTGAGAATTTTTTATGGTGTTTCAAAGTTTGTGATATTTTAAATTTCTTATCTACGGATCCTTATTTAAGAATATAAAAAATTAAGATCTAAATGTTAAAAACCCGGCACGGTAGAATTTTTATACAAATTTTGCACTTACATATCTTTGTCAAGGAGATGTAGGTGATTTATCCTGATCAAATAGGGTTTATTTCAGAGTATGCGTAATATGTTGGACAAATTTTACCATGAGCAATTCTATTGAAAGTATTTTTTCATGGGAACTTTAATGAAAAGCTCCCGGTACTATTCACTTTAACAAAAAAAATCACATTTTAACACTAAAAAGTCAATCCTGATACTATTCACTTTGCCCTTTATTTTGTCCTTACCGTTAAAACTCAAAGTTTTCAAGTATTTTTCATTAGTTTTCCTTTTTTTCATTGGTGCATCAGAACTTTATGAAGAAATACTTAAACCCTAACTCTTAGATGCTTTCACGGTGCTAGATCTCTCTCTCTCTCTCTCTCTGTCTCTGGCATTTTCTGTTAGAGAAATTTTTGCAAGTGGAGGTAGGGGAGGTTCAGTGATCGGCAGATGCTCCAAGCGACCTTTAGATTTTGGTACTGACTAAGCTTAGAACATGTGACATGTCACCAACTATATGTAAATATATAAATATATAAATCTAGATGTGATTGTAAATATGATTTTCCACGTTGGACTGTTTAAATATGTAATGGGAATGCATGTTCCAGATAGTCCATTGTCACTTCATGCTTAAACAAGTTGGCATTATTGGTTCTGATCTTATCGCAGCAGCAATCATGTATTTTTTATTTTTTATTTTTGGTGTCAACATGTATGTTTTTAATTTGCTGCATGATATATTATTCATTGCATTTTGCAAGAAAATGGAATTTCAATTTTTTTTACACTTGACGTGCACGTAAAGAACATGGAATTTCAATTGTTCTTCTACCCACATCAAAATGTAATGGGACCAATTGAGTCCTGCATAGTTTTGCAAAAAGTGTGATTTGATTCATGGACTGGAATTAAGATACTCTGCACTTGGGTTAATTGTTTAATTTATTATCTTTTATTCCTTTAAATTCTTTAAAATGTTCATAAAAATATGAAGAAAAAAAAACTTCTTCACCATGCGAAAATTGAGTTCCTAAAAGAATTTGGATATCAGAGTTACACAAGATGAATAGGTAGAGGAAATGGGATTTTTGTTTGCATTGATTCTGTACAAATTTCCACTTGCTTTACTTTTTTTTCCGTTTATTTAATGCATTTTTAAAGAATGTTATCATTGTTTAATGATACCCTGTCAAAAGAAAAAACAAGTGTATGCATTATCTTGCACAATTAGTAAATATGATACAACCATACAAGTTTTTTTTTTTTTTTTTTTTTTTGTTGAAAGGATGATACAAGTAATTTTATTCTTTGACAATTAAGAATAGTTTGATAACCATTTCATTATTAGTTCTTTCTTTTTATTTTATTATGCTTGAGATATAAGGAAATATGTGGTGGATTGAGATATGAAAAGGGTGAAAGTTGAAAAACAGACTATAAATGAAAACAAAATCTTTCAAGTTAATATAACTTAACATAGTTTTTTATTTGTAGGTTTCTCTCTCTCTCTCTCTCTCTCTCTCTCTCTCTCTCTATATATATATATATATATATATATACATCTCCTTATACATTTTCTACATTTCTCTTCCATCATCCTTCCTCTATTCTTTTATATCCCTCATGTCTTCCATGAATTTTCCTTCTATTTCTAACACAAAAAATGACAACTAAAAACAAATTCTTCGTTATCGAATTTCTGTCCTTTAGATTTCCAAACTTTAATGAAACTGTTTTCTCTTGTCCAATATAGGCATAGAAAGTCTCATCATGGATTAGATTAATTACAAACTTAAGCACTAATCCATCCAATAATAGATTTAGGTACAATGTTCTTTATTTTCTAGATAGTTTATTATGGCAGTTGGCAGTTTTTTCTGGTAAAGTCACTTGAACAAGGATTCCTTCTCTTAATTATTTATGGGATATGTTCTTACTACCAGAGGATACACCGAGTATCCATCCTATCTTAGTAGATATTTAGAAAGAATTGACAACTTGAAGACATAAAGCTTCTACCATAGCATAAAGCTACCTTTAAATAAAAAACTTAAATATCTGCCCCTTGGTTACAATTTTTGTTGTTATTAGTTCATGTTGATTGCACGGCATGGTCATTTCTTGTTGCCTATCATTGGACATGACTTGCCATGGTGTTGGCAGTATGATCCCCTTCTCATGAGGTTAATTTCAGACTTCTAATCTGTGGCGTTGCACGTACAAGGGGTTTATATAGGTCGATAAGTAGTTTAAAACGTTTAATTTTGACCTCGAAAACCTGTTGCAATTCCTAAACCCCATAACATTTTGGATCATAAAAAAGAATGTGCGGTGTTGCAGTTTGTAATAGATCGCGACATGCATGCATAACAAAAATCAAGGGCAATAAGTATTAAGTTTAACAAAGTGATTATTGAATAGTGTATTGAAGATGATCCAAATCCCATACTTACCTTGTTTTTAGGCATCACCAGTTACATAAGTATACAGATTAAAACCTAATCTTACTTTTAAAGTCTTATCGGATACAATTATAAAATGGTTAACTTATTAATTGGGTGGATAAAGTAAGGGTCAATCAATTTACTTTTTGACAAAATTCTATGTTTGAGTTTGACAAAATTATGTGATTATAAACCCTAGCTTAATATTCGAGAGCGAAAGAGGAGTAAAGCAAAGAGTTCATGATATTTCACGAATGAATCGTGATTGGTACATTTCACAAATTGGGCTTAACTAGATAAATAAAGGCAAGTTAAGCTTGGTTAATTAATATGAAGACAAGGATAAGGATAAACCTAACTAATTCTGTCATATTGCAATTACACTTCGCGTGTATTAGTTAAGTTGTCATGTGTGGGGTAAGATCTACCATACATAAGGCAATCTCTAACCGATGGCTGGTCAGAGGGCTTATTTTAGCCCTCTGACCCTTCAAGATCCTCCAAGATATTAATATTTTAATGAACAATACATGTCTATATTTGCCTCCGTCTCCAACCGATGACCAAATGGCCAAATGGCTCGTTTTAGCCCTGTCACAAAAAACCGTCTCCAACCGAGGGTCATAGGGCTAAACATAATTTATTATTTAAATTTAAAAACTACATCAACTTAAATTTAAAAACAACAACTTAAATTTAAAAACTACAACTTATATTTAAAAACTACAACTAAAATTTAAAAACAACAAATTAAATTTAAAAACTACAAGAACTTAAATTTAATATCCATAATCAACATCATCTTCATCATCCGCCATTGTAGGAGTATAGTCAGAGGTAAACAACTACCGTCGGCTCATAATTTTTTTTTTCTTCCTATCAAAATAAGCCTTACTCATTGGAGTGTAATTCGAAGTGTTCATTTCCATATTCTTATCATCCATCTTTTCTTGTATTTGTTTGGCCCGTTCTTCATGCCTACACTTCCTTTCTTCCGCCTCAAGAGCATTTTGCTCTGCCAATAATCGTAATGAGGCTGCCACTTCATGTTGAGCGGTGTAATCATCATTTGCCTTGCCCTTTTCCTTTCAACCTTCGCGCCTTGTTTCGTCCCATAGCCCTAGGTATCGAACCTTCACCCGAAGATGGATTTTCTACCCTTGTTTGTTGAATGGTTGGAGATCCATCTTCATCCATATCTACAGCTGAGGATGCAATTCCGAATACCGGCGTACGAGCTCTCTGTGGTGGATCTTCAAATAACACCCACCCTTTACAAATTTCCCAACAACTGTGAAACTGAAAGGGTTTCGAGCTGTTCTCCATATACAATTCATCCGCTTGGCGTACCTAGAAAAAAATTAAAGGAAATTAATTTATGAAATTAAATGTAATATAATTAAATATTTAAAATAAATTGTGAAAACACTTACTTCGTCGTAGTAATTAGCGCTGTTTTCATGTCTACTTGCAGCTGCTAACAATGCTTGATGCAATTTGTTCAAACTTAGCTGAAGATGTTTCTTCCATCTTGAAGAACAACTCTTGTGGTTTCGAATATTCACTGGAGTGGTGCCTTCATAGAACTCTAAATATTTTTTGGACACACGAGTCCAAGCACCGTCATTTGTTTGACAATTCCTCCTCACACTATCTTCCGACAGCCATCTATAAGCCTTGCAAAGAGCTTCATCTTCTTTTCGGGTCCAAGCCCGACCTTTCATTGCAGATGAGGCCATTTGAAAATTATTGAAAAAATTGAAGGATAGATTTTTGAAAGAGGAAAGAAAATATGAGAATTGAAATGGTGTAAGAATGGTGAAAATTTTTGAGGAATGATGAATGAATGGTTTAGGTATTTATAGGAAAAAAATAGCATTTTTTTTAAAAGGCCCAAAAAACCTAAAAAAAAAAAAAAGAATTTTTTTTTTTAATCCAATGGTAACTAGCGCCAGCTAGCCGTTGGATTCAAATTTCTTTTTACGAATTCCTATCGGTTATAACCGACAGGATAGATGATTTTCTAGCCAGCCCTCTAGCCCTCTCCAATTTCGTGGGGCCCTCTCAGATTCCACAACCCTCTAGCCTAGCCCTCGGTTGGAGTCGGTTTTCGGGCTATTTTCGGCCCTCTGGCCCTCTGGACCCTTCGGTTGGAAATGACCTAATTGTATGCTAACAATCTCCCTCCTCCTCTCTTTAGTATGGTTTTATTAAATATAAATAAAGGGTGATACCATCCACACACTCATTTTGATGTTTCACAAATCCTTATTAATGTCTGTCATTTGATTTTTTCCAATTCATTCAATGTCGATCTGACGGCAAAAAATAAGAGAAGTGTGTGGAAGATAAAAAGTGATGTGTGGATAGCTCAATATTGAATAAAATGACCTAGTAGACGAATCAAAATTTGAGGATATTGCATGGCTTTGCGTCTTTAATTAGTTTGTATACCCTAATTTGTCAAATAATTGAAAATGATCAACTACGTGGGATAACAAAATGATCAAAGTTAACCATGTGGCACCATATGCGCACGTGGAAGATGATGAAGGGAGTGATGATACAAATGATCGACCACGGTCCTTTGCATGTGTGAAACCATATCTTAATTGAACAAGCTAAATAGTAAATATATACATTCACACTGGTTGTATGGTAGCATGCAACATCATTGACCATGCTGTATCTATTGATCTGAAGCGTTGATATGAGCATATTTATGCGACTGAGTTAGCTTGTTCTCATGCATTTATGTTGTTATTTCTTAGTTAATTATGTATTTTAAGCTATTTTTGTGTGTTTGTAGGTCCATAGGCCTTATAAAGCAATAAGGTGCATTTTGGTGTATTTTGGAGCAGTTTTGGGCTTGGAATTGATAGCACATGCATGGAGCAAGGTGATGGACGAAATTGAAGACTAAAGAGGCTTGGAATGTGTTAAAAAGAAAGAATAATTAATGACAAAGAGCTCAGCAACCAAAGAGGAAACATGAGTCAAGATTACCTTATTTTGATTTAATCTTTCCTAATCCTCAATGTCCCTAAGTTCCAACAACATTCCTTGTCTATTTCATTCACTCATTGCCTAGCACCACCCTTGTTCCCTCCATCATTCCAAATTTCTTGCATCAATCATCACTCCACCTTAACCCTTGACTCATTTCTACACCATTTCACCTCCCTTTCCTTTCTCTACCATGTGCACAATCATTCATGTTCCCTACTTGCATTCATTGTTGCAACACCACTCCATTTTACCCCTCATGCTTTGCATCATTACTTCACTTTCACCTTTGAATCATTTCAACACCACTCCATTTTACCCATGCTTTACATCATTACTCAATTTTCACCTTTGAATCATTTCAACACCACTCCATTTTACCCATGTTTTGCATCATTACTTCACTTTCACTTTCACTTTTGCATCATTACTTCACTTTCACCTTTGAATCATTTCAACACCACTCCATGTCCCCCTCCATTGCCTTGCACTTCCTCTATAAAAGGAAGTGTGTGTAACATAAATTTAGTTCATATATTTTTTTAGATCATTCACTCCCATTTCAATACAACCTTCATCCAAACACATCCATTCATATTTACATCCATTCCTCCATACAAACAAACCTTCAAACACCCGCCAACACCATGTGCCGTAACAAAGGAAGGAAAGGAAAGTGCTTGGACGTGCATGCTGTCAACTTGGATCGTTGGAGCGTTTAGGTGTTTTCTTTCTTTTGTTTCCAATGTTAAATTCATTTTCTGATTTTGTTGCAATTATGAGTGGCTAAACCCCCATTTAGTTAGGGGGAAGTTTGAAGCCATGAACATGCTTGAGATATGAATTGATTTCTTCCAATTGTGATTTGATAAGTTGTGATTGCAATTCAATTATCTATTTTATCCATAACTGATTCTTGTATGTTTATTAAGGATGCATACTTAGTTTTCATGCATGAATTAGATGCTAAAATATAAATGAGTTTCACCTAATCGTTACAAGTTTATATTCATGAGTAGTGAAGGTTGTTTATCACAATCGCGTTAATTGAATTCTTGGCAATTGTATCATGCACTCATAGTTATAATTGTCTCGTCAACACTTATGATTTTAATTGAACGTAATGATCTCTGATTGTATCTCTATTATGCATTCATATAGGGGACTTTTAGATAATGATTTGGGTTGTCGCATGAATTCATCCAATTCAATGAGTAAAGGAAAATCTGAGGGTTAATTTGTACATCACAGTTAATCTGGGGTGTTGAGCATAATAGTTTATTCAAAAGCAATTGGAAATCGATTCATGTACAAGTGTGTCATGTGTGAAGAACGGACCTCTAACTAATCCATCCAAAACAACCAATTTCGTGCAAATCTGTTTAGTTCTAGTTTCTGTTTTGTTTTACTTTATTTTCGTCCAAAACTCAATCCCCCTTTACTTTAGTGTGTCTAATTAGTTAGAATTTGTTTTAGTTTGTGTTTTTAAGTGTTTTGAGTCTATAGAGTCTAGTTAAGTGTTTTTAAGTTTCTTTTTGTAAGTCAGTTTAGTTTAGATTAGCAATCCCTCCTAATCCCCGGTCCAGAACGATCCCTAATTATACATATACTACAATTGTCAAAAAAGGGTTTAATTTGAGTGCTTAACTTTCATCGCATCAAATTTTGGAGCCGTTGCTAGGGATTAGCAATTTTGCTAATCCCTTGTTATTTCTTTTTGTTTATTTTCTTGCATGATTCACTCCATGTTATTGTTATAGGCTTACAGCCGCAAGCAACGAACGATTAAGTTCAAGAAGCTACCATTTTAAATAGAGTACTAATTTATAAGCATGTTATATGAATCTTCCACTTCTCGCGGGTCACGAGCCTAAAAAAGAAATTATACACACACATAATTAATGAATATATAATCACAATTTTCTCCTGATTTTGGCTAACCCAAAATGTAGGTTTCATATCCACATCATCACCCATGTTCATTATGTGCTCTGCAAGCAACTCATTAATTAAATTCAAACATCTGAAGAAAGAAATCAAATATCATAACCTTAAGTTGTTGTGCCATATAAAACCACTAAATCACAGATAAATATTCATATAACGCATAGTAATTGAGTTACTTGAGTATAAAATTGAATTGGTGGGATGTATTCTATATACAGTTGTATATACTAAATTGTTATAAATATATCAAAGTTAGAGAGATAACCTTTTAGATAGATGCGAAACAGATGTAAAATATCACACTGTAATTAAAACACAAGGGGATGGCAAATTAAAGAGGGAGGAATAGATGATCTTATTGAACTTTCCTTCTTTCTGATGTATTCTCTCTGTATGTTTTAACATCAATTGAGTGCTCTATTTATAGAGCGAATCCATACGTACAAATTCTTAAGGTTTGAAACCTACAACTCATGACTGAAAATGTAACATCTTTGTTTCCAAAGTCTTCATCATATTCGTGTGGGTGTTGACAAACAAAACTTATGTGGGCATTCATCAAATAACCGATGGTTTCATCAGCTAATGTTTTCAATTGCCAATAGTGACTGCCAACTGCCAATGGTTTCAACATAAATGATTCTGTTCTTTATTTTCTGTTGATTATTGAAGGTTGTGAATTGACCATTGCACGCATGTGTGCTCTGACCAATATAACTCCAGAATGTATCATAAAGTAATTAAACAAAATAAACCGATCTTATTTTAAGTAAGTGAAAGTAACAATAGTTCAACATGCCATTTAATAATATATATACTACAGGGCTAATTATATTAACACCCCACAAATTGTTGAATAAACCCCATAAACTTAATACACCTTACATTTACTTTTTCACTTAAAAATTATCTTAATACACCCCACTTACTTTCCCATAATACCCCCACACCCCACATTTTCAATATACATCTTATGTTTTGTACATACACCCCACATTTCTCAAATCTTATAACACTCATTTTTAATTTTCAGGGATTGAATCTAACCATATGAACACTAAAAAATGAATATGAATATAGAAGATTAAATAATGCAGCAAACGCAAGATTAAAATATTATCAATGTTATCGAAACCACTAAAACAATGAAAACTATGAAGTCTTACCTCATGTGAAGCTCCTGAAACATCGATTTCATGTTCCATTCGTCAAAAACAATTTTTCTTAATCAACATGTTTAATAGTTGAGAAGATAAATAATATGCTAAAAGTGATTTGGGGTGTATTTATAAATCTTTATTTTTTTTAAACCTAATAAGATCAAAATTGTCATTACATAGTGGAGTAAATAAGTCATTTAATATTAAATTCTAATGTGGGGTGTATTCAACATTTTGTAGGGTGTTAATATAAAAACCCTACTACAGTTCAGTATGATTTACCAAACGTGATATCTCTACATTTTTCATGAAAACTGAATTGAATTGAACATTCAACTTCTATAACCTAAAAGAGCCCTTTTTATCGTCAATACTGGCCATTTGTGAGCACTACGAAAACACACTTTTGTATATCAAGAATAGCTTTTTTCCTTTTGGCCTACTAAACATGCCTAAATCCGCAGCTAAAGTCATTATTACATCAATTCAAAAGCAAAAACTCTTTACTATAGTATTTTTCCCATGTCTTTTATTTAGTGATAGGCTCAAAATGTGTAGCTTGTCCTAAATATTTGATTGGTTTTCGTATTTTTCTTAAATATGGTATTTTTTCTTAAAACCTACGCCCAACTTGATATTTAATATAAATTGATTTTATTTTATTTTATAAAAAGTATGATATTTCCATTTATTTAAGAAGGCATTACAAATACATATCACGAATAACTCGGTCCTCATGGGGTCTTGCTAATTATATCTAAATATATTATAATAAAACATCATTAATCGTAAAGTAAGTAGTAGACTTCAAACACTTGTCTGAGCTCATTGGAAACCACAAGATTACACAAATCAATAAATCCGTTAAACCTCATGTTACACGAAGATCATGTGGGACCAAAATCTTACATCAAATATTGGGACATGGAGCACGATGCCCATGGGTCAATCACATGACCTATCATCGCCACGATCTCAAAACACCAAGTAAAGTAGATCCAGTAAATCAAACAGTTTCAACCTTCACACATAGATCCAAAAGACGCAGCACACCAAAACGGAAATTAAAATCAAGCAACTCTCCTATAAAGAGCAATCAAACTAGCAAATTCTCTATTTGGGCCCAAAATACTAGTTTAGGCCGAGTTTAGAATTGTTCTCGGTCCGGAAGCTTTGCTCAGGGGCCAGCTATGTCCTATCAGGATAGGGTACTTGAATCTTGATACAATAATGAGTCTCGGAAGGATGAGGATGCTGAAACTTGGGAATGAATGCGGCCTGATAAGGGGTTGAGTTCAAAGTCTTAATAGGAGTAGGACTGGCCGAGATAAGATTGGATCGGGGGTAAGGAGTCCTAATCTGAGTATAGTTTTGATTCAATCAGAAGCAGGTTTGTTACTATAAATAGAGGGAGGAGTGCATCATTCAAGGCCCCTCCAATTCAACACACAAACTGCCATGCGCAAACTCTCGCTCTATGTGAATCCTCTCAACAACCTTGAGATTTTTTATTTTCTTTTTCGTTGACACATCTTCAGTTTGGATAAACAACACTGTGAAGGCAACCGGTGAACATCTTCAGTTAGGATAAACAGCACTGTCGCCGTAGAATCAGCCGACCACGAAGCACCTTCAGTTTGGATAAATAGCATTGCGTCAAGGCCGACTGGTTATCTATCCAAGTCTCGGTCGAGAAAGGTTTTCAAATCCTTATTGGCAAATATCATCTCACGAACCTTCTTGGCGAAGTAAGGTGTTACGAATCACCAGACTCGGTGTGTTGAACGCCGAGTTATTTTATGATTCGATACTCACAAGTTGGATTTAGAGTTCAGCATTTTGACGGCCAAACCACATTTACAATTAAAACGTACATCTTCTTTGAATACTTGTGTCCATATAGTCTGGTGTCGATTCGACGTGCTTATACTCTTACGAATATAATCACTATGACTGAATCCGACGTTGACGATTTGTGGGCTTTGTAGAACTAGCAGCCTTGTTTTCAGGCTCTAAAATCTGAAGGCCGATAGTGTTCATTCCTCTGCCACAATCGCAAGATCGAGAAGTCAGCAGCCACCCAACGCAACATCAACATATTTTACTCCTCGATCGAGCTCGACCGACGAGTTGGCACCCCCCGCATCAACCGAATGACGTTGTTAGCTCATTAGTTACTCAGCCTGCGCGCCACGTAGGCATGGTAGTTTTTAGGGTCAACATTTTGGCATGCCCAATGGGACCAAGTGTTAAAACTACGAAGTTCATAACCATCGAGACACGATCGATTAAAAAGAAAACAATCATGGGAAAGTCAACGACTGATCTGCCAATTCAGAGTTCTGGACAAGAAGTGTCACATGCACGAAATCCTCATGTTGTTGTGACCCATGAGGTTGTAAGTGTGACACATCGAGAAAAGAAAGTTTGTCTCGGTACCCAGCCTCGAAACACAGAAGTACCCAACCGAACCGCAGGCGTTTTCATTGAATGAATAGTGGAAGACTGTGATGAAGACGGTGGTGAAGGCTCTGACCCTCAAACTAAGTCGTTTATTCGAAGACGACTTGACGAGCAATCTCGGTAGGTTGAACAGACAGTTATCCAAAAAATGAACAGTTTACTCGAGGTAATACGAAGTAATGGTGAATTGCTCGAATTATTAGTTAACATAGTCTTCGCAGAGGGACCTGCTGATCAGTCTCGACAATTTCCACTCAAAAGTAATCCGCTACAGGGCGAAATAAGATCCACTCGGCTCAAAACAATTGACTTGGAAAAAAAGAGAGGATTAAGCAGTAGGTCAGATGAATCTGACCAGATAGTGGAAGTAGCATCCGTCAATATGATCGAGGTCCAAAGAAAGATCGATTCGGCCATGAAAAAGGGTTCGAAGTTCCCGAAATTCATCCATCCATATCTAGTTTATGTGAAAAAATTCGAATATCCTAAAGGCTTCAAGATCCCAGATTTCAGCCTTTTTGCTGGAGAATCGTCTTTGTCCTCGTTAGAACATGTAGCCTGGTTCACTGCACAATGCAGAGTCAATAGTGATTTCCATAAACTGCGACTATTCAACTTTTCGTGACTGGATCAGCATTCGCATGGTATATCAACCTCCCACCTAATTCCATCCAAAGTTGGGATGAGCTGGTCAAGAAATTTCACGAACAATTCTATTGGCCAGGGATGGAAATGTCAGTTTCTTCATTAGCTAGGATGGCTCAAGCATCTGATGAGTCACCAATGGACTATCTTACAAGGTTTAAATCAACCAGGAATTGGTGCTGAGTACTTCTACCTGAAGTTGAATTTGTTAGGCTTGCTCTGAATGGGCTAGACATGGAGTACAAAAAGAAATTCCTGGGGGCAAACTTCCGAGATAGGTACAAATTAGCCCAACATGTCGAGCAATATGATTATTTGCTTTGAAAGGAAAAGATCTCGAAGTCCCCATCCCGAGGAACGATTTACAAAAATCCCACGGTCAACTACGCATCAGTCGAAGACGAAGATTCCCAATACGTTAGGGTGGATGCATAGTAATAGATAAACCATATGTTTGCATGGCATTGACTTAAATTAATTCCAAGGAGGCCAAAACCCGCTCGACCACTGAAGAGACGGCGAAAACATCAAAAGTTTACACTTTTGATATCACTAAGGCCGATGCAATTTTCGATGAGTTGTTGTTATCAAAGATTATCAAGCTTTGGCTAGGACATTACATTCCCAAGGCCGAAGAGCTTAAAGGAAAAACATATTGCAAGTACCATAACTCGACTAAGCATACCACGAACAACTGCGTGGTGTTCCGTGATGATATTCAAAGCTGGATTGATAAAGGCAAGCTAAAGTTTCCTGAAAAAAAATGGCGGTCGACGTTGATCCATTCCCTTCGGCAACAGTTGGCATGGTAGAAGCCTATTTGGCTAAGAGCAAAGGGAAAAAGAAAGCCGAGTTTGTCCTAATACAACACGTCCCAATGCAAAAATCTCGGCCACGACTCAAAATTGATCTATTTTCCAATGAACTGCCCACCGAGTTTTTGGGACCGGCTGTAGTCGAATCTATTGCAGACTCTAGTGCAGAAGAAACTGATGGGCAGATGGTTTTGTGCAGCAATTATAAGGCACGCGTCGTATGAACCGAACCAAATGAGAGATCGCCTCAGACTTCGACACCACGATAACCATCTAAGGCCGTGACGACACCTCCAAATGAGCTTTAGCGGAGGCCAGCGCCAGAAAGTGTTTGATAGGTTCGGCCGTCAGAAACGGACAAATGGCTCTACCTCGGCGAAACGACGTCTTGATTTTGACGCGTCGTATTATAACAAGGATTATTGCTCACGTAATTCCAGCAACTCAAGTTTATCGGCGAATAAAAAAACCTTCAAGCTGCCTGAGCCACGCAACCAACGTTGGTACAATTACAACTCTCCCACTAGCATGTATATTGCACTATCCAAATCTTAAAAATGTCAACGCCAGCGGATAGATTGCATGGCTGGACGACAGGCAGCCCAGACCGTTTCGGCTGCTAAATGGCAACCGAAAGAAGCGATAAGAAGCAAAGATGACCGAGAAACCCCAACAATCATAACTGAATTACAATGGTGAAAGGGAACTGATCGAGACTTCTAAACCACCATTGAAGAGTCCGAAAAGCGCATCAAACTCCTCATTCAGCCTGGGGAGATGAAAGTTCATTTCAAGCAGTTTGGGAAAGACGCCGAAAATAAACTCCCCCCATTACCCCCGTAATAGTCGTTAATAAAAGTTCGACGGAATCTACACCCTTCATTCATTGGCAAATCCTTGGAGTACATGAGAGAGTTTCATATGAAATATTCTGCCAACGATTTGTACGGCTACCTAAGGCGTGTCAAGAAGCTCTCGACTTGGCACTAACTTGTCCTGATACTGAACAGATTATCCAAAAAATCACCGATCCAGCAATGAAGGCTAAGTTCCAGCACATATGAGAAACTAGGGTCTTTGGCTTCGAGGTCGATCCATACACGGACATTGATATGGCCAAGCTTTTTTTTCTGTTGAAGACCTTCAATACTTACAACACCACTTCGAAGTCTTCTCGGTTGTATCTCTCTTCGGTCTTACAACCAATGAAAAAGATCGGGTGGCACGTCTGGACGCCTACCTAGACACACAGGACACACGGATCGCCTATGAAGAACGAGCATGTAAAGCACTGTAGGGGCAAAGTCAAACACCAGAAACAAACAGGCTCGAGGACAACATTCAGAATGAAGCAAGGTTAGGTTACATATCACAAGAGCAAGTACCTGTTGAGGCACACGATGATCAGGCCAAGGATGCTCTAACGCACGATGTTGCAGTCATCGATAACACGGAAGACGACGACCAAGATCCGATGAGCCCTTCAGTCATCAATAACATGGAAATCATCATGGTTCATGTTCTACCTGCTGAATTTTAGCCAACTGCACACCAAGTCGATTTCGTCGTTATCGTCGAAGATGGGCAAGTAAATAATGACGACAAACTTAAAGCAGCTATGGCCATATTGTTTCCTTGCTCACCCTCGGTTAATCTTCAACATTTAAAGTTGTTGTATGTCACGGCTCACATTGAAGGATATCCAATCTCCAAAATTTTCGTTGATTGTGGGGCGATGGTCAATATCATGCCCATATCCATCATGAAAGCATTACGACGATCCAACGACGAACTCATCCCATCAGGAATAACCATGAGCATCTTCATCGATGACAAATCCCAAACCAAAAGAGTGTTTCTTTTAGAGCTAAACATTGCAGGTCGCAATCACATGACTGCATTTTTTATCGTTGACTCTAAGACCGAGTATAATGCATTGCTTGGTTGGGATTGAATTCATCAAACAAATTGCATTCCCTCTTCTTTATATCAAGTTCTCATCTTTTGGGACGGAAAATCAGTTGTGGTTCATCCAGCCAACAGTCAGTCGTTCGAAGCCAATATGATTCAGGCACGGTATTACGATGACTATGTCGGTTATATTACCCTACAGGGTTTGAACGAGGAAGGGCAACCGACCCAAATTTCGGTCCAGAAAGCAATTGAGGTAGGCGCCGAGACTGTCCATCAAGATTCGGCGAGACTTGGGTTGGCTGATCTGATCGCCGACATTGATGCCTAAAGAAAGACATAACAGACATTGAGCCGCGGTTTCATATACCATGGAACAATTGTTGGCCCACTGGTACGCTATTTCCAAACACCCAAATTCGGGCGTCAACTTAGTTGAATTTTTTGCCGAATGAGACAACGACCTCATATTATCACTAGACAAAGTTCAGGTTGCACCGGCCAAGCTCGAGGATAGTCAACCTCAAGTTAAAGATCCATTAGAGGAAATAAATGTTGGAATGGCCGAAGAGCCACGACCTTTTTTCATTATTGCTTTGTTACCCCCAACATGTAAAAACTAAGCTTTGTAATTTGCTTAAAGAATTTAAGGATTGTTTTGCTTAGAGTTACCATGAGATGTCTGGTCTAGATCACACACTAGTTGAACATGAATTGCGTATGAAACCTAGGTGTAAACCATTCAGCTAACCACCTTGACAATTCTCGATCGAAGTATAACTCGGCATAAAAGATGAACTCGTTCGACTTTTAAAAGCTGGGTTTATTCAGACAGCTCAATGCGTTGAATGGCTGGTGAACATTATCCCCGTTTTAAAGAAAAGTGGTGCCCTGCGTATCTATATTGATTTTTGAAATTTGAACTTGGCAATGCCTAAAGACGTGTATCCAATGCCAATTTCAGATTTGTTAATCGACACAACGACAAACCACGAGATCTTATCCTTTATGGATGGACATGCTGGTTATAACCAAATTTTCATCCCCGAAGCTGATTCCATAAAACTGTTTTTCGTTACCCTGGGGCACTCGACATATACGAATGGGTCGTCATGCCATTCGGCCTTAAGAATGATTGTGCCACATACCAACGAGCCATGAACACTATTTTCCATGATTTGTTTGGTACCATCGTCGAAGTCTACATCGACGATGTTATAATCAAATCAGAACGTCGGTAGACACATTTAAATGACCTTATCGGGCTTTCCTGCGTATGCACCGGCACAATCTTAAGATGAATCTCGCCAAATGTGCTTTTGGCGTATCAGCCGGTAATTTTTTAGGATTCCTCGTACATCATCGTTGTATTGAGGTAGACGAAAACAAGGCTCATGCAATCATCAACGCTTCATCCCCAACGACTAAGAAACAACTACAATCGTTGCTCGGCAAGATTAACTTTCTCCGTCGATTTATTGCTAATTTGATCGGGAAAATGAAAGCTTTCTCCACATTTTTGAAACTTAAAGACTCTGACAACTTCGAATGGCGTGCAAAACACCAAGAGGCATTTACATATATCAAGGTCTCCCTAATAACTCCACCCGTCCTCGTCCCACCATGACATGGCAAACCTCTTAAGCTATATATCTCGGTAGCCGAAGAATCCATTGGATGCCTTCTTGCACAAGACAATGACGCATGGCGAGAACATGCCATTTTTTACCTTAACCAAAATCTTAACCTACCAGAGATTAATTACTCTGCTGTCGACAAGCTTTGTCTCGCCCTATTTTTCGTTGCATCAAAACTCAGACATTACATGCTCCCGTCAGTCACTCAAGTCATTGCCCAGATCGATGTCATTCGTTGCATGCTCACTCAGCCGATCGTAAAGGGTCAAATCGGTAAGTGGATGATGGCCTTCTCTAAGTTCAGCTTGCAATATGTGCCCCAGAAAGCTGTCAAAGGCCAAGTGTTGGCCGATTTCTTGGCCCAACACCCTCCCTGTACGAGTTTGAGAGCAATGATGTTGAAATCGACATGATAGAAACACGTGATAATTATTGGACGATGTATTTTGATGGTTTTAGTATTTCAATCTCGGCTGGCGTTGGGATTGTTATTCAATCCCCCACTCATAACCGCTAGTATTTTTCTCTCAAGCTCGATTTCGATTGTACGAATAATCAGGCCGAATACGAAGTCCTTGTCATCGGCCTCGGTGTATTACACAATGTGCAGGCGACTTGTGTCCTTGTTCTTGGTAACTCCGAACTTGTAATTAATCAATTCAATGGCACTTTTCGTTGCATGAGTTATACTTTGGCACCCTACCACATGGTTGCTAGCTATTTGCCCGAGTACTTTCAAACACATTTCACGAGTTCATAACACCGATGCTGACGAATTTGCTCAAATAGCCTCCATAGCACAACTCCTGGAGGGTAAATTAGGCCGAGAAATACCTGTGTCACGACAAGCACATTAGGCCTTGATTAATCAGCAAGTTCTTGAACGCGATTGCGTGATCCGTACACGGGTCATGTCCTTACCTTCATTGTTAGAACGGAAGGACACTATTGAGGTTTGTGTTGTCGAGGCATTACCAGACATTGGAGAAGGGCGATTATGCGATATATTGATAACCACAACAAAAAACACGACTGGCGGACAAGGGTCTATGCCACAAACTACGTATTATACCAAAACGAATTATACCGAAAAGGTAAGGATGGTTTATTACTGTTATGCCTCGGACTGCAAGAGGCTACCCAAGCAATTGCAGAAGTTCATGAAGGAATTTGCGGGGCTCATCAGTCAGGTTGAAAGATGCGATGGTTGCTTCGCCGACATGGCTATTTATGGCCAAGTATACTTAAGGATTGTATTGAGTTCGCATGAGGATATGTACAGTGCCAAATTCACTACATTCGGTCACTAAACCATGGTCGTTCCAAGGATGGGCCATAGATGTAATCGACAAAATTATGCCAATTTCCGGGTCTGCAAAGCATGCATGGATACTTGTTGCGACAAACTACTTCACAAAATGGGTTAAAGCGAAGTCATATGCCGAGTTAACGTCTAAAGAAGTTTGTAATTTCGTAGAAGAAAACATCGTGACTAGATTTGGCGTACCAGAAACAATCATAACAGATAATGGTATAATCTTCACATCCGACATGTTTAAGAGGTATACGGTGAATTTGAAAATTCGACTTGAGCAGTCTACACCTTATTACCCGCAGGCAAACGGGCAGGCCGAAGCAAGTAGTAAGGTTTTGATTGGTATTCTTGAAAAAATGGTGAGAGAAAGGCCTGGTATGTGGCATCTAAAGCTAAACGAAGCATTATGGACCTATCGAACTTCCATCTGGCCAGCCAATGGAACAACTCCATACGCATTGACTTATGGACATGATGCAATGTTCCCGGTCGAGCTAAGTATAAACTCGTTGCGAGTAATCGAACAAAGTAGTTTGTTTAGTACCGAGTACAGTCGGACCATGAGACAAAAGTTAGAAGATTTAGAAGAAGCTCGGCTTGATGCTTATAACTTATTAGTGGCACAAAAGAAGATCGTCGAGCGAGCTTATAATCAACAAGTCAGACAAAAAACGTTTGACGAAGAAGAGTTGGTTTGGCAAACCGTACTACCTATAGGAATTAAATGCCCCAGGTTCGGCAAGTGGTCGCCGAATTGGGAATAGCCATTCGTTATTCATAAAGTTCTCGGCAATGGGGCATACAATCTTAGTGATCAAACTGGTGTAATTCACAAGTTGCCAATCAATGGGAAGTTTTTAAAGAAATATTATCTAGGCACATGAGAGATGCGGGAATAAAAGTTCATTTTATTAAGTTTGCAAAAGGGTGTACAAATAGAGTTGGTCGATCAATTTACAACTAAATAATTCTAGGGTGATGAAGGAATGAGAGATTCAAGAATGGCCTTCAACTCCAACCACTTCACATCGTCTATGGTGACCTCAGTTGTTCGACCCGCTTCATGCTAGCCGCGTATTCGGTTAAGCAAGATTTGCCGCTCAACTCAAAATCCTTTGCAAGCTCGGAAGCAACTGCAGACCTTTGATTTTGGAGTTCGGCAATTTGACGGTCAAGGTCGGCCAATGTTTCTTTTTTCACCTTCAAAATTTTGACCTTTGGACGAAGAGCTTCTCGAACAACCGTTGCAGCTTTCAAGTCGTCTTTAGCCCGAAGAGCTTTCTCAAAAATACTGAAATATTCTCGTGTTCATTCTAGGGTAGAAAACGCTCGAGTGATAGCTTCAATGCTCAATTGACCATCAACTGCGAGATTGTTTAGACATACACCCACTGAGTTGAGGCCCTGGCATTCGAGAACTTGTAAAGCTGAGAAAAACAAGAGCTCATGCTGCCTAACAAGAGTATTTGATTCGACCGTTGATACGAAGAACCCAGTTGTAGCTACCGAAGGGTCGGCCACTCCCCGAAGTATTCAAAAAAAGAACATCAAACTCGACTTCCCATGAAGGCTGCACATAAAAAGAATTTAGGCAAAAGGAAAATCATAAAAGAATATAGCAGAGAGAATTTGTTTTTAGACCTGCCGAGAGGAGACTTCGGCCATGTCTCCTGGTTCATTGCTCGAACCTAGAAAGCTTAATGGCCGAGCCTAGTGTTTTAGACTGCTTCTCAATTCACGCGGTCGATAAAGGTTATCTACGTTCGACGGCCACTAAGGTGGCCAGGAAATATAGATAACACCTTTTGGCACATAAAATTTTTGGTGAAATGAATAATTGGGCACCTAACATGTAATATTTTTCTCGGTTTAGACTCGTTATAGCAAAGTTAACAAGAGAAAGTATTCAAGTCTTACAAAAACCTGACATGTAATATTTATTTCAGGCTCAACATGAGGCCTTTTTCCATGATCGGCGGCAGGAGAATCGACCTAGTCAGTCGTCTCAACAATAGGAAGAGGCTCAATAGAAGGAGGTTTGGTTAGTCGAGGGTGACTCCCCAGTGGAATCTCATCGTTCTCGTCATCCTGAAATAAAAAGCTATTAATACTTTTGAATTTAATAAAAGAAGGGAGTGACCAACAACATAATCATACCTCTTCCAAGATGATCGCTGATTGTTTTGGATTTTTAGGGAGACTTTTCCTGACCGAATGGGTTACCTCATCTAAGACGGGTGCAACGGTCTACCCCAGAGTTGTAGGCTTTTCGACCAGCGGTGCAGCAACTCGTTCGACCACGGCCTCAACATCAGGGTCGGGTTGAATTTGGGGTGATGGGCTAGTTGGAGTTGGCCGCTTCTCCGTCGAGGCTTGGACAACGGGAGCAGGAGGAGAGGCACTAGGAGTGGTCGCTCCCGTGGTCTGGTTGGAGATAACTTAAATCTCCCGTTATCCTTTCTTCACCAATTTCTTAACGTATTTTGTGGGACGAAGACCTTCACATGTTGTCTCAGTTTCCTGGCGAGGCAGTTTGCTCAGCTGGGTTTGCGCGGCAATTTTAGTTTTCTTGGAGGAATGGAGCAACTTTTTCCTGGCCGCAGCCGCGGCGATCACGTCTACTTGCTTCAATACTCAACCACCTGAGAAAGTGAAATCAAGTTAGTAAAATCGAGTAAGTGTTTGAAGAATAAAGGTAGAGACAACCATTTATCTTGGGTCGTCTCTTTGGATTGAGGGGCATGAGTTTTTTTGGGCCGGTCGCCAAAATTTTTTTTGACCACGTCTTCGACCGAAGCGCCAAAAAATTCATAAGCATATCCTTCCCACCAGTCACCGAAGGTGTCAGTGCTACGAGATTTAGGAACAGTTGGTCGGAGATGAAATTTTTTGCACTGTTCCTGAAACTTTTTCTTGGTATCTCTGCACTCCCTCTTTGAGGAACCAGAGAGGCATACTCGACTTAGAAGGGAGCAGGAAGTAAGAAAAGGCACCGGGCAACTTTGGAGGTAGCCAAGATGTCGGGCAGCAAAGTGGGGTGGTAAACTTCCCGGCTCGCTCAACGAATGACCCCCAATTTTGATGAAAACCAGCATCTTCACTTTCACTCCATGTTGATGTTGGAAGCCTGATGGAAAAAGGGTACTCTTGACGACGACATATCAAAATTTGTCATCTTAGAGGACACTTAGGCCGAAGAAGTATTTGAAGACTTCTTTGGCCAGATAAGGAGGTGCCGCTGAAGGTCGAGCACTGTAGTAGACTGAAAGTTGGGGATGTTTGGCCGAAATGTGGAAAAATAGACCTGCAGCCAGAGTTGGAATACCTAGATAGGTCCGTTCTGGTGCAAGTCGATCTTATTGATGGTTGTTTCGGCCAAACAGCGTAGAAGGTTGGTGAGAATAGCTGAACTGAGCGTCAGGAAGTGACCACTGGCTAGGGTTTCAGCCACTGCATATTTTCGACCATGTATTTATTTGACTTGGTATAACAGATAAACTTGTACCAGTAAAATAGGAAGGCTTCGTGCTCTCCCTTATGTAGACTTGACTTCCCTTGGCCAGCAAAATGGAGGATGAGGGTGTTGTAGTTAAAGAAGTTCTTATGGAGCTTCTAAACTTTTTCTTTTGAAGGCTCTTGACCTTCTTGGCTCAGCGTCTCGATGACCTGTTTGTCGAATAGTGCTTTAAGGTCGAGATTTGACAGGCATCCAAAAAGGGCAGCATCTACTGGGTTACCAGAGGGAGAAGTCCCAAGGATAGCTGACATGTCGAGGATGGTGGGGCTGGTAGAGCCGAAGGGAATGATCATGGTGTTGGTGGCCAAGCACCAGAAACTCAAAGCTGCCATAAAGAGTTATTTATCCATGGCAATCTCCATGGTCGAAAGTTTAATGGCGTCGTGGATGCTAAAAGTCTTCCATTCTTTGCCGAAGAATTTTTTCATCCGTTCGACCCATACCGCCAGGTTGCGTTGGTCAAAGGCTAGGCTCCTTGAGGCTTTGTCAGGCACCACTTCGACCAATCAACCCTTACAGCAAGGGTGTCAGGCAGTGGTCTTTGAAGGGGTTGGTGATGGACGATGGCACTGCATCCTTGAAAAGTGGTCTCAGGATTTGATGAGTGGCGTTTAAATCACTCTCGAAGCGTAGAGTCTTAACGGCGCTCCGGTCGATGAAGTCATTGCACTTGTTACATTCGTCGGAAAGCCGGGAGATGAAGGAGGCCATTGATGAAGACTCGAGGATTTCTGGGTTAAGAGCTTGGGGTTTTCTAGGATTTTGAAAGCAAAATGGCAAAAAGGTTTCAAGGGTTTTGGAAAGCGTAAAGTACGAATGGAAAGGATTCAAGTATTTAAAGGCATTTTGGAAGGAAGGTTAAGTGTTTGATTTTCAAAATTGGGGATAGAATCGAGCATGAAAGTTGCTAATCATTGTGGATATTCAGACAATCCAGGCAAAAAGACCGAGGTTTTCACGGTCTGAGGATGCACGATTGCGTGTTGCAGCAGATTTAATGTAAAAGAGAAGTTTCGGCTGTCGCACATTTTCGAAGGTCATGATTAAAGGTTGCTAGGTTAACCAAGGGACCAACACGTGGCAGGACAGTTGGGAGAATCGAGATCGTGATATCATTTCTTATAAATACGTATGGTGGTATTTCTCGAGATGGGTCAATGTTTGTTTTAGGTCGGTTTCGCTTCTTCAAGGTCGAGGCTCGACCAAGGAATGTAAGTCGACGACCTCAGAAGCAAGGGGGCAATGTTTGGGCCCAAAATACTAGTTTGGGCCGAGTTTAGAATTGTTCTTGGCCCGGAAGCTTTACTCAAGGGCCAGCCGTGTCCTATCAGGATAGGGTAGTTGAATCCTGATACAATAAGGAGTATCGGCAGGATAAGGATGCTAAAACTTGGCAATGAATGCGGCCTGATACGGGGTTGAGTTCAAAGTCCTAATAAGAGTAGAACTGGCCGAGATAAGATTAGATCGGGCTAAGGAGTCCTAATGTGAGTATAGTTTTGATTCGATCATAAACAGGTTTGCTACTATAAATAAAGGGAGGAGTGCATCATTCAAGGCCCCTCCAATTCAACATACAAACTGCTCTGTGCAAACTTTCACTCTACGTGAATCCTTTCAACAACCTTGAGATTTTTTATTTTCTTTTTCGCCGACACATCTTCAGTTTGGATAAACAGCACTGTGAAGGCAACTAGCGAACATCTTCAATATGGATTAACAGCACTGTTGCCGTAGAATCAGCCGACCATGAAGCACCTTTAGTTGGATAAACAGCACTGCGTCAAGGCTGACTGGTTATCTATCCAAGTTTCAGTCGAGAAGGGTTTTCAAATCCTTATTGGCAGAAATCATCTCACGAACTTTCTCGGCGAAATAAGGTGTTACAAATCACCAGACTCGATGTGTTGAATGCCGAGTTATTTTATGATTGGATACTCACAAGTTGGATTTAAAGTTCGGCATTCTAACGGCTGAACCACATTTACAATTAAAACGTACATTTGCTTTGAATACTTGTGTCTATAGTGTCTGGTGTCGATTCGACGTGCTTATACTCTTACGAATATAATCACAGTGACCGATCTGACACCAGCGATTTGTGAACTTTGTAGAACTAGCAGCCTTGTCTTCAGGCTCTAGAATTCGAAGGCCGAGAGTGTTCCTTCTTTGGCCACAATCGTAAGATCAAGAAGTCAGCAGCACACCCAACGCAACATCAACATATTTTACTCTTTGGCCGAGCTAGGCCGACGAGTTGGCACGCCCCATATCAATTAAAGGACGTAGTTAGCTCCAAAATAGTTCATGGAAATTATTAGATAGAAACAAAATAAAAGATAAAATTATGTCGCCACTCCATATCCTCTGAATATCCGAGAGTCATATCACCGCATCAGGTAAGCGTATACTATCATTTTGGCTAAACACAATCCCGACGATATCCAGCCTCTTTCATGGTTTCTAACTTCAGCCCTATGCCGAGTGGGATAACTGGATCCAAACCATGTGTTTACTATATGTGTGGGCCAAAAGATGATGACTATTGTGGCGACAATCTACACCAAACAATATAAATAGAAAGGGAAAGGACAGAGACTAGGAATGATCAAGGTTTTAAAAGATGTTAAACGCTAGTCGGGCTGCGGTTGGGCCTTCCATATCATATAAATGAGTGTTTGCTTATACTTAAAAAATACATAATTTTATTGGGATATATAAACTACAAAATATAATGGCATATAGAATATAAAGTATAAAACATAATGAAAACATGGGGAACAAGTATATAATATGTGTTCATCTAAGTATTCAACAAATCTCTTACAATTTATTTAAAAAATTAAAATGCAAAAATGAAAGTTAAGTATGTCTAAGTGAGAGTTGTGACCTAGGTGGATGCCAAGGTGGGTACCTAGGCAGTCTAGGCAAGCGCCTAAGCAGGTCTAGGCACTATTTTTTTAATTTTCAAATGCGTAGGAATTAATCGTAGTGGTGAACAACTGCCTAGCCTAAGGGGCCCTAAGCACGTTAAGCGGAGATTTTTATAACAATGAGAATAATTGATGATTGTCAAGAAGATTGCCGTCGACCCCAAAGTCAAAGCAGGGGCCGTCACTACTACAATATATTTTATCACCGTCGGAGCAAAAACCGACGAGAAATCCGATTTCTGTAGCAATTTTGGCAAAAATGCGACATAAAACAATGTAATGTCGCATTTTCAAAGCGACACTATTGCTAGCGTCACGAAAGGGCTTTAGCGTCGGTTTCATGGCTTAAACCGACACTAAACAACATCGCTTTAAAGCGACACTAAAATTAACGTCGGTTTAAAGCGACGCATACTTACACGTTACGTCGCTTTAAGGCGACGTTCATTAGCAATTAAATTGTAAAATAGAAATCCTACTGGCGCTTTTACACAACTCTGAAATAATATTAAATCAATTTAATATCCCATAAACCGACGTCAAATAACAATTAAATAAATAAAATATGCAAACGAATAACGGTCTTAACCGACACCACCTTTGTTAATAATAATAAAAAAACAGACAAACCGCATTCTTCTTCAATTCATTGTAACAGAAAAAATTTATATAATTATATTAATAAATTCCGAGGCCAAAATAAACATTAATGAAAATAATTACAAAAAAAAATAGTGCCAAAACACACAAATATTGTACATCTAACATTCCACTTAATATACAAAAACCCATCCGTCATAACAACTACTAAATCCGACATTACAAACATAACATAAAAAAACAAAAAAGATAGAACGATTAAAGTGTCATATTTAACCGACAAGAAAGCGAACCAAATAAACTACGGAACCGAATCTGCGCCTGAACGTGGCACAGATCCTTCTCGTCCTTGAGGTCCTATATTTGATGCCAACATCCTCGACAAGTCCACATCAGATCCAACACCCGCAAGCATTTCAGCAAACCCCCCAGCTGGAAATTCAGGACAAGAAGCAGCCATCTCGGGTCGATATACTGGCACTTGATAAGGCGACTCCTGCATGTAAGGCATGGGAGGCTGCTGCATGTATGGCATAGGCGGCTGCTGCATGTATGGCATAGGCGGCTGCTGCATGTATGGCGTGGGCTGCATAGGCATCAGATACATAGGATACGGAGGTTGCTGATTATAGCCAGCATACGGATATGCATGGGGTGGCTAACTTTGACCCGACTGTTGAGGAGGAGGAGGCTGACTCTGGCCTGACTGTTGGGTTCCCGGGCTATACGGTGGTTGTGGTTGTGGCTGAAATCTTTGGAAAAGCCACGCAAACATCTGACTTTACTTGTTCTCTAGGTCCGAAATCCGTTTATTGTTATTTTCGTCCCTCAATTTCAACTCATTATTTTGAGTCATCAGCAATGCCATTGCACTGTTAGATGACCTCTTGGAGGAAATTGATGTAGAAGACGAAGAAGACGCATAGGACACCATATCAGGAGTCACCCCATGCCGTATCCTCTTACTCTATTATACCTTTCAGGACCCATTGTATCAACATACACTTGGGTCCTAAGATCTTCATTATCCTCTTGCCCCGACTGAATCAAAGTTTGCAGATTGCTCTCCATTGTTGCCTAGCATTACAATTTTTAAAAATAAAAATTCAATCGTAAAACAGAAAAATAAGCTATAGATAATAAA
>VIEB01000835.1:79555-105842 GCA_006547085.1 Malus baccata
TATTCATTCCATTTTCTCATAACAATTCAAATTATTCTCATCTAATCCATTCTAGTAAATAACAACAAAAAATTATCAAAATAACAACAAATTAAAATAACAATTAGAGTGCAAACAAAATTAATTTAACATAATATATTCTTACATTACTCAATATTATAAGTTTATGTTATATTTAATGTTGTTAATTTAACATAAATGCTTATAAATAATATTCATTCCATTTTCTCATAACAATTCAAGTGAAAAAATTAACTAATTCGCCTAAATATGAATTAATTTAACAAAAATAATAGAAATTTATCTAACTACTTAAATTACAATTTTTAAATAAATAAACTTGTGTATTATACAATTTAAAAATTAAAGAATTTAGTGATAGAAACCTGAATTATAGAAGAATTCCGTCGTCGATCAATTCTTTATGTACTCAACCAGCTCAAATAAATTCCCTACAACAATAAATTGTATCAAAAAATTAAACATAAGAGGAGAAAATAAAAATATTACAACCAAGAAAAACTTACCTTTGTGAAGAATGAACTTGGAAGAACTCGGAAGGTGAGAGAGAGAACAGCAGAAGGTTTGTAAACCGTGAGAATGAGATAAATGCAAGAGAGGAAGAAGAAAACACGGGGGAGGGTATATAAAGACCATCAATTTGTCGCTTACAATCGACACCGGGTTTCAAAATATTTAAAAAAATAAAATATATGTCGCTCAGAACCGACGCAGGATTTAAAATATATAAAAAAATCAATTAGTGTCGCTTCTATATGCGACACCCATAATTTATGTCACTTAAAAGCGACACTGTTTTATTTAAAGCGACGCCAGTATTTAAAATTATTAAAATGTGTGTCGGTTATAAGCGACATTAAATGTTTACGTCGGTTTAAAAGTGACACAGGCTTTCTAAATCCGACGTCATATTCAGTGGGTGTCGCAACTCTCTTGTGCGCCACTATATTATATTAAACCGACGCAACAACTGACACTATAGGGCCCTTTTGTAGTAGTGCGTAGCAGAGAATTTTCTATGGTCTTGGCTTTAGACGGCTATGTTTTTTAATTTTTTTAATTTTTTTTACAAAGAATTGGAAGTTAATATGAATTGATATTTAATATCAAATATGTTATTCAAGTTGATATAATGAGTAAAGCGATTATTTGACATTTTCACAGTAAAAGTTATCGTAATAGGTCTCTTAATAATAACTACGAAGAAGACTTAGAAAAAAATAGAGAAGTTTGGATGTAATTTTGAGACACCAAAAAGAAACAGAGGCTCAATCTAGATTTGTTGCATAAATGACTAGAATTTGTTTTTTTTATTCGAAGTTATAATCTGTATAAATTTAGTAAATACATATATACACATATAGATATGAAAGAGAGAGAAGACAAGGGGTTAGGAGGTTTTTTTATATTTTAAGTTTAAATACGCTTTGATAACATGTGAGTAAGAAAACAAAAAAACTGTAAAATTTGTTTAGTTCTAAGGCCATTGCTATAATAACATAAACAAAAGAGTTAGCTAATTTTAATGCCCATATATAAAAGGGTATAATAATATTTTTATAATTTTTGGTTGATAAATAGTATTTTTTTTTAATAAGTGGTGTAGATATAAATGAGCAGAAAATAACTAATGTAAAATAAAAATATTCATAAGTAGACACTAAGACATGCTCCAATCCGCTTTTGTATCATCGTCGGCAATAGCCACCTAACAACTTAAGAATGTCGAAGGTCTGATGATGTTAGCTAAACTCATGAAAGAAGGAATCTCTACCTGCAATAACAGAAACTAAGCAATAATAAGAAAACAATTTGCACTAAAAATAATTATAACGATAAAATAATACTTGTTGTATAGGAAAATATACTTCGAGAGAGAATGAATGAATTATTATTAAAGAGTTTCAAATATGCTTTATTTAATAAGGAGAATTGATTGCTTAATCAATTGAGAAAACTGTTCATTTGAAGAATCAATGGCTGAGCGATTACATTAATTAATGGACAAACATAATTATCATGCAGCAACAATATTGAAATAATAATTGGTAATTCTGTGGTGGAGGAAGGAACTTAGTTGTTTTATTTTGTTTTTTGACAAAGAAATACTACTCACAAAGAAGATCCACTTAATTTTTAATTGGTTATCCCACTCAGAAAGATGAAGAAAATTAATGAGACTAAAAGCTATGAAGTTTTCTTAAATGAATAATTGAGGACAATGCTACGCGCACTTCTTCGTCCTCGTGTAGCTTTCGCATTGTTGCAAGAGTACATACCATACAAGTATTATAAGTTATAGGTACATGGATTTTAAGATTTCGGAGTCGTCGTTCTTGCTAAATAACCTACACAACTTAATAAGTAATTAGTTTCATCACAAATTAAAGATCTCGGTTATTAATAATGAAACCATTCATTTAAACATGGTATTATATTTTTTTTAAGTTTTCGGTGTAGAATTACAATATTTTAACTTAAGATATCTATCTCCTTTGAATGCCCCACATAATACGTACTTCTTGAAAACTAAAAACCTACCGTCATGCATTACGTGATAAGTTTTACGTATTTGTTTTAAAGTTGAGATGTACGTCGGAAGTAATTGTGGTGCTTGTGATCTATGTGGAAAATTTATAATCCGTCATCTGACCACCGACTTTGGAGGTCCAAAAGCATCGAAGTCTTTTCCAATTTTCTTCTTTTCTAGGTAAAGTAAAGAAGGCCATCAAAGTCCTTTCCTGGAATTTTAGTGGCCTATTTCTTCATTAGTTTGGTCTGGCGGCAGGTACTAGATCTTGTTTGAGATTCATAATTTAGACTTGCAAAATTGGATTAGGAAACCATATTTTTCATTGAACATCTCCGACATAAGGAGGACACATGGGATTCCCATTAAGGTTTCCGTGTTCGGAATTTTTGTTTTAAAAAAAAAAACCTAAATTTGATTGTGACCTGTAATTTTTTGTAAATTTTTATTTGGATGTCCTTTTAATTAAAGGAAAACTAATGAAAAAAATTTGAAAACTTTAAGTTTTAATCAAAATGAAAAAAAAGTGTTGTAAGTGAATAGTACTAGGAGTGACTTTTTAAAGTAAAAATATAATTTTATTAAAAGTGAACAGTACTAAAAATGTTTTGTTAAAACTTCTTTTAATTAATTGATAATTAAGTTTTAACAGACATGGGGTACACTTCTTAGCATCTTTAGGTAGACAATTTCGTTTTCATTTCGTTAGGTGCGAATTTCGGTCTTGCGCTCTCTCTTTCACATGCAATGATGTTCTGTTAGACTTACTGGAAACCTTAATTTAATGTTTTACTAATGGACCACTGCTTTGGCTGAAAGAATACATTTTCAGAGAATACAAAATTCACTAAATTAATCAACTGCCATATCTCTTGATCAGCTCGACAAATTTTTACGTGTATAATATAGTTTTAATCATAACAATACCAGTCGACAATATAATTTTTATATTACATTTTTAAAGCATATTATGATGAAAAAAAAAAATATATATATATATATATATATGCACGAGTTTTGTTAGAAAACACATTCACATCACGATTTTTCTTAGAAAAATACATAATTCACTAAAGTAATGAAACTACCATATCTCTTTTTGCTTTTCCTAACAACCGGCTTCTTGAGCACATCAACCTTCTTTTGGATTACTTTCATACTTGTCCTCACAAAGGCATTATGTATACATATAATGTATATATAAGATGTAGGGACATTTAGATTTGGATTAAAAAACCAACATGGCTATTAGGTTAAGTCTAGTATTACCTGTTTCTACTTTATTTCTTTTCTACTCATTTTAAAATTTTAAAAATATTAAATAAATTAAAATCTTTTTATTTTCATACATCTTCTAATTCTTAAAAATCTACTTAATATCTTCTAACAAAAAATTAATATGCTATATAAATTCATCTGCAGAACATACGATACTAACTCAAGTAACAAATTTATGAATGTATATTATACATATAAGAATGTACATTATACCTATAAACGAGATATGCAACCTAATTAAAATGTAAAATGACACAACCCGATCCGGAATGTCCACTAGGACTCCGATTCAAGCTGTACTGGCCGACACCTGAAAGGTGACGAAACCATAAAGTGTAGTGATATGGAAAATGTGAATAAATTTAAAACTAAAAGTGCCTATATACAAGAGTGCGCTATGAGCAGGAATGAACCCATTTCACATGTGATGTCAGAGCATAAGTAAAGTACAGTAAGATAGAATAAGGATTATACCCTCAAAGGTAGCTACCATACAAGTATTATAAGTTATAGGTACATGGATTTTAAGATTTCGGAGTCGTCGTTCTTGCTAAATAACCTACACAACTTAATAAGTAATTAGTTTCATCACAAATTAAAGATCTCGGTTATTAATAATGAAACCATTCATTTAAACATGGTATTATATTTTTTTTAAGTTTTCGGTGTAGAATTACAATATTTTAACTTAAGATATCTATCTCCTTTGAATCCCCACATAATACGTACTTCTTGAAAACTAAAAACCTACCGTCATGCATTACGTGATAAGTTTTACGTATTTGTTTTAAAGTTGAGATGTACGTCGGAAGTAATTGTGGTGCTTGTGATCTATGTGGAAAATTTATAATCCGTCATCTGACCACCGACTTTGGAGGTCCAAAAGCATCGAAGTCTTTTCCAATTTTCTTCTTTTCTAGGTAAAGTAAAGAAGGCCATCAAAGTCCTTTCCTGGAATTTTAGTGGCCTATTTCTTCATTAGTTTGGTCTGGCGGCAGGTACTAGATCTTGTTTGAGATTCATAATTTAGACTTGCAAAATTGGATTAGGAAACCATATTTTTCATTGAACATCTCCGACATAAGGAGGACACATGGGATTCCCATTAAGGTTTCCGTGTTCGGAATTTTTGTTTTAAAAAAAAAAACCTAAATTTGATTGTGACCTGTAATTTTTTGTAAATTTTTATTTGGATGTCCTTTTAATTAAAGGAAAACTAATGAAAAAAATTTGAAAACTTTAAGTTTTAATCAAAATGAAAAAAAAGTGTTGTAAGTGAATAGTACTAGGAGTGACTTTTTAAAGTAAAAATATAATTTTATTAAAAGTGAACAGTACTAAAAATGTTTTGTTAAAACTTCTTTTAATTAATTGATAATTAAGTTTTAACATACATGGAGTACACTTCTTAGCATCTTTAGGTAGACAATTTCGTTTTCATTTCGTTAGGTGCGAATTTCGGTCTTGCGCTCTCTCTTTCACATGCAATGATGTTCTGTTAGACTTACTGGAAACCTTAATTTAATGTTTTACTAATGGACCACTGCTTTGGCTGAAAGAATACATTTTCAGAGAATACAAAATTCACTAAATTAATCAACTGCCATATCTCTTGATCAGCTCGACAAATTTTTACGTGTATAATATAGTTTTAATCATAACAATACCAGTCGACAATATAATTTTTATATTACATTTTTAAAGCATATTATGATGAAAAAAAAAAATATATATATATATATATATATATATGCACGAGTTTTGTTAGAAAACACATTCACATCACGATTTTTCTTAGAAAAATACATAATTCACTAAAGTAATGAAACTACCATATCTCTTTTTGCTTTTCCTAACAACCGGCTTCTTGAGCACATCAACCTTCTTTTGGATTACTTTCATACTTGTCCTCACAAAGGCATTATGTATACATATAATGTATATATAAGATGTAGGGACATTTAGATTTGGATTAAAAAACCAACATGGCTATTAGGTTAAGTCTAGTATTACCTGTTTCTACTTTATTTCTTTTCTACTCATTTTAAAATTTTAAAAATATTAAATAAATTAAAATCTTTTTATTTTCATACATCTTCTAATTCTTAAAAATCTACTTAATATCTTCTAACAAAAAATTAATATGCTATATAAATTCATCTGCAGAACATACGATACTAACTCAAGTAACAAATTTATGAATGTATATTATACATATAAGAATGTACATTATACCTATAAACGAGATATGCAACCTAATTAAAATGTAAAATGACACAACCCGATCCGGAATGTCCACTAGGACTCCGATTCAAGCTGTACTGGCCGACACCTGAAAGGTGACGAAACCATAAAGTGTAGTGATATGGAAAATGTGAATAAATTTAAAACTAAAAGTGCCTATATACAAGAGTGCGCTATGAGCGGGAATGAACCCATTTCACACGTGATGTCAGAGCATAAGTAAAGTACAGTAAGATAGAATAAGGATTATACCCTCAAAGGTAGCCACCTATACTGAGATTTGCCAAGAATCCTTGTCGATAAGATAGTTCAGTTGCTAAAACCTGGAGGGGCGAAAAATAAGGGTGAGTGGGCCTGAAAATAAATTTTTATAAAAACCTTTCTGAAAACATTGTAACCCCTTGCCATAAAACAAGTATAGTTTACCGAAAATCATACTACGTATAAATATGAAATCAAATGCATGCCAACAATAAATCCATAAATATGCCACAACTGAATATCTCAACGGCAATATGAATATAAGTATGCCATAATGATGCAATAATCCCAATCAATTCAAAAGTATTTGTGGAAACTATCAATCATATATATACTATAAAAAGGAAAAGGCATACTCACCTGAGGTACGTGCTATAACTCCTTAGCACGAATATCATGTGGAAAATTTATAATCCGTCATCTGACCACCGACTTTGGAGGTCCAAAAGCATCGAAGTCTTTTCCAATTTTCTTCTTTTCTAGGTAAAGTAAAGAAGGCCATCAAAGTCCTTTCCTGGAATTTTAGTGGCCTATTTCTTCATTAGTTTGGTCTGGCGGCAGGTACTAGATCTTGTTTGAGATTCATAATTTAGACTTGCAAAATTGGATTAGGAAACCATATTTTTCATTGAACATCTCCGACATAAGGAGGACACATGGGATTCCCATTAAGGTTTCCGTGTTCGGAATTTTTGTTTTAAAAAAAAAAACCTAAATTTGATTGTGACCTGTAATTTTTTGTAAATTTTTATTTGGATGTCCTTTTAATTAAAGGAAAACTAATGAAAAAAATTTGAAAACTTTAAGTTTTAATCAAAATGAAAAAAAAAAGTGTTGTAAGTGAATAGTACTAGGAGTGACTTTTTAAAGTAAAAATATAATTTTATTAAAAGTGAACAGTACTAAAAATGTTTTGTTAAAACTTCTTTTAATTAATTGATAATTAAGTTTTAACATACATGGAGTACACTTCTTAGCATCTTTAGGTAGACAATTTCGTTTTCATTTCGTTAGGTGCGAATTTCGGTCTTGCGCTCTCTCTTTCACATGCAATGATGTTCTGTTAGACTTACTGGAAACCTTAATTTAATGTTTTACTAATGGACCACTGCTTTGGCTGAAAGAATACATTTTCAGAGAATACAAAATTCACTAAATTAATCAACTGCCATATCTCTTGATCAGCTCGACAAATTTTTACGTGTATAATATAGTTTTAATCATAACAATACCAGTCGACAATATAATTTTTATATTACATTTTTAAAGCATATTATGATGAAAAAAAAAAATATATATATATATATATATATATATGCACGAGTTTTGTTAGAAAACACATTCACATCACGATTTTTCTTAGAAAAATACATAATTCACTAAAGTAATGAAACTACCATATCTCTTTTTGCTTTTCCTAACAACCGGCTTCTTGAGCACATCAACCTTCTTTTGGATTACTTTCATACTTGTCCTCACAAAGGCATTATGTATACATATAATGTATATATAAGATGTAGGGACATTTAGATTTGGATTAAAAAACCAACATGGCTATTAGGTTAAGTCTAGTATTACCTTTTTCTACTTTATTTCTTTTCTACTCATTTTAAAATTTTAAAAATATTAAATAAATTAAAATCTTTTTATTTTCATACATCTTCTAATTCTTAAAAATCTACTTAATATCTTCTAACAAAAAATTAATATGCTATATAAATTCATCTGCAGAACATACGATACTAACTCAAGTAACAAATTTATGAATGTATATTATACATATAAGAATGTACATTATACCTATAAACGAGATATGCAACCTAATTAAAATGTAAAATGACACAACCCGATCCGGAATGTCCACTAGGACTCCGATTCAAGCTGTACTGGCCGACACCTGAAAGGTGACGAAACCATAAAGTGTAGTGATATGGAAAATGTGAATAAATTTAAAACTAAAAGTGCCTATATACAAGAGTGCGCTATGAGCGGGAATGAACCCATTTCACACGTGATGTCAGAGCATAAGTAAAGTACAGTAAGATAGAATAAGGATTATACCCTCAAAGGTAGCCACCTATACTGAGATTTGCCAAGAATCCTTGTCGATAAGATAGTTCAGTTGCTAAAACCTGGAGGGGCGAAAAATAAGGGTGAGTGGGCCTGAAAATAAATTTTTATAAAAACCTTTCTGAAAACATTGTAACCCCTTGCCATAAAACAAGTATAGTTTACCGAAAATCATACTACGTATAAATATGAAATCAAATGCATGCCAACAATAAATCCATAAATATGCCACAACTGAATATCTCAACGGCAATATGAATATAAGTATGCCATAATGATGCAATAATCCCAATCAATTCAAAAGTATTTGTGGAAACTATCAATCATATATATACTATAAAAAGGAAAAGGCATACTCACCTGAGGTACGTGCTATAACTCCTTAGCACGAATATTGAGGCATCACGAATGATCGGTGCCTAGAACAATTATCAAAACACGTCTCAGAATTCTTATCGATCGAACACATAACTTACATAAAACACATCCGCAAGGACGTTCTAGAATGATTTGAAACCCATTGACCAAAAGTCAATCGTCAGTCAAAAGTCGGCGATAGGGTCCATAATCCTACATAACTCAATTCGGAAGATCCGCACTCGGATTTTCGATCTGTAACTTCCAAAGATCCACATTATGCTTCTAGAACATCATACTAAAGTTTCATTACGATCCAACAGTTGGATCTCTGCCAATTGCAAATTCAAGTGATAGTCAACGTTTTATTTTATGAACTTACAAATCCAATTCGGAAACATTAATTGTGACTTCGAACGGTCAACGAAAGTCAAACATCCTCGCCTCTAAGGGTATTTTCGTAAAATCACTATTTTTAAATTTATAAAGCTTAAAATCAAGGAAGGGTTGTCACATAATATACAAGCAAGCAAAGCACATTTATCTATGATACATGTTGATTACCAAAAAAAAACTTATCATAAAGGTAGATAAATGCAATTAACCTAGATATAGATTGGTTATAAAAATTAAATCTATGAATAGGGTTTAGAGTAGAAAATAGAAGAAGAAGAAAAAAAGAAATAATTAAAGAGATAATTAGGAAGAAATTTAACAATCAAACTCAACAGAATGAACTTATTTTAATAAATTAGACTATTTTTATATTGACTAAAAAATTAGACTTATATAAAGTTTTTTCTTAGAGGATAAATATTTTGTTCTAGAATTCATGTGTGCATATATATTAGTTTTCTCACATGCCAATCACACATAGAAAATGTTTCTTTGATCTTTACAAAGTCTACATTTGTGCTCCCACAAATTCTAAATCTTCTTCCTTTTTCCTTCCTCTCCTCTTTCAACTATCATCTCTCATTCTTCTTATTTGTCCAATTTTTTTATTGGAAAGAAGAGAAAATTAAAAGTAAAATAATTAAAGTAAAAGAAAAGATGATAAACATTATATCTTTTGAATGTTGAATATATATATATGACCTCAAGGTAGAGCCGTGTAGGACCATCCATGCATGGAACGCATGGCCATATTTATTTATCCAACTCGCATGGACGATTTGGTATGGTAGAAGTATTATTTCCAGTATGACGAGGAAGTTGGAATTGTACGTATAGCGCACATTGTTTAGTTTCATTAGAAAATAAACAAATAAACAAAGCATGCAATATAAACTGAAATTAAAAAGGCAAATAGCTTTCCTTGACATTAGTTTTTAATTGCACCATGGATTTCACTCACAAATTTATTAAGTTTTTAGAAATTGGGCTTACAAGCCCTTCTACATACAAGTATCAGTTCTACTCTCCTAAGATTCTTTCTGATGATCTGTAAGGATGAAATGCAAATTAGTTACAAAATTATATTAGTTTAGATTTAAACGTTTAAAATATTTGACAACCTAATAAAGCAAAACCAAATTAAATCCATGAACTATTAGAAAACTCATTTTCTTATTTTGCTTTATTAAATTGTCAAATGTTTTAAGCATTGAATCTAAACTAATATAATCTTATGACTAATATACATTTGATCCTCACAAATCTTTAATATGAGGACTTTAGGAGAGCATGAATGGTACAGGCACATCAACAAAAATTAGTCCTCCTCTCAAAATATAATTTTACAAGTCTTCTTCAAAGAAAATACTTTTAATATTATGTCAATAATCTATCAATATTGGATCGATAATGTATTAATATTGCATCGATAATGAGAAGGTATTTTGGTTAAAAGAAAGTAGTAAAGTCCGCACTTTGAGAAGATGACTATTTTTAGTTGGTGGATTTGTGAAGTGGTATTTCCTAAAAGTGTTTTTTAGAACTTACTTAGAAGGTTAGTATATAGTTGTGAGTGATGAATACGGCGAGTAAGCGTGTGGGGCGCATTTGGTGATGTGACCTAGATTTTCAGGGCGAAGAAGGGGACCAGCAAATGACGCCACGTGTTTTGGGTGACTCCGATTGAGGGAGGAACGCGGGGTTAGATGGGCATACGGAGGGACCAATACCGCCCCTCCCCACCAAAACTAAAACAAAAACAAACCCAACATTTCCATTAGTCCCATTTTTACACTAATGGGCCAATGGCCAAACTCAAAATGCCACCACTTTTCACTCTTGCAATTTTTCTATTTGTCAAATTCATGTCGCTATTACCCAACTTATACCCACCAAATCGAATAAATACTTCAGTGTGACTTGCAGAAGCTACGTATGAATAAGTAGTAGAAGTTTCTTGGAGTCACTTCCGAGCCGCTATATTAATCAAATAGTAAATTTTAATTTTACGACATATCAATTTTGTTGTCTATGTGGATCATAAAACTCAAACTAGTACTATCATGCGGTGTTGTGCCCCTCACTCTTAGAAAATTTCACAAAATTTGTGGTCCAAAATGAAAAAAAAAATGCTTTTATAAAAAATGAGCACATGATTTATACTCAGCTTTCAAACTAAACACCAAGTTAGTAAATTGGTTGAGAAATACACAAAACTCAATAGTAGATTGTCTCAATCATCCTACTTGGTATCAAAGCATGTAAAAAAGTTTGTCAATAGTCTCAATAACAGTCCCAATTGGTTTATATTTAGCTGTTCAATATAAACCAACTCAAGTTTGTCAATAGTCTCAATCATCCTACTTGGTATCGAAGCATGACATAAACAACCAACTCAAGTTTATATTTGCGAATTGTTTACATTGCATTGTAATCAATGTGACATTGTGATTTTGTTCTAAATTTAAAAAAGTTTCACGTGGAATATAATGGTATAAAAAGAGGAAAGAAAGAAGGAAACCAAAATATGCAACTCGTAAGAAAACAGAAGCACAGATAATATAAGAAGGGGTTCGTGTCAAGTTATTAAGCAAGTAGACCCCCCCACCCACCACCACCTCGTTACTTATTGGTAATCCTAATTGAGTCCCCAGTTCTTGTAAATCCAACACGTGGTCTCTTGCTAAATGTTTGAGGTGGACCTCCCTGCCTCCTTCTCCCTCCCTATATATACCCTCCATCTCTCTCACCCGATTCGACCAACACACACCCCGCAGTCCCCCTCGTTGCTCACTGCACACTGCACTGATCTCTCTCTCTCTCCCCCCGAAAATCCATTCCAAAAGCAAACCATACGCAATCTCTCTCCCCTCCCTCCCTCTCTCACTCACTCACTGTCGAACAAAGCAGAAACAAATTTACTTGCCCTTCAAGGCCAATCAAGAGGCACCGTTCTCTGCTACTACTAATAGTAATTTACTAAAAGTGAGAAAACCATGCCTTCCACGGCAACAGCGGCAGCTACAGGTACACGGGTTAAGCCTGTTACTAGTACTACAAGACACCGCCGGCTTTCTTCTTTGAACTCTTCAAATTCCTTTAGAAATCAATTGGGATTTTCCCCCTCTTCTTCCTCAATTTTCAAATCAAAAACCATCTCTTGCTCTCTGCAAACACCTTCTCTAGTCCAAATTCCCAAACACTCCCCTACCTACCAACGACCTTCAACTTCAACTTCCACTAAAATCCCAAGAGAAAATAAGACCCAAAAGTCCCCAACTTCTTCAAAGCCAGTGCCACAACAATGGAACTTGTTACAGAAAGTAGCATCCATGGCTTTGGACGCAATGGAGAGCGCTCTGCTTTCCAAGGAAAAACAACACCCACTTCCCAAAACATCCGACCCAAAAGTCCAAATAGCCGGAAACTTCGCTCCGGTGCCGGAGCACCCCGTCGAACACAATCTACCCGTGACCGGAAAAATCCCCGACTCAATACAAGGCGTCTACGTCCGAAACGGCGCCAACCCACTTCACGAGCCGGTCGCCGGTCACCATCTCTTCGACGGCGACGGCATGGTCCATGCCCTCCAGTTCAAAGACGGAACCGCCAGCTACGCTTGCAGGTTCACCGAAACCAGCCGTATCAGCCAAGAACGTGACCTCGGCCGTCCCCTATTTCCCAAAGCCATTGGCGAGCTCCACGGCCACTCCGGCATCGCCCGCCTCCTCCTTTTCTACGCCCGAGGGATGTTCGGGCTCGTGGACCCCACCCACGGCATCGGCGTCGCGAACGCCGGCCTCGTCTACCACAACGGCCACCTTCTCGCCATGTCGGAAGACGACTTGCCGTACCACGTCCAAATCACCGAAACAGGGGACCTCAAAACGGTCGGCCGCTACGACTTCGAAGGGCAGCTGAAGTCCACAATGATCGCCCACCCGAAGGTTGACCCCGCCACGGGGGACCTCTTCGCGCTCAGCTACGACGTCGTTCAGAGGCCTTACTTGAAATACTTCAAATTCTCCCCAAACGGCGAGAAGTCCCCCGACATCGAAATCAACCTCGAGCAGCCCACCATGATGCACGACTTCGCCATTACCGAACGACACGTCGTAATCCCCGACCAGCAGGTGGTGTTCAAGCTGCAGGAGATGATCGGCGGTGGGTCCCCCGTGATTTACGACAAGAACAAGATGTCTCGTTTTGGGATCCTCGACAAGAATGCCAAGGACGCGTCGGGAATCCGGTGGGTCGACTGCCCCGACTGCTTCTGCTTCCACCTCTGGAACGCGTGGGAGGAGCCGGAGACGGACGAGATCGTCGTTATCGGCTCGTGCATGACGCCGCCGGACTCCATTTTCAATGAATGCGACGAGAATTTAGAGAGTGTTCTGTCCGAAATCCGGCTCAATATGAAAACCGGCAAGTCGACGCGCCGCCGCATTTGCTCCGAGAATCTGAACCTGGAAGCTGGGATGGTGAACCGGAACAAGCTAGGGAGAAAAACCCAGTCCGCGTATTTGGCCCTGGCGGAGCCGTGGCCGAAAGTTTCGGGTTTTGCGAAGGTGGACCTCTCCACTGGTGAGGTGAAGAAGCATATCTACGGTGACGAGAAGTACGGTGGCGAACCTCTGTTTCTTCCCAGAGACCCCAACTCGGAGGACGAGGACGATGGTTACATTTTGGCCTTCGTTCACGACGAGAAGAAGTGGAAGTCGGAGCTGCAAATCGTGAACACCATGGATTTGAAGGTGGAAGCTACAATTCAGCTGCCCTCGAGAGTTCCGTACGGTTTTCATGGAACGTTTATAAGCGCTAAGGACTTGAAGAAGCAGGCCTGAGGAAATTTACTGCCCCTCAGGAGTAAATTAGTAAAATTTACAGAGGAGATTTACCTGTGGGAAGCTATCTGATATGCCCCCGGAGACTCATCTGTTATATTTTTTGTGTATGCAGTTTTGGGTGTATTTAGAAGATTTTAGAGTGGGAGGCTTTGGGACACCCAGCTTGTAGCTTTCCGAACAGATTTAGCATTCGAGCTCAGCTGGGTTGTCTCCTTATTCTCTCACTTTTGTATGATATGATTATACAGAAAGGGTGTGTATATTTTCTGTTTAATTGTTGTGTAATTAAATTTAAACCTGCAGTTTGCTTCTCCTTTCACTCTGTTTATCATTTTTGTACGTGCGGTAATTTTAGTAATTTAAACTTGTATATACCCGTAGAATCTCAATAATTTAATAATTTTGGTTAAATAATATTTTTGGCTGGTCTCAACTTAAAGACATTACATAGTAAATTAACAATTCACTAAATTTATAGGATAAAGCATTACAAAAAATCGGCCAAATATTTTTTAGTGGATTGTGCGGTGAGACCCTAATTTTGAACAAACACGTGATGAAAATATTGTTAATCATAAACTTGTAGTCAAGGCAGTTATTAATCTTAGTCCGAGTCAATTTCTACCAAAAACCCCATCCACGTGTAGGGGCAAAAATTACAGCCCATTATTTTCTACAGAAAACTAAAAGTAGAAAGAAAAACTAAAAGAGTTAACAACAAAATGAGAAAAAAAAATAGTTAAAATAAAACCCACACACCGATGACTCCCGTCGGCTCCCACTCCGTCTCTCTATTTCCTCAGCCACGCACCACTTCATTCTCCATCTCCCCCGCTAACATCCCTCTCTCAAAAACAGATGAATATTTTGTTTGACAAAAAAAACAAAAACAACAGATGAATAAATTGCTCTCTCTTGGCACCGTCTCAGGCAATGACTTCGAGGCATCGCATGCTCTCTCCACCGCCATGGGTTACGCTGGTTGTAGGGGCAAAGTAGGTTGATTTTAAAGAACATCTTCCATGACTGTCATTCTAATTCCTTCCTTCAGAACCAGTGCTGGTAGACGTAACTAGGAAGATGGGGTTACGGGAATTTTGGGTAAAATTTTCCTTCGGTTCTAAAAAATAAATTAAAATAAAATTTACATGTCTATGTCGCAATATATTTATGAGTAAATTGTAGTAATGGTCTCTCAACTTTAATCAAATTGGAGCAATAATCCCTCAACTAAAAATTTATTACCATTGGTCCCTTAACTTATTAAAATGTGTAGCTATAGTCATTTTTATCAATTTCGTCAAAATAAGTTATGTTAAAATAATCATTTATATAATTAGGGTCCCTCAACTCATCAAAGTGTGTAATTATGGTCATTTTCGTCAACTACGTCAAAACATTTGTCAAAACGAGCTATGTTGGAATAACTATTGCTACAATTGGGTTAAAGTTAAGGAATCATTTCTCCAGTTGAATTAAAGTTGAGGGACCAATAATAATGAATTTTTAGTTGAGGGATCATAGCTGCACGTTTTGATGAGTTGAGAGACCAATGGTAATGGATTTTTCGTTGATGAATCATTGCTCCAATTGAGTTAAAGTTAAGCGACCATAATTACAATTTAGCCTATATATAATTGGATTGAAGGACAGTTTTGTACCTAAATTTTAACGAGATGTAACAGAATTATAATGAAAATTCTTAATTGGATCGACACTTCTAATGAACTTGATCACAAGGTTATGATTATCAACTTTTCACCTGATGAGTTGGTTCAAAATTAGGGTCTCACCACATGGATTACCCAAAAAACAAAAAAAAAAAGAAAATTGGCCTAAAATCTTCATCTAGGTCCCACATAATATATAAATTAATGATTTTTTAATACATAGTGTTTATGATTCAACTATGAAGCCTTCTTCAAATATGACTTAAGCATTGTTTATTTCCTCCTAAACTGTTTTTGAGTGTTACATGGATTGTTTTTGTTGTACTTGTACAATGCTTTATGCATTTCCTTCATCATTGTGATTGTCTTTACACCTTAGAGCAGTTCCACCGGAGGTGGAATAGCTCGGCACCCAGTGCAAAAAAACAAGCTGAGACTCAGCTAATTCACTCCAGCCCGTGGTATAGACTGGCACCCAGCCCAAGCCAGTCCACAGGTCGGCCTAAAATAGATAAAGGAAGGAGACGGCTCATTTGACGCCATGTTTATGTCATGGTTACCGTCTCTCTTATCTGGAACCCCATCCAACGCTTGGAACCCGATCCCTGGAACCCCATCAATCCCTTTCCCCCCTTGATAAATCCATATATTCAACACCATGTCCCCCTTCCCCTTGCGAGCTCCGGTGAGGAGACGACGAGGAGGTTGCGCTGCCCTATGCGAAGGAGGAAACAGTCGTCGAATTTCTTGGCGAAGTCGGTGGGATTACGGTGGTAAAGGTCGTCGCCGACCTGGAGCCAGTTTCCAAAAAACGGGTACGGGTATGAGACCAGGCGGGAGCTTGAATTTCTTGCCACGGAAAGACCCAGAATGTTCTTTTCCAGGAGGAGGAGGTCAATTTTTTGGGGAGCGTTGGTGTGGTGAGTAGTTGGTGGGTGTATGGAGCGTTGGTGTGGTGAGGAGGAGGTGCATTTCCAGAAGAAGAAGAAGGGAAGAAGTCAGAAAGTAAAAAACCAAATTATTATTTTATAATAAAAATTAATAATATTTTAATAAAATTGACTAGGCTATTTAGGTTTAGGGGTGGAGATGCATTGATCTATTACTGTTCATTAGAGTCTATCATTGTTCACTTGAGTGGATAAATGGGCTGGGTGCTGGCGCAAAGTCTTGAGGGGTAGACTTGCTCTTAGAGATAAGAGACCATTGACGTATGAAGTGTTGTGTTACTATAGCTTTTGTTTATTTAAATATAGTTTTTGCTCGTTTAAATGTTTATAAAATGGAATAATGTAGTACATTGACCAATGTATAGTTTATTTTTGAAAAAATAAATAAGTAGATTCATGAATTTTACTTAGTTAAAAAACACATAGAATTGTTAATTCATAAAAAGAGAAACTAAATACATTGTACAATATTTAAGAAAATAAGAAATAACTTGATAAATTAGTAAGTTATTAATTTATCGTTTTTTTAATATTTTGCTTAATGATAGTGCTATCCACACACTAATTTTTAATTCTCTCACAATCCTCTCAATTTTCAATTGTCGGATAAAAGGAATTAAAGAATACCAATGACTAACAAACAACAGTGTATAAAAAGTAAAAATGAATGTGAATAACGTTTTTTCTTTGCTAAATTAACAAATTTTTTTGGTCCCAAAGCTATTAATTTATAGAAGTTTAACTTTACTAACATTTTGTTCATATGCCCCCTTTAGCTATATTTTTAATATTTATTCCTTTTCAAACTTGATGTTTTGATGGTGATCTTTTCTGTTTTGTCCATTAAAATTGAAACATGATGTTGGATTGAAAGGTAAGCAAGTGAAGAAAGGAATTGTAGAATATAATATAGGGAGAGTCATGTTAAATGTGTTGGGCTAATTAATTGAGCTCCATTAGGCCTTTTTTTAGTGAAGAAGACTAATCTTGGATGAGCCAATGAGTAACCAGTACTTAATAGAGTCTGGGAGAAATGTTCAAATTGCAAGTGAGTGGATGGGAGAAGAACTTGCATGAAAAACTTTAGTTGCAACAATCTTCGGACCCCATTTTCTCTGCATCTTTTTTCATTTTTTTTTTCTCTATATATTTCACCTCACGTATCAATCATGAGATACACAAAGAAAAAAAGAAGAAGATATAAAACCAGTTTATCTGTGATCAAAGAAGTAGAGTAAGAAGATGAACACGTAAACAGAGATAATAGAATAGGAAATTGGTTACAACTAAGAGATCGTTTGATAACTATTTTATTTTTATTTTATATTTTAATGTGAGTTTTTGAAAATTTAGTTTTGTTTTGGTTTTTAGTTCTACATTGATTATTAAACGGACCCAAAGTTTTTACACTAGAATGTGACCATTCATTTTTTTTTTCAGTGTCCTAAAAATTGGCCTAGGCAGTAGGCAATTAAGGCCCACCACGATTTAGTGCAAATCATTTTGAAAAATCAATCTGGAGTTAGGAAGCCGCCTAGGAGGTCCTAGGTGGTTTGGTGTTTTTTTTAAAAAAAAAAAAAATTAATTGTGTGCTTGTTTCTTTTTTAGTTTCATGATGGTATACTTATGGAAATGGTGTACCAAATTTGCAAGGATGAATTGACTACAAGTTCATTCAATTGTGAAATGAATTGGAGAACTTTGAGGAAATACATACAAAGAAAAGAAATAAACCAGATACAACAAGGTTAAATAATTTAGTCTATGTCCAATCCAATGTAAGGATCATAAACAAGAAGAATTTAATCTATAATCCAAGAATACTCCTCATTATGATTATATGATCACTGTTTTTTAAATATTGAACATGTTGGATGAATGTACTTTGTGTATTCTTCTACTTCTATTTTTTCATTTTATCACTTTTTTATTATCCATACAAGTATAGTTTTATTTTTTAAATTTTGTTTTATAAGTGTAAATAAACACTTATTTACAAGATATACAATAATTTTACATAAATCTGCTTATTTTTTTAGAGTGATAGAATTACAGCATAACAGAAAATGATATTGAATAGAGAGGATATAATAACGACAGCCCTTTCTTTCCTCTATACACCAATGTTTAGAGTCTTGATCGAATTCCAAGAGAAATAAAGATACTATATGTTTCATAATTTCATTGCTGTTGCAAATGGGGTAACTAATGGTGGCAGTTTCTGATTGGTAACTTGGGGAAATGTTAGGTTAACTCCAGCAAAAAACATCATAACATCAACGACTAGCAAATATTTTTGCAAAAACTATCAATGAGATATTTTAGATGGTTACTGGTAGTGTTGACATCTCAGTTGGGTGTGTGAATAAATAAGTCAACTCTTCGTAATATAAAAGTGAACAATGTTTGAGGAATATATTTTTTTTTAAACTACATTTTGTAAATCACCCGATATGACAACAAAGTAAGACTTTATGATTTAATCAAATTTTTTTTAATGAATTCAACAAAAAAAAAAATAGCACATTATTTGAATTACAAACTATCCTTTAAAATAATAGTCGTTTTCCACATAAAAATTGTTGCATATACAAAAAGTTTTAAACGAAATTTCAATTGTCAAGAGAAGAAAAATGATGTGATGTTGATGAGATGTTGGCACAGAGAACTCACTCAAATCGTTCAAGAGGATTGACTTTGACATGAAAAGTTGAGGGTTACTAATGATCATGAAACTCAATTATGTAGGGTAAACTAAACTTCTTTTTTTTTTTGGGTTCATATGAACGTAGCTTCAAGTTTGGTTTGGTGCTTGGAGGGTCCATCCCAAATGTCATAACAAATTAAGGAGGGTTTTTTTTTATTGCACGATGCATTCAAGTTGCTACAAAAATGGTCCAATTGCTTGGCCACTACTATGATTATATTAAATTTAGAGGCTGTTTTATGGAGGATATGGGCTTTTCTGTTCATTGTGTTTAGATTGAGGGTGATGAGTACGTAGGGCATGTGTTGTCTTATCTAGCACTTCTCCGGTCATGGTCTTGTTTTGTTTTTACAGTGAGAACCAATGTCAAAAATGCATTCTGTGAGGTTGAATCAAGCATGATGCTTGGATGTTTACCAAAAAAAAAAACTCATGATGCTTGGATGGGTGCGAATGCGCCTTACAAAATGGGTACATTATGCACTATAGAAATAAAGGATAATCCTTATAGTACATTTGAATTGATGTTGGAATGTGAGCATATTTATCACATGACGGATCCTACAATACTACTCTATGTTAGAATGTGAGCATCTAATCAAAACAATGGACATTGGGAGAAAGATATTTAAGATCTTTTACGCACTTAATGCAAGACTTTCACTTCTCAACACCCCATCATGTCTTGCTATTTCTTGTTTGCAACGTGGAGTGTGTGTCGCTGTTGAATACTCTCAACAAACACTACCACTCTTCCCTAGGCTTTTCTTGGGTTCGAAAGGTGAAGTTGTAGGAAAGGATATGCTTTGTGTAGGTACCTATTGGAGCCATTTGAGTTGGTGTTTGTCATGTCAAGTGTCTTTAAGTTGCGTGCCCTCCATTTTTGCATGTCTTCCTATTTGTGTGATCACGGTTAAATTACGTCAATATTTTATATTATTATTTATTTTTATCTTATTATCTTTATAAAAAAATAATATAAAATATTAACGTAACTTAACCGTGACCACACAAAATAGAAAAGTATGGAAGAACATGGAAAAAAGGAGTGCAGACAATCCTTGTCCAGCATGGACATACATTATGCATCTGGAATCACTAGCTTTTAGAATTCCCCTCCCCTAGGACTTTCTCGTGTTCGAAGAATAGGGCATTCCATGTTGTGGATATGTCGTTTCATTACTTTTTTTTTCATGTACCAACAAAACTCTGTTCACAAACGAATCTAGTTCACTATATGACAAATATGTACAAGCATATATATATATATATACACACACACACACACACGCACACGCACATATATAATTTGGCAAAAACTCAAAAGGAGCTACTCCTAACAGGTGACGTGATTGTGGGTGAAAAACTTGGATTGAGACTTTTCTGCTACGTGAAAGATCAGTAAGTAGTTAGTATCGCGCAGTTAAAACATAACGTAAGAGTACTGAAAGGACCTTGCTTTGTTAACGTATATATCCTCTTACTAAGCTAGTCTTCTACATTCTTCTGTCTGTTATGGCGTGCTAGCCAGATTCCATTGGTTAAGAAGTCATCATGTTGTAAATCTTCCTTTGTTGTGGTTTACACTTCAAGGAAGGAGGTAACTTTAGGAAAATGCATAGAACTTCCAGTTTTAAGAATTTGAAGAGCAATGCATATTGTAACTACCAGGGCTAACTAAATGATAGTTTTCTTCTGTACCTTAGTGCTTAGTCCTTAATCCCTAAATAATTGACAATGTTATATTTAATAAGAATTACATGCCCTGTTAAGATATCAAATAAGATATTGAACAGATAGATTTGCGCTCGTGGTCACCTTTCCTAGAATCAAAGCATGGCTTATGAAGAGGCAAAACATGTTTCATGCATGATACTGCCCTGTCAATAAGTAGGACATATAATTATATACATCTATATTATATATAAGACTTAATTATCATCCTATATTATATTCCTCGTAGGTTTCCTCTTTATTGTTATTTTCATTCCATATGTTTCGTCCACTTTCCCGACAGAGCTCGTGAAATAAAATCATAAATCTATCTCTTAGCACCCCTAACGTTTCTTGGATGAACAACATCTTATTCACAATGAAAGAAAAGTTGATAAGTTTTAATGACCATATTATGATATTGTGATTCTTTTTAGATCGGTCCATATATCGACACTTGGCAAATTTATAGTTCGTGCTTTCAGTTATTTGGCATGTTGCTATGAGGAGAATCGACAAGGACTGAATTATTCGACCATACCTTATCATAACCTATCGCAAATATCGTTGATTGATCACTCACAGTCACAGAGTGAGGGGAGTATATATGAAAGGCAGGCCACACAGAGGTAGGACTGAGAAAGCTCAGTGAAGACTTGAGAAATCTGCAGGTTTAGCAGCCTTAAAAAGGGTTCTGTGTTGACGGTTGAAAATGTAAAGTACTTTATGTGCGTTATATTGTGTGTGTATGAATGCTATTTTGTAATATAGATAGCATGCTATATATTTTTAGCTTAAAGTATAATTCCGACCAGGAGGTGCTTGTTAGAAATTAAAGGAAGAAGAGTAGAAAGCTGATCAATTGCAAACTCTGATTTTTTATTGATTCAAAAGAATGAAGAATACTACATCACCAAGACAACTACATGATGATAATGCAGAAAAATACAATTTTTAATAAGAAAACAGTAAAACTTTAAGCTAAATACTAAAAACAACCCTAATAGTGATAATTAAACTTACTTGCTGACTATGCTAAGATGTTGTTTGAATGTGCTTTTAAATGACTAAAAACACTTTTGGTGAAATTTTTTTTAGAAACAATCTTAAGTTAATTCTGAAAAAATACTTAAAGTGCTTCCTGGTAGAAATACATAACTAATGCATATTGTAGAAAGCACGTAAAGTGTTTTTAGAACCCAAAATCATTTTTTATAAAAGCGTTTTCAGTCATTTTAAAAGTACACTCTAATGCGGTTTATCACTATCTATATGCTATATCTATATAGTTTCACTTTTCAATTTTATTTTTGAATCAAATTTGAGATATGATCTTATTCTCCAATATCATTTCACCACTGTAGTAACTTTTCCATCATTTCGAAATCTCAAATGAGGTCTCAAATAAAACAGCAGACGAGACAGACAATACTGGAAAACACAGAGAGTCATCACCAAAAGCCAAGACCACAACACTGACTAAACGGCACAAACAACTACAACAAAACTAAACTAATGTATGCCGAGAAAGAAACGAAACCACCAATCAGTTTTGTCTTCACAATGAAGGTTAAATCAGTAATGTCACCACTTCTAGAGGGATCCGCAATAATCACAAGCCCCAAAAGGCGAGTCAGCTGTAGATCGGGGCAAAGACACCACGCACGCACGGAGGTGGGTAGCCCAAACTTCGGTGGACGAAGGGCGCAAGGGGAAGAGAGAGGAGGGGGCCGGGGGGGGGGGGGGGTGAGGTGTGAGGAGGCGTTGGTATGAATGACAGGAGGAGGGGATGCGGAGAAGAAGGAGGAGGAGAAGGGAGGGGCTCTCAACTACCCCAAGCCGGAGTAAGGGGTTGACAGCGAGGATGGAGCTGGATTTAGGGTTTTGGAGGTAGATTCTCTGTCCTCCCACTTCCCGTACCATTTTATTTGTGTGGTCACGGTTAAGGACAAGGATTGTCTACCCTCTCACTTCTCAGTGCCCTCTCGTGCCCTCCTGTTTTGTGTGGTCACGGTTAAATTACGTCAACATTTTATATTATTTTTTATAAAGATAATAAGACAAAAATAAATAGTAATATAAAATGTTGACGTAACTTAACCATAACCACACAAACAGAAGGGCACGGAAGGGAAGACAATCCTTGTCCCACGGCTAAGCCACGTCAATATTTTATATTATCATTCATTTTTGTCTTATTATCTCTAAAAAATATATATAAAATATTAACGTGACTGACTTAACCGTGATCACACAAAACAGGAGGGCACGTGAGGGCATGGGAAGGGAGGGCAGAGAATCTACCTCCTAGGGTTTTTTCCTAAAGGGTCGTGGCGAGAGACAAATGTGGTCAGGAATATACTAATTCCTTGTTGATTTTACTTTAAAATGGTTATTTTGGTGAAAATTGGATTCGACTAGAGAAGAATGAATGTTGAGAACAATGGAGATATGCTGCAGAGAGTACGTTGCTTTCTCAATGCTTGCACACACACAATCCTCTACCCATTCACACAAGAAGTGTGAGGGAATACAAAGAAGAATCTAGCCGTTAGGCTACACGTGATACACACGTGCCGAGTGACTAACATACTACATGTGAGAGGCACATGCACCACTAAAACTCTTAGCAGAAAATAACAGGTGGCACAAAACAAGCAGTTAAGATGTTTTAATCTCAGTCATGCATTGTGACCGATTGTTCTAGGCTTCTAGTTATAACTAAGAACTTAAACTTGAACTTTGACAGAAAACTTGAAATCCAAGCCATCTTTGATCCTTCAGCAAGCTTAATCTCCAACATTCCTTAGATTAGAATATCATATCTAAAACGTTGTTCTCATTGCCATAAGAACAAAATAATTCGAAATCGTGCAATTGTATATTAAATTAACGACTAACTATAACAAAACAACTTCCCAACCTGTACCTTGGACACATTTTGACACTACAATCATGCAATGTGCATTCAATTAATGAATCAGGCATCATAAAACAATTTCCCTAACTGTGCCTTGGACACGTTTTGATTCTACAATGAAAGCTTAGGACCACCCATCACAACTTTTTGTTCACTGATTACACTGATTGCTTTGTGCGTTTGGTTTGCACAAAATATTTGAAGACATACGAGTTGGTAGCTCATTTTTATTAATGTGGAAATGAATGTCATAGTCTGTGTAAGTAGGGCAACTAACAATCATTTGTTTACCAAAAGCATATACTCCTCTTTCCCTACCCATCACATTGCCACTTTCCACTTAGTCATAGTGGAAGGTACTAGTAGTTAGCAGTCCTTTCCTTTAATTAGTAAATAGTGGAGCTCTCATATTTAGCATTAGTTAAGGAGTGGAACCAGGAAGAAGGATTAGTTTGCATTTAAATGTACATGGTCGTTCACTAAATATTCATGTCATCAATGATTATTTTATGAGAAAAACAAGGAGAAAATTTCTTTAAAATAGGGGCAAAAAACAATGAATTTGGGTGAGCACTCCTCCAAATACTGGAGGATTCATGCCAAATGCATATTAATTAAACAACGAAAATAAAACTAAGGCGGAAAAAGAAGAAAAATCAACACTAATCTCAGCTCTAGAAGTAAAAGAATTGAACATCTCCGACGTGCAATTCACGTCATCAATGTTAAAAGGTTAATTTGCAGGAAACAAGCCGAAATACACACACACACACACACACACACTAGAAGCCCTAGCATGTGAGAATGGTAGGAGGAAAAACAGACGTAAAGAGAGAGTGGTCAGAAAACTGTGGAGTGGAGGGTCTTGTGTTGTTATTTTATGTTTGTCACCTTTTCAAGAAAGGTTTAACCCGTAAAGCATTACATAGGAGGTGTTTTTTTTATTGGGGGTTTACAGTTCAGGGTGTGTAATTCTGTCTGTTCCGAAACCTATGAAGCCAAGTTTTCATACTACATGTAAATTTTTGTCCAAATTCTTATCCAGATGAAAAGGCCTTTCTTCTACCAAGAAAAGAGAACTATACGTACTTTAGACTAATATTACCGACGTCTAAATTCGGTAAGATCTCTCTTCCTCACTCTCTCTCTCAAGTAGACAATGCAGTAGGTACGTCAAAAAGTTGAAACTGTTAAAAGTGCACGGAACTTTCAGTTGACCCTCCAGTTTCCAAAGAATGAAAAGCACTCATGCCAAACTCCCATAGTGATCAATAGCAATGACGTCCAGAAGTTTGCATATACAATTTTAAATTTCCCAATTAGTTCATATGTGTTCCTTGCCTGCACACAGAAGTTTCTTCCCAATTCCCAATTCCAGGTTCTTCCCATCCTGGATCTGGTCAATTTCACCATCTCAGCAATTTAAAATACTTAGGTCAAGTTTGACCAGCATTTTGAAGCATAATCCAAGATCCTAACGAGTAGTTATACACACAGCAAGTTTTTTTTTTCCTGGAGTTTTGTTCTCCAAGTACTAATATGTCAGAGACCGATTTAAGACTGGATTTTACTTGCAGATTACAAGTTGAATACCATAGGATTGTTTTGATCGTAGTTAGCCATCCTCACATGGATATTTATAAAAAAAAATTCATTTGTGAGTCCAAATTTGCTCCGAAAGATGAAGATGGCATTTAGTTGGAACATGCCAAAGATTAATGTTAGGTAGACTAATCTTTTGAACCAAATTTGTAAATCATGTCACCAATAATAAATAAGCACGTTAATCAGCACTTAGATAAGAATCCAATCATTAACAACTACATCATATGATTTATAAAATTTGATTTAAATAGTTGGCCTCCCTAAGATGACCCCATATGCCCAAAACACTAACAAAGAGTGGGGCGTTTATTTCCACTAGTTCCCAAGTAAGGATTACTCATCAGGATAACATTTTTTAATAAACCCTAACTATATATAGTTCGAAGATAGGAATATTAATTGTAACACTCCCCTTTATTGTGTAAATCCTAAAATATATATAAAAGCCCTAAGCATGAAAAAATATTAACTACAATTAATTTCCCATACAATTCTCCGTCTCTTCGTGCCGATCCCTCTACATGATAGAAAAAAGATTATGCATGTATTATTATTACCATATATATATATGGGACACTTTGAATGCGGTCCCTAGCTATCAATATTCTTTGATTGAAACCTTGTTAGTTTTTAGTTTTTTATTGAGGTCCCTGACATTAATGTAATAATGTAAGTTACTATATTTTTTTAATTAAAAATTAAAAATTAAAATTTGTAA
>VIEB01000835.1:106136-116672 GCA_006547085.1 Malus baccata
TATAATAAACATGTAAATTCATTATCACATTAATGTTAGGGACTTGAATCAAAATTTGAGAACTAATAAGGTTTTAGTCAATGAACAGTAAAAACTAGGGAACGGATACTAATTTTTCCATATATATATATATATATATATGCATGTATTATTATTACCATGTATATATATATATATTTATATAACCACATACGGCTTTCTACAGAATTCTATATTATATATATAAAACCAAACCCACAGATGTAAAACTTAGATGATGACTCCAAAATGCTACCATCACTCTCACCAATTCACGATGACCTGTTGTTTGACTATATTATCGAGAAGTTTCTAGGGATATGGTTAGGTAAGTAGGTAGAAATTAAGAACATGTGCACGAAATTCCCATGGAAAAACCACGAGTAAGGGAAAAACCATGAGTCAGTCCACAGTGACAATTCCGAAACTGAGAATTTTTGGAGATGGAACATGTCGTTATGTCTCTATATGTATCAACAAAAAAGGTAAATAATAAGAAGCTGTGGGTGGCTTAAAAGCTTACCCAGGATTTCGGGCGGAGGAGTACTACGCGCTCAAATAGAACCAACAATGAATTTGGTTATTAATTTGGTAACCACCGGATGCCAAAACATCATGTATGCGTCATGCTACATAATATGCAAGCTATAGCACCAACGATGAGTAATGATGATGCGAGCACAGAAATGTTTGAATAAGAAAGTTACGGGATTAAAAGAGTCTCGTATACGTGAAAGACGAAACTTTGTAAGGTGGTAGGACTACTCAATATATTGTCAATTGATTTATGTTAGAGTTTTAATTTTATCATGGTATTAGAGCATGTTGATCCATGTGTGAAGTTTAACGGCCACATGTGCTCCACGTCACCCAATTCGTGTTTATCACGTGTTTGGCTTGAAAATCTACCACACATGAGGGGCCATGTGAGGATGTGAAAGTAAAGAATCTCACATCAGTGAAAAGAAAAACCTTGTAATAACTTATAAGAGGTTGAACTACTCTTCATATTACCAATTAATTTTATGGTGTAATCTCAACTTCTTCACAGATTTGCTATACAATAATTTACCCTTTTAGCCTTCTGATTTGAAGGGGGCATACTGATTAATCCTCATAAACTTTGGTTTCCATCATAATACAATCAATCTGACATGCACCCGATGGAGCTAGCAATGCATGAAAGAGGTCATTAATACATATACATGCATTACTTGATAGGTTCAATTCATGAAGAAAGTTAGAGTTCCACCATAAAATTAATTGTCAATACGAAGAGTAGTCCAATTTACTTATAAACTCATTCAAGGTACCTCATTCCATAAATGAGGGATTCATTCTCAACACATGCCCTCATATATGACGAATTTTCAAGCCAAACACGTGGACAACATATATCAGGTGATGTGGAGCTTGTGTCCCTTAAGCTTCACACGTATGACAACCTTCTCTGATACCAGGAAGGAAGTTGGGGTTCGACCATAAATCAATTGACAATATGCATGAGAGTAGTCCAACTTACTTATAAGCACATGTAAAATTCCTCACCCCATCACTGTGGTATTCATTCTCAATAAATTGGATATAGTGAATGTAATGAACATGCAATACTCTAGGGGTTCAAGGCTCTACGTCAACCATTTATACCAATCTAGCTACCTAGCAAACTATATGCTCAAGAAGTTTAGTTATTTCTTTAAGTTTACTACAGAGATCGAAGTTGTATGCTTGGATTGAGGATAATGGAAGGGACTAGGATTCTCTCCCCTCCGTTTCCATCCCCTCCTCTTACATTTTTTATTTTGTCTTTTTTTTTCTATAAAAAAAAATAATATCAGATCTTGACGTGACTTAACCGTGATCGTTCAAATAGGAGGGGAGGGAAGGGGAGGGAAAAAAAAGAGGGTAGAGAATACTACTCCTAACGGAAGAGTTGAACTCTCCTACTCTTAACGGAAGAGTCGAACTCATTTAATTTTTGTAAGAATATCAGTCCAAGTATGAGCCACCACGAATCTTATTTGGAATGTAAATCACCATCCTTCTGGAGTTAGGGTGGAGGTTTAATGATGCAACACACAAGCGGACAAATGGTATTAACACAAGTATCATCTGCATGTGCATTCCCCATTTTCGTAATTGAGGGTGAGATCATGATTTTTTAGGGTCGGAGTAAGACAAATCGTAATACATATAATTTAGAATCCGATTATGGACTTAGCAACTCTAGTCAAACTGAGTTGCACAAACGGACCAACAATGCCACCATCATTTTGTGTTTTGGAAAGGTAGGTGAAGTATACCGACTTTGCTGAGATTGACCAGTCATGTTCTGCAAGATATGGAAACCTGATCCAAGTGGGAATTAGATGAGTTTCCTATATCCATGGAGATTCCTACAATCTAGTGATTGACGTGCACTGCAAGTAATTACACTCATAAGAGGATGCAGATTTACTCCTAGATATCCTCTTAGATTCTTAATCCAGAATCCATATCCTAAAAGGTCTCTCTCAACTAGTATAAATACACTTTTTTAAGGTTCATCTCTGGGACAGATTGTAATCTCTATTTATACAAATAAAATAGCTCCATGAGCAAAAGCCCCTGTCATGATGAATCTTGTGCAATTATCGCATGCTCTATTCTCTTGCCCACAGCTTAAGTCTCATATATTGCTTACTAATTTGACTAGACTCGGCAGTTTCTCACACGACACGAAAATAACGAGTTACGGGTCAACACGATAACTAATCGGGTCATTATCGGGTGATCAGTTAAGAACGGGTTCTTAACAGGTATACACGTGGGTAACCCGTTTTGACCCGTTAAGAAAAATAAATTATAATTTTAAAGTTTAATTACTAAAAAAATTATTATAAAATACAATAGCCATATTGTATATATTGGTATATTCTATATTAAATATATATTTTTTTGTATTATTATTCTATATAGGGTTTTTATCACAAATGGTCCATGAAATTGACTCACCCCATCTAAATGGTCATTGAAATTGAAAACCAATCAATGTAGTCCCTGAAAATTAGTGTCACAAATCAATATGATCATTTCGTTACAATTCGGTCAAAATTTCTGTTATGTGCTAACGTGGCACATAACTGGTCCCACAAGTCTAATTAAATATTACTATATGAATTAAAATGTTTAAATAATATTTTTTAAAAGTTTTATATAATTAAAAATGAAAAAAAAAACAAGAAGATGAACAGTTCATCTTATTCTTCGCCTCCCACTGAAGCAACTACCCCAGTCCCCACCCACCCCACCCCACAGAAAAACATGGACGAAACTCTGAATTCGACAAGACCGCCACCGCCATCCAAAAAGCCGCCTATTCCGTTGTACATGAAGGCGCTGTCGAGCTTGCTCGAAGGCAATGGATGACGCATGTCTTCAACCCATCAACGTCATCAAGACCCGGTTCCAGCTCGACTAGACCTGCACCTACAAGGGAACGTTTAATGTCCGACGGGGTAGGGTGGGCTGTCGAGGTTGCTCGGATGGGAGCCTGGGAAGGGAATAAGAAGATGAACATTACATCTGTTTTTTTATTTTTTTTATTTTTAAGTTTCTAATTATATAAAACTAAAAATTGTTTTTTATTCTTTAAACATTTTTAATCCAACGAAATGGGCAAAGGAACATGAAGTTTCTAAAAGAGGAGGAACAAGACCCACACTCTCTGTGTGCAATTCGGCTGCTGTAGCTTCCATCTCCAGAAGAACCGATGCTTCCCTGCGCTTACCCTGCTACCTGTCTTAGAAAATATAACTGGAGTAAGAAGGCGTTGCGTCGAAAGACTACCGGAACTGGGTGGATGAGGTACTTGAGGAATGTGCTGAGGAGGTACCTGAGGTGGTTGCTCCAGTGGGAGGCGAAGAAGAAGATGAACTATTCATCTTCTAGTTTTTTTTTTTTTTTCATTTTTAATTATATAAAACTTAAAAAAATATTTAAACATTTTAATTCATATAGTAATATTTAATTAGAATTGTGGGACCAATTATGTGCCACGTCAGCACATAATAGAAATTTTGACGGAATTGTAACGGAAAGACCACATTGATTTGCTGCACTAATTTTCAAGGACTACATTGATTGATTTTCAATTTCAAGGACCATCTTGATTGAGTATGTCAATTTCAGGGACCATTTGTGATAAAAACCCTTCTATATAAGTTTAAAAAATTAAGTTTTATTCATTTATTTATTTTTATTATGAGAGTTTCTTATTATCATTAATAGGATAAATTTTACTTAACATGTTGTCCAAAATTAAAATCAACTAGTATAGTATTAGTATTAAAAATGTGAAAGAATATATAATTTCAGGGACCATCTTGATTGAGTATGTCAATTTCAGGGACCATTTGTGATAAAAACCCTTCTATATAAGTTTAAAAAATTAAGTTTTATTCATTTATTTATTTTTATTATGAGAGTTTCTTATTATCATTAATAGGATAAATTTTACTTAACATGTTGTTGTCCAAAATTAAAATCAACTAGTATAGTATTAGTATGAAAAATGTGAAAGAATATATAAACACTCGTGATTCATCATTCATCCATGAGTAGACAATGGTTACACTTACATTATCGTTTAGATTTTTAAAACCCTCCAACCGTCATGAATAGTGTTTTTTATTTGAGTGTAAAAGCAATAAAATTAATAATAATTATTGTAGAAGTGTAAGAAATGTAAAAAACTATAAAAATATATATACAATCACTCGTAGTGACAATCTTTACAACTTTCGTGAAGGGGTCAACTTCGAAATCCGACACTATAATCCATAAACCTTAAATTTGTATTTGATTGTCGTTTAGGCTTTTTTCTTTATATTGAATTTCATTTTTAAAATTTTCTTTTTTGAAAACATGATCTTCGGGGGGATGTAGGAAGATGAACGGTCCAGATCTTTGATATCACGTCCCGATATTTATGATTAATTGAAAGATGAGTCGATGTTATATAGTTTGTAGAGACTTTATAAACACCAAACAATATTTTCACTAACGGTAAAACTCTGATCATAATATCAACGATCCGAACCATTCATCTTCTTGTATCCTCTAATAGATCATGTTTTCAAAAAAGCAAATCTGAAAAAACAAAATTTGGTGAGAAAAATGAAGTATAAATGTAAATAACAATCGACGGTTAAATTTTGATCTATGATCTATATGATTATAGCGGCACATTTCAAAGTTAAGCCTTTCATGAAAGTTGTATAGCTTGTCATTATGAGTGTTTATATAAATTTTCTATATTTTTCACACTTCTACACTAATTAAAAAACTATTAAAGACTTTACTTAAACAATAGCCATACTAAAGACAATATATCAAGCTAAAGTTTTTGTTTGTACCATACTTGACCAATCCCGAAACTACTGAGCACCGATCAACGTTATACTGTTAAGGACCCAGAAGAGTTTCCCTCCAACCAGGAGGCCAATCACAGCGCGACACGTGTCGACATCAGAAGCCAATCATAGCGCGACACGCGTCACCATCAGAAGCCAATCATAGCGCGACACGCGTCACCATCAGAAGCCAATCATAGCGCGACACGTGTCAATGTCAGAATGAAACTAGAAACTTTCTTCTATAAATAGAGATCATTCTCTCACAATATTTCCTAATGTCATTTGTACTAAATCATTCACTAGTACTCACTAAATGAGAGTTTGAACTTATGTACTTGTGTAAACCCTTTACAATTAATGAGAACTCCTATACTCCGTGGACGTAGCCAATCTGGGTGAACCACGTACATCTTGTGTTTGCTTCCCTGTCCTTATCCGTTTACTTACTTATCCACACTAGTGACCAAAGCAATCTAGCGAAGGTCACAAACTTAACACTTTCTGTTGTACCAAAGTCCTCACTGATTTTGTGCATCAACATTTGGCGTTGTCTGTGAGAACGACACTTATTCCCACTCTCTTCAGCTTTGTCAAGCTGGTTTCCACCATTCGTACACTTTTTTTTAACCAGGCATCCTTCTCCAACATGGGGAGCAAAGGAAGCCACAACACACAGAATGACACCCATGTTGCACCTAGTGCGAAGCAACGAAAAAAGGAAGGAAAGAGGGTTGCTCTTCAAGCTAAAGTCGATAAGCTAGAAGCTCAAAACAATAAGATAGAAATGAAGAATGAGGTCCTTTAGGAGCAGTATGAGAAGCTTTTTGAGACGCTCCACCAAACTATGCGTACTCAAACACGCGAGCTTGTTGCCCCTGTGGATATCAACCATCATCTGAGTGCCCCCCAACACGGAGGGTCATCTTCCCTCGACACGGGTATCCCTGATGAGGAGCAAGCTAATCATCAAAACATTGATCAACATGAGACTTCTCTCAACCCAGCTGCTTCGACCCGAAACAGAAGAAGTAGAGGAAGACACTTCTTTGCAGAAGGATTAGAAGGATCGAAAGCTGTTTATCGTGACTGCAGAGATTTCCTAAAGCAACGTCTAGATTTAATCCCCACCACATATGCTTGAAGATCAATGACCCAAGGGTTTCTGAAAGACTCGATCCCCTCCCACGACCCAGGCCAGCTGCTAATCTAGGGAAGGAACGACATGTCTTAGAGGAACATGAAGGTACATGGGACTCTGAGGTATTCCGACAGACTTGCCCTAGAAGTCAGTACGGCGAGTCCAAGGAAAAATCACACGCCCTTGCTCAAACTTTCCTACTTCAAAAAGGCAATGGAAAATTACGAAAGAAAATCCCAGTGGTACATGACTCCACTCAAGACCCCATTGTCCTACAGCTTCTTGAAGAAGTAAACAAGTTGAAGGTGGAATGTCAGGCCGAGATACCTGACTGGAACCAACCCAGGCCTGGCCCTCTCACAAGGAAGATCCTTGACACCCCCTTCAAGCGAAAACAAAACAAAAGCTTGGTTTACAACTCTATACTGGAAGGGATGACCTAATTGAACACCTTAACCTCTTTGAGTCCACTATGGCATATTGGATTCACACCAACGAAGAGCGATGTCTTCTCTTCCCATCCACCCTTTCTGGTATTCTCTTCCCATCCACCCTTTCTGGCGGAGCTCTAAACTGGTATTGCCGTCTTCCATCTGAGACAGTAGACTCATTTGACGAACTGAGGAAACTGTTTGTCTCTCAACACATCTTCCAGACCGATCGTTTGCATTCTGCAGATGACCTGTACACTATTCGCCAGAAGCCGGACAAGTCATTACGAGAGTATGCTGGTTGTTTCAGCCATAAGTATTCTCGCTGTGCTGAGGCAGATGACAAGACCGCCCTCAAGGCTTTCACGGCAGACCTACGTGATTGTTTCTTCAAGTACATGATCAATGCCGACACTTGGAAGACTTACTCTGAGGTGATGGCACAGGCTTACAACCATGCCTCCGTTGAGGTAAGGACATATCAAGGGAAACCCCCCACAACCACCCCTTATCAGCAAGTAGGGAGTGGAAGCCAGATCCAACCAAATGAGAAGACCTCGACCTTCCAAACGGCAACGGTGACTCCCCCTGCCTTACTTAATACTTTGCCAAGGCAACAGACATATCAATCTCAGGGCAAAAGGAAAGATTTACATCCTCACCAGTATCATTTTAGTAAAAGGAGTAAGTGATACTACCGCGATAACCAAGGGTATCGCCATGATAATCCCCGACCCCAGACAATTAACACAGTGGGTCAAGCACGTGTCAGGATAGCTCCTACCCCGAGGTATGAGGCATACACAACTTTGAACGCCACATGTATGACCATTTACCCCAGCATAGCACACTTGATACCGAAGCTAAAGCCGAGGCACCCGGATTACAAGCCCATGAAGAGCACGGGCACGTTTTGCTGCTACCACGATCATAACGGCCATGACGGCGAGAAGTGTATCACCCTTCGTGATCATATTGAAGCTTTGGCACGTGAAGGAAAAATTGATCAATTCCTTCTTCACCCTCCAAGGGGTAACCGTAACCAACGCCAGGTAAATGTGATATATTCCATAAGTGGTGGCACACCCATATCTAAATCTTCCAACAGGGCCATGAAAAATAATGAACGAGCTTTAAGGTCTGGCCACCAAGTGTTTCACGTGGAAGACATCAAGGGAGGTAAGTATCAAAAGCCTAACTGGGATCCAATATGTTTCTACATTGAGGAAGAAAGAGGTATCATCTACCCTCACAACGACCTACTGATCGTGGAAGCTCACATAGCCAACTTTGAAGTACAATGAATCCTGGTAGACACGGGGGCTTCGGTCAATATCATGTTTGATGAAGCTTTCAAGGCACTTAATGTAGCTGAACACTTGCTCGACTTCCCCTCTGATAAGCGTCTCCGGTGATATCGTGCAACTTTTGGGGAGCATACACTTACCTTTCACCATTGGTACAGGCCCTTACACAGCTACCATTACCACTAACTTCCTGGTGGTTGATTGCCCAACGACATACAATGTCATCTTCGGACGCACATGCATCAATGATCTCAAGGCCATGGTATCCACACATATGTTGTTGATGAAATTTCCAACCCCCTATGGCAATGGTTACATTAGAGGAGATCAACTTAGTGCACGATCATGTTACAACACTTCGGTCAAGCAACAGCACCTGCATGTGCCTAAGGAAACCCTTTCTATACATGACCAAGTTATAAAGACCAGCCCAGACGAAGCCAACTTGGATCTTCACGGTGGTAACAGTCAACCCGATGATCCTCAAGATGACTCTTTTACCCAGCAAGCACAACCCGTTGAAGAGTTGGAGAAGGTCTCTATCTTAAAATATTATCCAGATCGCATGGTGAAGATTGGTACCACCTTGTCACCACCCATTCGGTTGGCATCGATCTCTTTTTTTGCGAGAGAACACTGAGGTCTTCGCCTGGTTATACGAGGACATGCCAGGCATATCTCCTGATATAATCTATCATCGCTTAAGTATTGACCCCAAGCCAGTGAGACAGAAGCGAAGATCTTATGACGTTGAACGGTATGAGGCAATGAAGGCAGAAGTTGAAAAACTCAAAGGCATAGGCTTCGTCCGCGAAGTCAATTATCCAACATGAGTAGCAAATGTTGTCCTTGTTAAGAAGAATCCGACCAAGGAAAGTCTCCTGCTCCAAAAGGTCTTGTGGAGAATGTGTGTCGATTACACCGACCTAAAACAAGGATGCCCGAATGATAGCTTTCCTCTTCCTCTCATAGACAAACTTATAGACTCTATGACAAGGTGTGAACTCTTGAGCTTCATGGATGCTTACTCAGGATACAACCAAATCCTCATGAATCCTCCAGACTAAGAACACACAACCTTCACTACTGACAAGGGACTATATTGCTATAAAGTTATGCCCTTCGGCCTAAAGAATGCAGGAGTGACTTATCAGAGACTGGTCAATTCAATGTTCGCCGAACAGATTGGGAAGAGCATGTAAGTTTACGTTGATGATATGCTAGTCAAAAGCAAACATGCTGACTAACACATCACCAACCTATCTGAAATTTTCACCATTCTGAAGAGGTATCGAATGAGGTTGAAACCCAACAAATGTGCCTTCGGCATAGGCTCTGGCAAATGCTTAGGCTTCATGATAAGCCAACGAGGCATTGAGGCTAATCCCGAGAAGATCAAAGCAATCATCGACATGAAGGAACCGGTAACTTCAAAGACATCCAGAACCTTACTGGCAATGTGGCAGCCTTAATTAGGTTCATCTCTAAGGCCACAGATAGATGTGCTCATTTCTTCAAAGCACTTAAGAGAAGTAAGAAGTATATTACATGGACTGATGAATGTGCTGAGGCATTCAAGAACCTCAAAGACTACATGAGTAAAGCCCCTTTGGTCTCCAAACTTGAGGTTGGTGACACTTTCATTATCTATCTGTCGGTATCGACTTCAGCAGTAAGTTCCGTTCTCATTCAAAATGATGGTAATGTCGAACGGCCTGTATACTACGCTAGCAAAGCCTTACAAGATGCGGAGACACGATACTCCATCTTTGAGAAATTGACTTTAGCACTGGTCATGTCTGCTAAAAAATTTCACCCTTACTTCCAAGCACACTCCATCATCGTGCTTACCAATCATCCTCTTTGACAAATACTCCAAAGTCCTAACACTTCCGGGCGAATAATCAAATGGGTGATAGCATTGGGTGAGTTTGACATCTCCTACTAACCAAAGCCAGCTGAGAAGGGCCAAGCGGTGGCAGACTTCATCGCCGACTTCACATATCCTATTGACATTGTTTCTACACCTAAAGAAGTGGTTTCATTACCCTCGGAAGCTCAGAAAATAGAACCAACAGCCCCAACATGGAGTCTATATGTTGATGGCTCGTCCAACCAACATGGTTGTGGAGCAAGACTAATCCTTACGACCCCTGACAAAGTGGCAATGGAGTATGCTCTTCGTTTCAAATTCAAGGCGTCGAATAATGAGGCTGAATATGAAGCCCTCCTAGCAGGCTTACGTT
>VIEB01000835.1:123342-157928 GCA_006547085.1 Malus baccata
CTACAAGGTGTGGCTTGCATCACAATCTCTTGCTTAACGGTGTGGAAGCAAAATTTGTATATGTTGCATCTCCCACATTTTCAAATTTCTAGTTTCCCAAAAAAAAAAAAAATGGGAAATTCAACAAAAGCTTCATCAACTTCATCAATGGAGGACAACTACAAATTCTTAAAAGCTTCGCACTATCTTGATCAAGATAGTGTGAAGCAAATCAATTCATGGTACCCAATAAAAGCTTCAACTCCAAAGCTTCACCTACAAAGCTTCACCTACAAAAGCTTGACCCACAAAAGCTTGACCTACAAAAGCTTGACCCACAAAAGTTTCACCCATAAAAGCTTCACATACAAAAGCTTCACCTACAAAAACTTGACCCACAAAAGCTTTACCTACAAAAGCTTCACCCACAAAAGCTCGACCCATAAAAGCTTCACCTACAAAGCTTCAACACAAAAGCTTCACCTACAAAAGCTTCACACTATCTTGATCAAGATAGTGTGAAGCAAAATCAATTCATGGTGTCCAACAAAGCTTCACCTACAAAACTTCAACACCAAAGCTTCACCTACTAAACTTCAAACCAAAGCTTCACCTACAAAGCTTTAATATATATATATATATATATATATATATTTGTTTTAAATTCAAAAATTCAAAAATTCAAAAATTCAGAAATTCGTAAATTCAAAAATTCGAAAATTCAAAAATTCAAAAATTCGAAAAAAACAAAAAATTGCCTAGGCCTCCTTTTCTTTGGGCCTAACAACTTTCATAATAAATATATATGAAGAAGGAGTTTTGGGCTACCACTTAGAAAGGAAATGCCTTATTCGTCAACTCTCTCGACCGGAGACTTAGAGGACTCCTACCATATGCTACTGCACCTTGATACTCAGAAGTCTCACGGCCACTTAGTGACTTGGATTTTTCAAGTCTCCAAATGAGAAGTTTTCCTCACTCGAGAAATTAAGGGAGCACTACCTCAACCTACATGCTTCACTCACAAAGTTCAACGTACAAGCTTCCACAAAAGGAAAAATTCAAAGAACTTAGTGAAGAAAGCTTTGGTGTATTAAACACATTTCGTTGAAATGAAGCAAAGGTTGTTTATTGATATCTCCGATAAGTTACAAATATGTACATATACATAAATCAAAATAAACAAACAAGAGGGAGCCTTCACAAAGGTTGTTTAGGAGAAGTCTCAGTAGTCGGCAGAGCCCCAGAAAGAGGAGGCACCAGAGGGTGATTATTCGGAGCCTCAGTACTAGGCAGAACCCCAGAAGGAGGAGGCACCAAAGGTTGATCATTTGGAGCTTCATTACGTGGTACAACCTCAGAAGACGAAGGCAATAAATGCCTTTGGAACAAACCCACAAACCTCTAATGATCAAGTAAAATATGACCACCAGATTCTTGCAGCTGGTCGAGCTTCCTCTTCATGGTTGTAGCATAGTCATGTGCGAGCCTGTGCAATTGTTTATTCTTATGCTTAAGCCCTTTGATCTCCTGTTTAAGACTTATCACTTCAGCGGCCAATTATTCAACTTGACGGGTTCGAGCAAATAGGCGTTGGGCCATATTAGACACAGAACCTGCACACTGATCAGTGAGAGCCAGAGAATCCTTAACAGCCAACTCATCAAACCGTTTGGAAATTAGTCTGTTATTTTTTAGGGTGAGAAGGTTCCTGGCCACCACCGCAGCGGTCATATCATTCTTCATCACAGAGTCTCCAACGGTAAGAGGACCAGTAAGGGATAAGAATGATGGGCGCCATATGTTGTCTTGAGATGGCATGGCTGCCTCTTCACCAAAGTTCAAGTCAAAATGACTGTCGGATGGGCCAGACATTCTTAGAAATGATGAAGGATAAACAAGGTGCAATAAATCTCTGACGTAAGGGGAAAATTCCTACAAGTAATAACTCTCTGAATGAACTCCTTGCACATAATTGGTGCCCTTATAAAAGAAAGGGCAATAGGGCCGTTGGTTCAAAAATCGAAGAGGCACCACTCTCCGGATTCCGAAGAGGCATCACCCTTCGGATTTCGAAGAGGCACCACTTTCCACATGCAATATCAGCTCATCGGGTACCACAGATAACTTTGCCAAAGATCTCTGACAAAGTTTAGACAAGTGAAACTTACAGTTCTCACTACATTGCTATGACCAAGAAGGGTAAAGGAATAGCATTATTACTTTCTCAAAAATCAAAGAGGCACCGCCCTTCGAATCTCGAGAGCCAGACTCCCAACAGGATTACTTTCTCAAAAATCGAAAAAGCACCGCTCTCCGAATCTCAAGAGCCAGACTCCCAACAAGATTGTTTTCTCAAAAATTGAAGAGGCACCACTCTCCGAATCTCGAGAGTCAGATCCCCGACAGGATTGCTTGTTAGAAAACTAAAGAGGCATCGCTCTCCGAACTTCGAGAGCCAGATTTCCTTGGATAAAGCTTGCAGCAACCACTACATTGCTACGACCACGGAGGGTAAAGGAATATCATTACTACTTGTTGTTAGGGAGACTCCTATATATGTCGACCTCCATCCTCCACGGATAGGCAGACCTGCAAAAATGCTCAACCCTTCCTCATATCTGAGAGGGCACTCCCAACGAAGCCTCTCGAAATACTCAGCTTTCTTCCCCCCAATAATACCTATGCAAACCAGCCACACCAGAGCAAGAGTATCTCATATCATCAGGGTTAAAAGCAAGAGTATCCTATATCATGCTTTTTCCCTGTCTTTTCCTTTGCCCTTGTTCTTACCTGCAAGACAAGAAGAAAGAGAGCAATCAGTCAGCAATTGGAATCAAGCTTCCAATCAGGAACTGACTACCTGGAACCCCTTGCCTGATTACTTACCTGGCATTGCCCTTGAGTACTCATCTTCAACATCTTATGCTTCCAGAAAATACACCACATCTGCCTAAGGAACGGATAGGCAAGTGAGAAGGATACAAGGAAGCATATGGAACCAAGCGTAACAGAACACATGTCGATTCATCTATTACTTCATCAACAGCAAAAGTATCCCATATCATCAAGGTCGAACGCACTCTTGATTTGATGGACTTGTTTTGACCTTCAAATTCTTGAGTCGGCCTTATACTCTAGAGGAAACCAGAAAACCCTCCAGCCGAGTTCAAGAATAAGCATGTGGAAAGTTACTTCTTCAAAAGAAAAAGTATCTCAGATCATCTCTTCTCCATTTGCTTCTCCTTATCCTTGTTGCTGTTTACGACACAAGGAGAATGAGAACAATCAACCGGAAGTCGAAGTCGAACCTTCGATCCAGGTCGCTTGCTTGAAAGTCTAATTGCTTACCTTGTTTGTTACATCTTTCAGCAAATCTCCTAGCTCGACGACTTAGGGGACTTCTACTATAGGGTTTTGTATCGCACTTGACCAAGCCCGAAACTACAAGTAAGCTTCAAGTGAAATTGATACATTACCTTGTGCATCTTCATTGGTTAAAGATACCACCCCTAGATGGAGGAAAAGTACTTCCAAAGAAGATGCCACATCTACGTATGAGACACATAAGGCAAGTGAAAATGATACCACACTTCGGTACTTAGAAGTTTCGTGATTACTCAATGGCTTGGATTTTGCAAGTCCCCAACCGAGGAGCTTCCCTCACTCGAGAACCTAGGGGAGCACTGTTTGTACCATACTTGACCAATCCCGAAACTACTGAGCACCGGTCAACGTTATACCGTCAAGGACCCAGAAGAGTTTCCCTCCAACCAGGAGGCCAATCACAGCACGACACATGTCGACATCAGAAGCCAATCATAGCGCGACACATGTCAACATCAAAAGTCAATCACAACACGACACGTGTCAATGTCAGAATGAAACTAGAAACTCTCTTCTATAAATAGAGATCATTCTCTTACAATATTTTCTAATGTCATTTGTACTAAATCATTCACTAGTACTCACTAAAGGAGAGCTTGAACCTATGTACTTGTGTAACCCTTCACAATTAATGAGAACTCCTCTACTCCGTGGATGTAGCCAATCTGGGTGAACCACGTACATCTTGTGTTTGCTTCCATGTCCCTATCCGTTTACTTACTTATCCACACTAGTGACCGGAGCAATCTAGCGAAGGTCACAAACTTAACACTTTCTGTTGTACCATAGTCGTCTCTGATTTTGTGCATCAACAGTTCCAATACTATTTCCCATAGTGATTGATGAAAATTGAAAAGTTTGATTGTAAGAAGATGTGCAAGGTTCCAAACCTTGAAACATAACTCCCTTAATTTTGCAAATCTTTTGAACATTTGATATTTTGTAATGTTCTAATGTTTTTTTTATTTATGCTCTTATTTTGGGTATGTAAATATGTAATACTTGAAAGATAAATGAGTTTTTATGTTTTGAATGTGATAATATGGTATGTATATACTTATTTAGTATTATATTTTTCATTTGATTATTTATTGGTTTAAAATATATTTCCTTAACGGGCAACAGGTTGGGTCATATTACCCGTTAATATTATCGAGTTGATTTCGGGTTGGATCATTTTACCCATTTATTTTAACGGGTGTTACACGACACTACCAGTTAAGATATCGGGTATGACACGAAAACGACACGAACATTGGAAACACCACACGAATGCTAGGTCTAAATTTGACCGTCAGAGAGCCTTTGGCCGGTACCTCACCGGTGCCAAGGTTGTCTTACGTGTGTTTGGTCTTTTACAAGTAGTCGAGTTTGTACATCTCCTTCACAAATGATACTGTGCAAATTTAATTCCAACATTGAGGATGATATAGAAAAACTCTCTATTATATCAAATGACGGAATGGATTAAATATCAAGTCCAAAAGCTCGAGAATAAAGTTTTGCAGATTTGGAATCTACTGTCCAATTTAGGCCTATGATTCGTCGTTCGGAAAAGAGCAGTGTCGTGCATCAAACTCACGTTGTGATTTATGGGTTGTTTCAACCAAATTTCATTGTTTTATTATTTTAAAATGTTAAGGACATTTTCAGTATTTTGTTATCCTATTTGGACTCGTAGAACTTATAGGGCCGAAATACAATATAAAAAGGATATATATTTTTAGGTGCTTTTATTATCTTATCTATTATTATTCCATAAACTTTGAAGTCTCATATTTCCTGGTGAATTCTCATTTACTTGTTTTTTAAGATTATCGTGGTATATTTGTTATGTATTAATGTATTACTTATTTTCTTAGTGATTATTCAGAGAAAAAAAATCACAAGTTCCATAATAAACTCTAAAGTAATTTTTAGCTTTAAGTTTTAAGTGATTTTTTGGTTAAAGAATTTTTTAAACCGATCAACAAGTCAGAATTACAAAAGACTAGTACGATTCATGAATTTTAATGACTTGATGAAATTATTTTGTTTCTGTGAAGCTCGAGATAATGAGCACTTGGTCCAAATCGTCAGTGAATTGGACTTGAAGTGCATCAATATATATATATAAATGAAAAATGAGAAGAAATTTCAAGTCTATATAAATAGAATTGAAATCACTTTTGTTTGTATTTGGAAGATTGATGCAGTGAATATGGTGTGTAAGCTTTCTAGAGAGGTGGTTGTGGGTGTGTTAGTTTTCTTTTAAGGCAGAGTTTAGTTTCGTCTTTGGCTAATTAACCAGGTTTTGTTCACCGTAGCTTATGAACAACGTGCTTCTATTTTGTCCCCGCTTGGCTTGTTGTCAAATGAAATAGGATTCTTTGACACTTGGGATCCCACTTGACCACTTCTCGGAAGGGTCATAAATTAAATGGCCAGCACTCCAATCAAATAGGATTCTTCTTCTCCCACTTGACCACTTCTCCGAAGAGTCGTAAATCAAATGGCCAACACTCCAATCAAATAGGATTCTTCTTCAATGTACATTAAAAGCGTTATCAACAGGCCTGTAGCTTGCAATTTCTTCTTCTTCTTCTTCTTCTTCTACAATGTACATTAAAGGCATTATAATCAGGCCTGTAGCTTCTTCTTCGTCTTATTCTTCTTCAATGTACATTAAAAGCGTTATCAACAGGCTTGTAGCTTGTAATTTCTTCTTCTTCTTATTCTTCTTCTTCTACAATGTACATTACAAGCGTTATCAACAGGCCTAGGCCCGGCAGTTTCTGACACGACACGAAAAAGACACAAAAATAAAGGGTTTCGGATCAACACGATAACTTATCGGGTCATTATCGGGTGAGTCGTTAAGAACCCGTTAATAACGGGTACACATGGGTAACCTGTTTCGACCCGTTAAGAAAAAAATCATTTTAATAATTTTAAAGTTTAATTACTAAAAGATTTCTTATAAAATACAATAGTCATATTAATATATACAATATATTCTATATTAAATATATAGTTTTGTATTATTATTCTATATAAGTTTTTAAAAAAAAGTTTTAGTCATTATTTATTTTTATTATGAGAGTTCCTTAGTATCATTACTAGGATAAATTTTACTTAACATGTTGTTGTCCAAAATTAAAATAAACTAATATGGTAATTGTATAGACAAGAACTAAGAAGACATACATACAAGTATGAAAAATGTGAAAGAATATATAAACACTCGTGATTCATCATTATTCCTACACGAGTAGATAATGTTTACACTTACATTATCGTTTAGATTTTTAAAATCCTCCAAACCTTCATGAATAATGTTTTTTATTTGAGGGAAAAATTAATAAAATTAATAATAATTATTGTAGAAGTGTAAAAAAATGTAAAAAAAAAATACAAAAACTCAAAGTGACAAACTTTATAACTTTCATAAAGGGGTCAACTTCGAAATCCAACACTATAATTCATAAACCTTAAATTTATATTTAACCATCGATTGCCATTTACACTTTATTCTTCTTACTAAATTCATTTTCTTAATTTTCTTTTTTGAAAACATGATCATATGGCGGATGTAAGAAGATGAACGGTTTAGATCTTTGATATCACGTTTCGATATTTACTATTAACTGAAATATGAGTCGATGTCATATAGTTTGTAGAAACTTTATAAATATCAAGCAATATTTTCACTAACTGTAAAACTCTGAATATAATATCAACGATCCAAACCGTTTATCTTTCTGCATCCTCTAATAGATCAAGTTTTCAAAAAATAAAATCTAAAAAAATAAAATTTGATGAGAACAATGAAGCGTGATGCAAACAACAATCAACGGTTAAATTTTGATATATGATTTATATGATTATAGTGGTGAATTTCGAAGTTAAGCTCTTCATGAAAGTGGTAAAGCTTGTCATTACGAGCGTTTATATATTTTTCTATATGTTTTTACACTTCTACATTAATTAAAAAACTATTAAAGACTTTAGATAAGTGAAAATATACTTAAAAGAAAAATGTGTTTTATGTTTTGGATGTGACAATATGATATGTATATACTTATTTAGTATTATGTTTTTCATTTGATTAATTATTGGTTTAAAATATATTTTCCTTAACGGGTAACGGGTCGGGTCATATTACCTGTTAATATTATCGGGTCATTTTACCCGTTTATTTTAACGGGTGTTACACGACACGACCCGTTAAGATATCAGGTATGACACGAAAACAATACGAACATGAAAAACACGACACGAATGACAGGTCTAAACAGGCCTGTAGCTTCTTCTTCTTCTTCTTCTTCTTCTTCTTCAATGTACATTAAAAACGTTATCAACAAGCCTGTAGCTTGTAATTTCTTCTTCTTCTTCTTCTTCTTCTTCTTCTTCTTCTTCTTCTTCTTCTTCTTCTTCTTCTTCAATGTACATTAAAAACGTTATCAACAAGCATGTAGCTTGTAATTTCTTCTTCTTCTTCTTCTTCTTCTCTGGTTTGGTATTACTGTGTTTTGAAAAAAAAACTGTTTTTGTTGTGCTGTGAGAATAAGCTCATTTTTGCTGCTTCACGTTTTTTACTTTTTTTCACCCAAAACTATGAAAATACTTCTTCTTGAAAAAAATCTGTTTTTGTTCTGCTGTGAGAATAAGCTCATTTTTGCTGTTTCACGTTTTCAACTTTTTTTCACCCAAAACTGTGAAAATACTTCCTCTTCTTCTTCTTCTTCTTCTTCTTCTTCAATGTACATTAAAAGCGTTATCAACAAGCCTGTAGCTTGTAATTTCTTCTTCTTCTTCTTCTTCTCTGGTTTGGTATTACTGTGTTTTGAAAAAAAACTGTTTTTGTTGTGCTGTGAGAATAAGCTTATTTTTGCTGCTTCACATTTTCAACTTTTTTTCACCCAAAACTGTGAAAATAAGCTGTTTTTAAGTATTTACCAATACCTTTTTGAGCTCAACTTTTTTTTTTATACCCAATATTTTTATTAAAGTACATTAGTACCAAACCAGTACTTAATATGTAAAACGGATTTGAGATTTCTTTTATTGTTTGACCCTTCGAGTAAAAAATCCTTAATGTGTCACTGACTTATGTGCCAATGGAAATTGTTATATAATATAGTTGTGATCTCTTCTAAGCTCATGTGAAAAATTAAAATCAAGGCTCTAATAGTAGTTAATAAAAACATGAAAAGTGAAGTACACATTACAAGCCACGACAGAACATATAACTGTTCTAACATGAAAAAATGACAATAAACCCCAGAAGGAAATTGAATGGCCTAGGGCCAGAATATATTAATTGGAAATAGCCATTGCAGGGAAACCGTTATCACAAAAAAAAAAAAAAAAAAAAAAAAACCAAACACCTTGCAGGGAAACAAAATCAAACATTCAATAAGGAATAAATTGGTTAACAATAAGATAATCTGTCAGTAAAAAATATGAAATATTTGACCATAAACAAATACAATTAAATATGAATAAGTTATTAATTGGGGTTTAAGATATACATACACATCAGGGCCGTCTCTGAGATTTCGGGGGTCTGTGCGAAATTTATAAAATGCCCCTTTTAAATTTTTTTTAAAGTATGACAATATATTGGTACTAGAAAATAATAACTTAAATTAAAACAACCTTTAAGACTCACTCATTGTAAGTTTACAAGTATCATTAAATAAGTAAAAAGAGTTGCGAACATAATCTTCACTAAATAATAAAAAACAATTCAATCTTACGCAATCAAATAAAGAAAGAAAAAAAGCTTCAAAAACTATAACTTTAGAGTTTCACTTGAAAATATAGCATTATTATATAATTAATAAAATTGACAAGAAAATCGTTTTTTAAGGTGTTGTTATTAGCACTCCTAATATATCATTGTGCACTCCAAATTATTATATTTATAAAGAAAGAAAAAATTTACACTTATAAAAGTGCACTATAAGATTTAAAATGCTAATAAAAGTATTTTTTTTAATATATAGCATTATTACATATAAATATAAGATACCAAAAAATTTTGGGGGCCCTTCAAATTTTGGGACCCTGTGTGATTGCACTTTTCGCTCCGCTCAACGCCCCCTTTGATACACATGCAACCAGTAATGAATCACACATGCTAGAATTAATATACAAGCAACCTGACGTTATTCAACCAACTTCACCCCTCTTCGAACTGACTTCTTTCTTCTTTTGTTTTTTATTTACAATTATCTACTAAAAAATAATAAACTCTATAGGGTGACGTAATTAATTCTATCCTCAAAAATTATATTTGATTGCGCCTTTTTGGCTCAAAAGCTTTTTGCATCACCCCAATCTATCTTCCTTCTATGATATTCCAGAAAAAGAAGTTCACGACTCGTAGGTCTTCTATCTTCATGCGGCATTGCTTCGTCAAGCTTTGAAGGTCACACAAGAAGGCTATTCGACCGACAAAACGTAGTAATTAGTGCATGCTGAAAAATAGACTTACAAAAATTGTCATGTGTCCTAAAAATGATTAAATCATTTTTTTTTTCTTCAGATTAAGTCACTCGTCCAATCACTCCCAAGGAAAATAATTTGAGGAAAGATGAAGGCCAAATTTAACTCACTCTAAGGTGTATAGAACTTTCTTTTCTTTGATAAGTCCAGAACTTAGTGAAAAAAGGGTCTAGAACTAGAGGAATATGCCTAGCGATAACTTAACTAAATTCTTCGAAGTCTGACAAGGGCTTCTTATTTCTGAACTATTTTTATTTAAAAAAAAAAGTGGTCTATTTCATTCTTGAAATAAGATATTCGAAGAACATGACGCCAAGACGAGAGCGCTTGCAAATGAATATCTAAAAATACAAAAACAATAATGATATATGTTATAGACACTACTAATTAAAAGATGGTATTTAAAAAAATCGATGTATTCAATGTTCTAAAATTATTTGAGAGATAAAAACTTGTTGAACATAAAAACGCCGTGCTTCTATCTAGATTCTTGACAATGAAAATTAAAAGGACTTTGCAACTCCACATCATACATAAACCTAATATAGCCTTGCATTCTCTTCCCCTCTTATAGAATGATCACGCTGTCATCCTTAATTACATGACATTTTCATTCAACATCAGTTTTGTCTTTTATTATTGTGTATCTTTCTAGGGTTAATTAATAAACAAAACCATGTTATTCAAGGGAATGAAAATCAAAATTCCCTGTGTTTGTACCGACCAGTTGGTCAAACAAGTTAACTGGTATTTACTTGTGAAGTGTCCTCAAATATATGATTAGTTATTTTCTTGGCCAATCATATACATCATTTCTGCTGGAATAACAAAGAAGCCGAAAAACAGCATACGTACATATACTGAACAGATAAGAAAAAAAAACAAAAAATTAGCGATGAAACAAAAATGAATATATCAGATGAATTGTAGACTAGGCGTACCATACCAACAGAATACAATTTGGGAATAATACTGCCAAATAGAAGATTTTGATGCTGCAGCTCTCATGTCATACCTACAGGTTGAAGATTCCACAGTGGTCCACAAGGCATGTATGTATTTGAGTGTCAACAGAAATGAAATAATTGGTGCATTGGACTCTTTGTACAATACCGAATGCTGCTTTCCGCCCAACGTCTGACAGCCCCAAAAAAATTCCAATGCATTTGGAAAAAAAGAATTCTGGAATAGACAGTATATTGACTACGTGTCGATAACAGAAAATGCGGTCCCCTTGGATCTTTCGGGTCTTGAAATTGGATCTTTTGGAGTCTTGAAATTAGAGTGGTGTTATCTCCAGTTGCCTAAGCGAATGTGGTATTTTTAATTAGGTAATTCCAAGGTTCTAAAAAACGATATATAGGCACTAGTCGGACGGTGGGGCTTAGCGTTTAGGCGGGTAGGTGGGGCGCGTAGGTGAATTTAAGTAAATTTACTATATAATATGTAAATAAACATTGAATAATATGTTATTTCTTAAAAAGAAAATTATATATGTATGAAAATATGTAAAAATTTAGACTCTTTTTGTTAGTTTTGTATCATTTGTAAGGCTATAAATAAAATGCAAGTTGGGCCATGTATTCCTTGTTTTACATTTGAGTAGAATTGTCGTCCATTTATAGATGGGCTTAATGGACCCTAACAAAAAACCCAAAGTCATCCAATCCATTTATTATCCTATTAGAATAAAAAAAAAACCAAAGACACTAGTTTTTAGGCATCCCGATTCCCAATCACCGAGTCACTTTCAGAAGGAAAAACCCTAATTTGCTCATCAAAAACCATTGCCGCCATCTGCTTATCACCATATCTGCAATTGCAGATTCATACTCTCTCTCTCTCTTTCTCATAGACCATCGTCACACCTAGAGAAGACGGCGAGATGCACATCGCCCAGATCTCCCAGTGTCCACCTACTTCTGGGTAGGTTATCGTATTTTCCCAGGCCGCCCAGATCTTCCAACTTCCGTCTAGCCCGCCTAGGCATCCAACTTGCGCCACCTAATAGCTTTGCCGATTTAGTAAATGATTTCGGGATAATCGTGACGAAGCACCACCATCTAGCACCTAGGCGGCTGCCTAGGCCGCGTTTTAGAACATTGGGTAATTCACAATGTGATTTGCATTCAAAAGATAAGAGAATGCTCTTTTGGAATAATTGTGTGTTTTTATTCATCTCTCAAAAACATATTTATAAGATGTTAACAAGGAAAGAGCAAATTTACAGGAAATCATACTAAACTAAGAATCTCAAGATTACAAGAATGTATAAAATTGGGTTAATTTCAGTTTTATACCCTGAAGTTTCTTGATTTTCAACATTTGGTACATGAAGTTTTTTTCATCCCAAAATGGTACCTGAAGTCATAATTTTGGGACAATCTTATACATTCGTTAAGTTTTCCGTCAGAACCTCTGTTAACAGATGACATGGCACCAATATGGACAATGACTGGGTGCCACATGTCAGTATGGGTCCACGTGAATATTAAAAAAATTAAAAAAATTAAAAAAAAAAATAATTTTAAATTTTAAAAACTAAAAAACCAAATCTAAACCTGAAAAACCAATTTGGGTTCATCTCTCTGTTTCTTCTTCCCCACCTAACACAGAAAATCAAGATCCTTCCTCTTCCTCTGCCTCTCCCCCTCCCTATCCTCCTTCATCGGTGCCGCTCCCCTTCCAGCTTTCTTTTCTCCTTCCCATCCAATCCAGCGACCAACCCCTCTTTTCTATTCTCCATCTCCGCTCTCCCTTTTCACTTTTCTTCTGCCTTCCTCCTTTCTCCCTCTTCTCGGTGCGGCCTCCCTAGCTTTCCACCATCACAGCAAACTTCATTGAAGCTAATGTCTTCGTTGTCGAGATCACGAAGCTTAAATCTCTCCCAATGCCCTTCCAATTTCTCATCTGTTACAAAGCCCGAGCCCACCCCACAACAACACACTCGTCTTCCTCATATGTGCACCCCCAAACCCTAAACAACTACCAAAACAACATCACTAACTCGATATCATTGCTTCCAATCGGCTCCATAACCATTAACAGCCTCCTCTACAACTTTAACCCCACCCACATGACCGACACACCCTCATCGACACCCAAATAACCCTACTCGGCGCTGCTGCATAAATTAATGGATCATCAGCGTTGTCAAAAACCTTAGCCTTTTCCTTTTGCCCTGCGCTTGAAGCAATATAGGTACTTTATTGGCTTTATATGTCTCCACCACTGCAATCGTAGTGAACATTCCAATCTTACCCATTTTTTTATTTCATTTTTCCCTCAAAATCTAGATGGGTTTTTGACGAATTCGTCAACGAGAATTTGTCTATCTAGAATGCAATCCTTGTTGTGAATTCAAGGTTTGGTTAATTTGACAAAGTTCTTCTGCGTTACATAGATTTGAGATAGTGGAATGTCGTGTTGGTTAGCGGCGCCATGACATTTGGTTTGAAAAATTGTATCGAGTTGGGTATTTGTGGATTCTTCGCTTAGAGGAAGAAAAGCAGAGAGTTATGGAGGTTTAGAGAGAGAATAAGAGGTGAGAGAGAGAGGGAAGAAGAATGAAGAGGAAAAGAAGATACTTTCATGGTTTAGGGAGTGTGCAGAAGCCTGAGAAGGTGCTAGGTGAGAGTAAGAGGGATAGAGTGTTGTGGAGGTTATGGGTGGAAGGGCGGCCATAGGGTAGGGGCTCTGCATTTACAGTAGTTTGCGGTGAAAATGGTGGTGGAAGATTTAGGTTTTCTCTTCTTTTTTTTTTTAAATTTTTAGTTTTTTAATATCTATGTGGGCCTATAATGACACGTGGTGTTCAATCATTGTCCACTTGGGCTCCACATCACCAGTTAACAATTAACTTAACAGTAATCTTAACGGATGTATGAGACTGCCCCAAAATTATGACTTTAGGTACCATTCTGGGATGAAAAAAACTTCATGTACTAAGTGTTGAAATCCAAGAAACTTCAAGGTAATAAACTGAGATTAACCCTATAAAATTCAAGTCCCTCGCAAGTTGGTGCATATGTCACACATGCTCAACTTGAAGTGTTTTTTAAGTGTTTTTAAGGATTTACTTGCATTTTTACTAAAGATTGGTTTTGAAAACATTTTCGCCAAAAGTGGTTTTGGTCATTTTAAAAGCAATTCCAAACGAGCCCTAAGAAACTTGAAAATTTATGACCTGAAACAACTTTTGTGAGAACAACTGCTAGCTGGTACACCCCTTCCAATTTTTCTTGGATAAAGAATCGGTCAACTTCAACGTGCTTTGTTCAATCATACTATACCGGATATGCAATGTCACATACATCTTTATTATTACAAAATAATTTCATAAGTTGATCATTTTTTATTATCACAAAATTTCATAAATCCCTGAGGCTAGACCTCTGTATTCGGCTTTTGGATCATTCTCAAATTCTATAAGTATCTTTGCAAGGCTGTACGTTATTGTGGATCATTCCCTATTACAATAATATCATTTACATATACAATAAGTGCCAAAATCTTCTCATTCTGTCTTTTCAGGAACAGAGTGTGATTGGAGTTACATTTTCTGTAACCAAGTGTTCTTATATATTTCATGAATTTTCCAAACCATGCTCAAGGAGACTACTTCAAATCATACAAAGATTTGGCACCCTTTTCTTTTGTATTTATCTAGAGTGTTACATCTCGGTGGATGATCTATATAAATCTTTAATGCCAAATTTCCATGCAAGAAGACATTCTTCACATTGAACTACTTTAAGGGTCAATTAAGATTTGCAGCCAAGGACAACAAAACATAGATTGTGTTGATCTTGGCTACATGAGCAAATGTATATATGTATAGTTGATCCATATTTCTGAGTGTACTCTTTTTTACCAGCCTTGCCTCGAAGCGATCCACCATCCCATCAGCTTTGTACTTCATAGTATAGACTCATTTGCATCCGCTAGGTTTCTTTCCAACTGGAAAGTCTATAATTTCCTAGGTAACATTCATCTTCAATGACTTTAACTTTTAATTCATTGTTGCTTGCCAACGTGGACCAATTAAAGCATTTTCCATATTGTTAGGAATAGATGTGGTAGACAATTAGTACATTAATGACTTATTTGATTTTGATAGGTGACTCGTAAAACACATAATTACTTAACAAATTTAACACATTAGACTCATGGTTGGGCTTCTTCAGCAGATACCTAGTTTGCATTTAGGGTCAGCTTCGTAAGTAAGTTTACAAATACTTCGGTTGACATGGATAGGGAGACAACATGGTGATGGTGCATCAAGATTGAAGACGATTGATTATGGTTATCAAGGTCAAAGGTGGCGAGACCAAATGTGAGTTAGTTGGTGACGGTGAGAAAACTGTTAATGAGGAAGCTAGCGATAAGGAGGCTGGCAGTAGTTGTCCAATGTTATTGGCTTGTCCCTTTCAGGGTTTTCAATACTATTTTCTTTTAATTTCACCACTTGTCTCCAAGATTACCACTTAATTCCAAGCCATTCACACCATTATTTTCTTGTGAACAATCAACACTTGTTCAAAGACATCACCACTTAAATCCAAATCATTCACAATATATGTATTTGGAATATTGTAATAAAAAGTTTGAACTTTCATTTGATTCTCCCCCTAAACTGAGGACTCAGGATTGATAAAGTACATATCATTCTCATCAAATACAACATTCAATTGACAAACAACTTTTTCGTTGGAGGATGAAAACATCGATACCCTTTTTTATTTGGGGTATACCCCCACAACATACATCATAAAGCACAAGGTTCAGGTTACTTCTCTGTTGTTCATGGAGATGAACGAGACAACATAAACAGACACGTGAGGTGAAAGGTTGGTGACTGCAAGAGCAACGACATGTGAAGGGAGAGCCTGAAATGGTGTCTAAAATCAACTAATCGTGATGGAACATGATTAATGAGATACACGACTAAGGTGAGAGCTTCTCCCCAATAGGATAATAGGAGACACACCTTAATCAAGGAAATATGAACAACCTTCAAAAGCTGACAGTTCTTGCATTTTGCAAACACAATGTATAGCATATGAATATGTAGTTTGATAAACAATACCATGATGATCAAGAATGGAATGAAGTTCAGGGTTCACATACTTGCCACCATTATCAATCTTAAGAACTTGTATTTGTTTACTTATATTGGGCTATCACTACTTTGTGAATTTGCTGAAACAAAGAGTAACTTGACTTTTGAACTTCATCGAACAAACCCAAGTTATACGTGTGCAATCATTAATAAAAGTAACAAACCAATGAGCACCACCTGATGTAGCAGTTTTAGATGGACCCCAAAACATTAGAATGAATTATCATAAATGGAACTAAACTTTATTCAAACTAGACGGAAACGAAATATGATGGCTTTTAGCCAGTTCACAAAAATCATATTTAGAACTAGAGATGTCAATCTTAATAAACAAGAGGAAACAACTTTTGCAAATAACTGAAATAAGCAAACTGGTATTGTTCGATGTCAGCTACAACCAAACCTCCGAATCTTTATTCTTCTGCCTTTGAGAACGTTCCACAACAAGAGCTTGAGTAAAAAAAACTAGAATTCTTCGATGCCAGCTACAAGTAGTAGAGCTTCCTCTTTCTAATACTACAATCCATTGTCTTGCAAGTCTAAATGTCCTTGAAACACCAAAAAAAAAAATAAGGGAAAAAGATCACAAGACGTAAGGACACAGTTACTTGAGCAACGAATAATAAACTTCAACCTAGGGAAGGAATAACAAGTGTGGTATCAAGACTAAAGGTAAAGGGAGACAGTGCCTTCCCCAATAATGGGGAAGGCCTTACCATTAGCAACACTAATGACAGTTTTAGTGGATGGTTTGAAGGCTTATACCTGTCTAGAATTAAAAGTCAGATGCACAGTAGCACCAGAATCAATTATCCATATGGATTATTCATGACAAATGCAGAAACCTTTAAAGCATTACCATCGTTGCATGTATCAGTAAGCAATGCAAATATTTTCTAGACAATATGTTTAACAATCAAGGCATACGTGTTGTTACTGCAAGGATCACGAGTTTTGTCTCAATTATCAGGATAGGCAATTTGCTCGTAAATCTATTTTTAGAATGTCCTTTCATGCCGCATTGAGGACATTGCTAGGTGGACTATAAGACGAATCACTTAGGAGTATCGGACCATTCATGATTGGTCTTACTCTCCTGTTCGGTTCGGTCAAATCGATTCGGAGGAGTATTCTCGTTACAAAAAGTAACGAAGAAGAATAGTTTAGGTTCTCAAGGGCAGATCAGAACAACACCTCGACTGAAAACGAAGAAGAAACTACGGTGACATTTTCTCTTGAAGCTATATATACATACTACATACGTATCTTTAAGGATCCCGACCGACCTAGTGGTACATTCTTGTCCATGTGAGGTTTCCCCTTCAATGATCGCTACAACCGGTCTTTTGGTGACATCATGCATGCCTCAATCCAAAACTCAGCTAAATTTTGCATATACTTATATATAATATACATATGATTCGTTGTATACTATCTGATTCCTAAAACTGATCTATATACACTTCAATCATCGAGCTTCTATAGATGTGGAAATTCCGTATGCCACCAGAGATAATAGTCCTGAAAGCAAGAATTGAATATTTCACAAGAAGAGGACGTATAACGAATAAAGAGATCGATATAGATTGAGATGCTATTTTCGACAAAAAAAAAAAAAAAAAAGAGGGAGATGCTTTAAAAATTAATCAGTTAATACCTTTACCAACAATATTATATGTTCTGACAAATTATTGGAGGGTGTATTTTTACTCACCCACACTAACTATAGGGTATGCTCACCACCTACTCTAATGCTTGCCATGTGTAATCTATACTAACCCTAGTTAAGCCTAATTTAAAAAAAAAAATCTGCTCTATTACTTCCTTATTCATCCCTTCTTCTTCTTATATTGTATTAAAACTTGTCTGTACGCATTTTCTGAGTTTTTCATTCTTCTTGTTGAAACCTACTCCGACAGATTGGAAGAACCTGCTATTTTTCTCTGACTATCAAAAGTCATCTCAGCGAAATATCACCAACTTTGCTTGTAAAATCTCATTTTTCATCATTTTGATCCAAGAAAGGTTTCAAAATCTGAATCTAAGTGTATACAATCAACTGGTTCTTTGCATCACTCGAAGATGGAGTAAGAAACTCATCATCTTGGTGTTCTATCTGTATAAGCATCAAATTACTTAATATTGTATTAAGTTGACACCCTACAATAATCCAAAAAAACATATATATGGAAACCCTAATAATCCTAAAAAGCAAATAAAAGGGAGCTGCATACCTTTTCTAGTTGGAGAAAATAAGTAGGTTCAGCCAATCTGTTGGCGTAGGTTTCAACAAGAAGAATGAAAAACTCAGAAAATGCGTACAGACAAGTTTTAATACAATATAAGAAGAAGAAGGGATGAATAAGGAAGTAATAGAGCAGATTTTTTTTTTTAAATTAGGCTTAACTAGGGTTAGTATAGATTACACATGGCAAGCATTAGAGTAGGTGGTGAGCATACCCTATAGTTAGTGTGGGTGAGTAAAAATACACCCTCCAATAATTTGTCAGAACATATAATATTGTTGGTAAAGGTATTAACTGATTAATTTTTAAAGCATCTCCCTCTTTTTTTTTTTTTTTTGTCGAAAATAGCATCTCAATCTATATCGATCTCTTTATTCGTTATACGTCCTCTTCTTGTGAAATATTCAATTCCTGCTTTCAGGACTATTATCTCTGGTGGCATACCGAATTTCCACATCTATAGAAGCTCGATGGTTGAAGTGTATATAGATCAGTTTTAGGAATCAGATAGTATACAACGAATCATATGTATATTATATATAAGTATATGCAAAATTTAGCTGAGTTTTGGATTGAGGCATGCATGATGTCACCAAAAGACCGGTTGTAGCGATCATTGAAGGGGAAACCTCACATGGACAAGAATGTACCACTAGGTCGGTCGGGATCCTCAACCATACGTATGTAGTATGTATATATAGCTTCAAGAGAAAATGTCACCGTAGTTTCATCTTCGTTTTCAGTCGAGGTGTTGTTCTGATCTGCCCTTGAGAACCTAAACTATTCTTCTTCGTTACTTTTTGTAACGAGAATACTCCTCCGAATCGATTTGACCGAACCGAACAGGAGAGTAAGACCAATCATGAATGGTCCGATACTCCTAAGTGATTCGTCTTATAGTCCACCTAGCAATGTCCTCAATGCGGCATGAAAGGACATTCTAAAAATAGATTTACGAGCAAATTGCCTATCCTGATAATTGAGACAAAACTCGTGATCCTTGCAGTAACAACACGTATGCCTTGATTGTTAAACATATTGTCTAGAAAATATTTGCATTGCTTACTGATACATGCAACGATGGTAATGCTTTAAAGGTTTCTGCATTTGTCATGAATAATCCATATGGATAATTGATTCTGGTGCTACTGTGCATCTGACTTTTAATTCTAGACAGGTATAAGCCTTCAAACCATCCACTAAAACTGTCATTAGTGTTGCTAATGGTAAGGCCTTCCCCATTATTGGGGAAGGCACTGTCTCCCTTTACCTTTAGTCTTGATACCACACTTGTTATTCCTTCCCTAGGTTGTAGTTTATTATTCGTTGCTCAAGTAACTGTGTCCTTACGTCTTGTGATCTTTTTCCCTTATTTTTTTTTTGGTGTTTCAAGGACATTTAGACTTGCAAGACAAAGGATTGTAGTATTAGAAAGAGGAAGCTCTACTACTTGTAGCTGGCATCGAAGAATTCTAGTTTTTTTGACTCAAGCTCTTGTTGTGGAACGTTCTCAAAGGCAGAAGAATAAAGATTCGGAGGTTTGGTTGTAGCTGACATCGAACAATACCAGTTTGCTTATTTCAGTTATTTGCAAAAGTTGTTTCCTCTTGTTTATTAAGATTGACATCTCTAGTTCTAAATATGATTTTTGTGAACTGGCTAAAAGCCATCATATTTCGTTTCCGTCTAGTTTGAATAAAGTTTAGTTCCATTTATGATAATTCATTCTAATGTTTTGGGGTCCATCTAAAACTGCTGTAATGACACTTGGCATCATTCTAGTATAATAGTTTGTTAATGTAGTTGTGGTTGTTAGAAGGGCACAGTAGTAATTGTGAATTGTAATAGGTGACTATATAAGGGAATAGATAGCCCTCATTGTAATTATCTGGTTGTAATACATTCAATTGAAAGATATAAAATTCTTCTCCTTTCTTCCTTTGCTTCTTCTTTCTCAAGCTTTATCTTCCACCGTTAATATGGTATCATCGCTGGTGCTGGCTTGTCGCCATCTCCGATCCTGAAGGGGTTTTCCGCTGTTTTGTTTCTAATCCTGAAGGAGTATTTCGCTTAGAGCTTGGGAGATTTGAGAGTGCTGGAATTTTGAAGTGCGTTTTGATGCGTGTAGAAGATCATGTGATTTCATTTTTGAGATTTTGTGATTCTATATGATTCTGTAATCTTGAAGCTGTGATTTTGGTATTGATTTGAGGGTGCATTTTTGCTCACTCACACTAATTTTGGGGTATGCTCACCATACACCTTATTAGGTGCCATGTGTCCATCCTTCTAACCTTAGTTACTTGCCAATTAAATATATCATTTTCAATTTTTAAACCTAATTTTAAACATTAAAATAAAAAAATAAAAAATAAAAACTCAAACCCTTCAAGTTCCCCACCTAGCCAAACCCCAGAAACAACTACCCACCCACACCACCCTTTCAATTTGTTCTTCAAAGTCTACCCCCACCTAGCCAATCTTCTTCGTGCCATGGTGAATCACCATGTCTCCATTCTCCTTCTTACACTGTAACGCTAATTTTATTTTAGGTTATAAAGAAACCCATCAAATGTCCTCACCAAGAAAATAATCCCAAATTGGAAAATCAAATATGTATGTGCACAGAAATATCCTCACAAGAAATAGAAAGGGATGATTCTTTAGGTGAGGTTGCTATCGAATTTCATTGCTGCAAAGGCGCAGCCATCGTGGTGATCTCCGAATGTTGTTACTGTGGAAGAAAAAGGAGGGAGGGCGGAGGACAAAGTCATGGCAGATTCGCCATACACCCGAAGAAGAAGATTGGATGGGTGGGTGGGTGGAACTTTGAAGAATCAATTGAATGGTTGGCGTGGGTGGGGAATGAAACACTGCTGGGCAGGGTTTGAGTTATTTATTTATTTTTAAGTTTAATGTTTAAAATTAGTTTTAAAATTTGATAATGATATATTTAATTAACAAGTAACTAGGGTTAGAAGAAGGGACACATGGCAGCTAATAAGTTGTATGGTGAGCATACACCAAAATTAATGTGGGTGAGCAAAAATGCACCCTGGATTTGATATGCAAAAGATGTTTCATATGCATTGAAGATTTGGGATTTTTTTCTATTAGAAATTTGATTTAAGAAAGTGTCATTCTTTCTGGTTTTTTATTTTTTTTTATTTTTTATTTTTATCTTGGAGTATTATTCTCTAGAATTTGTGATTCTATTGAAGATTAAACTCTATTTGATTGGTAGAGAAAGTGACATTCTTTCTGGTGAGTCTGTTGAAAATTGAAGTTTGTTGTCTTGGTAAAGAAAGTGTCATTCTTTCTGGTGATTCTGTTGAAGATTAGAGTTTGTTGTTGGATAAAGAAAGTGTTAGACTTTCTAGGAGTAATAGTAATTTTCTTGGAGTAGAAGTGTTTCTGGTGTTGTATCTTGGAGTGTTATTCTCTTAAGATTGTCTGTGTGCATTCAAGATTGTGTTAGTTCAATTGTTTTTTATGGCATCTTCATCATTCAAAATAAAGAACGTGTTGGGTATTCTTACTATAAAACTCAGAGATGACAATTTTGCGAAGTGGGCATTTCAGTTTCAATCAGTCCTTAAAGGATATAAACTATTTGGTAATTTTGATGGCACAATTGTGTGTCCACCTAAATTTGTAGTGAGTGCTGAAATTGGTATCACAAAGGAAGTCACTTCTGCTTTTCTTGATTGGGAATCCGCTGATATGGCACTTATCAGTTTGTTACTCGCTATATTAATAGATGAAGCAATGGAATATGTTCTTAGGTGTAGAACAGCCTTTGAGGCATGGTCAAATCTTATTGGAAGATATGCTTCAGTCTCTAAATCTAGGGTAAATCACTCAAAGACTGAACTGTATACAATTTAGAAGGGTACAAATAATATTGATAAATATTTGTTATGATTGAAAAACATTATGGAACAATTAATTGTTGCAGGGGAAGTAATTTTTGAGAATGATATCATGATTGCTAGTTTGGCTAGTTTACCAAATGAGTATGTTGTTATTAGAACTGTTATCTTGGCAAGAGAATCATCTATTCCATTGGGGAATTTCGTGCCCAACTACTTGGTACTGGAAAGGAAATTGAAGGAGAAATGAATTTGTTGTCTCATAATATGTCTGCTCTCTATGTCCAAGGTGCAAGTTCTAGTATTACCATTGGTTCTAACATGTATGGTCAAGGTTCTTCTTCTGGTGCATCCTCTTCTAATCCTCAAGGACATAATCACATTCCTGCCACCACATGGGAACCCTTATACAGCAGCCATATGGTTCATCTACTCATCCTTCTATCCTAATACATCATTATCTAATCCTCCAAGTCAGCATACTCCACCTTTTGGTTGTGGTTTTGTCAGTCAAAAATTCTGGAAATCAGCAAGGTTTCAAGCCTCAGTCTTCTAATAATGGATATAGATCTTATAATAAGGGTCAGTACAAGAACAATAACAACAACTACAGAAATAGCAATGGCTTTAGAAATGATACAACAATGGTAATAATTACTATCAAGGTGGATTAAGACCAGCTCATAATGGAAATGGTTCTTGGTTAGGCAACACTGAAACAAGAACAAATATTGTAATTGAATTCCAAATTTGTAATAAGAAGGGTCAAACTGTTGCCAATTGTTTTCATAGGAATACAGACACTTCTACTGCTGGTTTTGTTGTTGAAAGCTAAATTTGTGGCAAAATGGGACACTCTGCACTTGATTGCTTCCATAGAGGAAATTACTCGTTTCAAGGATAGTCACCACCATCATCTTTGTCAGCTATGAATGCAGAACAAGCGACTCAATTCATTCCACATGATTTATGGATTGTAGATTTAATATGACACAAAACTACCCGTACAGTAGTTTCTCACTGCAAAGTTTGCTTATTTGTAAAGCTGAAATGTCCTCTAGTTGATCAGTAGATGCTTGTGGGCTAGCAATGCAATAAGTGGTTGCTCCATTCTGGAATTTCATATACAACTTTCAAAGTCCCAGAGAATTGGTCCTAGGGTTCTCAGCCACTGAACTCCAAGAACAACATCACAACCTCCAAGATGGATATCATACAAATCTATAATGCAAGTGTAATTCTGAATTTTCACAGGTATTTGGACCAAAGTGCCCTGAGCAGATACAAAATTATGTGAGCCCCCTGAGTCGATTAGAATGTTGACAGTTTTAAAATTTGATAATGATATATTTAATTAACAAGTAACTAGGGTTAGAAGAAGGGACACATGGCAGCTAATAAGTTGTATGGTGAGCATACACCAAAGTTAATGTGGGTGAGCAAAAATGCACCCTGGATTTGATATGCAAAAGATGTTTCGTATGCATTGAAGATTTGGGATTTTTTTCTATTAGAAATTTGATTTAAGAAAGTGTCATTCTTTCTGGTTTTTTATTTTTTTTTATTTTTTATTTTTATCTTGGAGTATTATTCTCTAGAATTTGTGATTCTATTGAAGATTAAACTCTATTTGATTGGTAGAGAAAGTGACATTCTTTCTGGTGAGTCTGTTGAAAATTGAAGTTTGTTGTCTTGGTAAAGAAAGTGTCATTCTTTCTGGTGATTCTGTTGAAGATTAGAGTTTGTTGTTGGATAAAGAAAGTGTTAGACTTTCTAGGAGTAATAGTAATTTTCTTGGAGTAGAAGTGTTTCTGGTGTTGTATCTTGGAGTGTTATTCTCTTAAGATTGTCTGTGTGCATTCAAGATTGTGTTAGTTCAATTGTTTTTTATGGCATCTTCATCATTCAAAATAAAGAACGTGTTGGGTATTCTTACTATAAAACTCAGAGATGACAATTTTGCGAAGTGGGCATTTCAGTTTCAATCAGTCCTTAAAGGATATAAACTATTTGGTAATTTTGATGGCACAATTGTGTGTCCACCTAAATTTGTAGTGAGTGCTGAAATTGGTATCACAAAGGAAGTCACTTCTGCTTTTCTTGATTGGGAATCCGCTGATATGGCACTTATCAGTTTGTTACTCGCTATATTAATAGATGAAGCAATGGAATATGTTCTTAGGTGTAGAACAGCCTTTGAGGCATGGTCAAATCTTATTGGAAGATATGCTTCAGTCTCTAAATCTAGGGTAAATCACTCAAAGACTGAACTGTATACAATTTAGAAGGGTACAAATAATATTGATAAATATTTGTTATGATTGAAAAACATTATGGAACAATTAATTGTTGCAGGGGAAGTAATTTTTGAGAATGATATCATGATTGCTAGTTTGGCTAGTTTACCAAATGAGTATGTTGTTATTAGAACTGTTATCTTGGCAAGAGAATCATCTATTCCATTGGGGAATTTCGTGCCCAACTACTTGGTACTGGAAAGGAAATTGAAGGAGAAATGAATTTGTTGTCTCATAATATGTCTACTCTCTATGTCCAAGGTGCAAGTTCTAGTATTACCATTGGTTCTAACATGTATGGTCAAGGTTCTTCTTCTGGTGCATCCTCTTCTAATCCTCAAGGACATAATCACATTCCTGCCACCACATGGGAACCCTTATACAGCAGCCATATGGTTCATCTACTCATCCTTCTATCCTAATACATCATTATCTAATCCTCCAAGTCAGCATACTCCACCTTTTGGTTGTGGTTTTGTCAGTCAAAAATTCTGGAAATCAGCAAGGTTTCAAGCCTCAGTCTTCTAATAATGGATATAGATCTTATAATAAGGGTCAGTACAAGAACAATAACAACAACTACAGAAATAGCAATGGCTTTAGAAATGATACAACAATGGTAATAATTACTATCAAGGTGGATTAAGACCAGCTCATAATGGAAATGGTTCTTGGTTAGGCAACACTGAAACAAGAACAAATATTGTAATTGAATTCCAAATTTGTAATAAGAAGGGTCAAACTGTTGCCAATTGTTTTCATAGGAATACAGACACTTCTACTGCTGGTTTTGTTGTTGAAAGCTAAATTTGTGGCAAAATGGGACACTCTGCACTTGATTGCTTCCATAGAGGAAATTACTCGTTTCAAGGATAGTCACCACCATCATCTTTGTCAGCTATGAATGCAGAACAAGCGACTCAATTCATTCCACATGATTTATGGATTGTAGATTTAATATGACACAAAACTACCCGTACAGTAGTTTCTCACTGCAAAGTTTGCTTATTTGTAAAGCTGAAATGTCCTCTAGTTGATCAGTAGATGCTTGTGGGCTAGCAATGCAATAAGTGGTTGCTCCATTCTGGAATTTCATATACAACTTTCAAAGTCCCAGAGAATTGGTCCTAGGGTTCTCAGCCACTGAACTCCAAGAACAACATCACAACCTCCAAGATGGATATCATACAAATCTATAATGCAAGTGTAATTCTGAATTTTCATAGGTATTTGGACCAAAGTGCCCTGAGCAGATACAAAATTATGTGAGCCCCCTGAGTCGATTAGAATGTTGACAGAACAATTTTTAACAAAACCAGTGACCTTCATAGTCTTAAGATGGTGGTGCAGGAGTACCAAACAATGCATATACAGTAATTTATAATTCCTTATTGTTAACTTTTTCATCAGCACAAGATTTAGAATCTTGAACATCAATCAAAATTACTTTTTTTCACAAGTGTGCCATTTGAAATATTTCTCTTTACAATGGAAACACGGACCATTTTTTCTATAAAAATCTACTTATTTAGGGGTTAGTCTTCTTACAGTAGGGATTCGAGATTTATTTTCAAGCAAAGTGTTGGAATTAAGAGTTTGTAAAGGTGATCAAAAACTAAGTTGCAGAAACATTAGAGAAAGATTTCACTTTTAAGTCAGACAATTTAGCATCAATTTGATGTGCAATTGCTGAAGCTTCCAATACATCTTTGGGCCTTTAGAGTTTCATATTGTGCCTGAGTTCTGATTTCAGACCTCCAATAAAATAAGATTTGAGGAGAGATGTGATGATTTCCCTCGTTGGATTTGCTAAGCGTCTGAACTCCATTATATAGTCACACTAGGTACAAGTTTGCCTCAATTTAATCAAGCTTTCCGCAGAATCCTCCAATTCCGATGGACCAAATTCCTGGCATAAAACCTTTGAAAATTCTTCCCATGAAGGAAAGTTTTCCAAGCAACCCTTGAAACCATTGCAAAACCTCTCCCTCCATGTGAAATTATGCTAGTTTTACCTTCTTCAAATCTCCAATGTTGAAGAACTCAAAATAGTGTTCTGCTCTGTAAATCCATCCCATTGGATCATCACATTCAGTAAATCTTGGAAATCCACCATCAAGAATGGATGTTGCGTTTAATGGTTGAATTTTGCCCAAACTCTTGGTGATTGCAATTCGAATTCATTTATTCATGATATTGTTGATCGCCGAGTGTGGCTTCAGAAGATTCTCCCATTGAAACACCATCGCGCTAAAAGAGACTGCAATTGATGATGAATCACATCTTGGGTTCACTTGAATTTCTCTTGCGATGCCTTAAACTTTTCTTGCGAAACCTGGAATTCATCGATCTTGGATTCCAAATTAGAAACCCTAGACTCCATGGTTTTTCGTGAAGCTTGATGAGTCATACAACATGAAGGATTAAGGGGATCGAAGATTGGCTGATACCAATTGTTATAACCATTCTTCACTTTTTCCTTGCTTGTACAATAAGTAACAACATAATACCACAACTTTTCATTTGTTACAACCTGCTATTTATCTTCTAACTGCTAACTAACTACTAGCAACCATGTACACATGTCATCATCTTATTAAGCCACTTGGCAGTATCCTATCACAATAGCTACACTAAGGTGAATCTTCTACTCTATTGCGGAGATGCTTGAACATCAGTACATAGAGATAAGGGTTGCAGCCACCATTACAAGAAATGTTATTTGGAACCCTCCCATATCCATTTTTGTTAAAATAAATGTTGATGGTGCATGGAAACCATCAGGCAAGGCTGGTTTAGGTGTTGTCATACGGGATTGTGGAGAATGTTATTGGGAAGGAAACACTGCCATATTCTCAAATCATCTATTGAGGAAATTGAGGTAGAGGCTGCACTTGTAGGGCTGGTATTAGCTAATGACATGGGCCTGGAAAACATCATGGTTGAAAGTGATTCCAAAGTTTTTGTGGATAGTGTCATAAAGAAGTCAATTAAAAGCATATGGAGAATTTACCCCATCATGTAGGAGATATGGAGGTTATTTTCATCTTTCACTCAAGTTCGGTGGAAATAGATTCATAGAGAAGCAAACAAAGCAGCACATGAAGCAGCTAGTCATAGTATCGATAGGGTGTGCCGTCGACGATGGGCCACGCAGCCTCATCCCTCTCTGGTTTTGATTTTGTCAAAGGACGGGTTACCATGTCCATCGAGGAACGTAAATCAATGTTAAGCAAAGCTTAACTCGGCCTGCCTTTCTTTTAGTGCCCTTGTTGTAAGCAATATATAATCACTATGAACCAAAGATCATAGACATGCCATTAAGCCATGAGAACAAGAACAACAATTAGACTTAATGAAGACAGAACATAAGAAACATACATGCAGCAGCCGATGAAGATGATGAAGCCATATCAGCCTATTAACAATTAACCTTCTCCTATTTGACAATAACCAGTATGCTCTCTGAGAATAGGTCTAAGATCAAGATGAGTCATGTATTACAAGAGCAGTGGCTAGTGTTTATATATTCATTATAATTCGTACGGTTCTCCTATTAGAATCAGTATAGGACTCAATTATCCATTTCATATGTATAAACACAATCTCAATCCATGTTCAAGTCACTAATACTCCTCATAAGTACTCTCAATCCTACAAGAATTAGGATTATTTACTGCCTGTTAATTTAGACTTTTTCATATCAATTCATACACTACAACCAGACACAATGTCAATTTCATACTCATATTCTAACATTCTCCCACTTGAGTATGAAATATAACAACCAGGTTATTGAATTATGGAAGTGATCACTAAGTCTAATTTAACCAAGACGCTTATCTTCACATTCAAATTCACCAATACATTTCAAAGCACAGGAAACTAGAACTTCATCTGTACATTCACAAAATTAATTCAAGAATCACAAAAAAATACTTCAATTTGTATTTTGTAAACATGTGCATAATATAAAGTCATATCATATGACTCCCACTAATCTTAACAAAGCTAAATAACCTCAACTAATCAATGAAAACCTATAGTTCCAAAAATGTCTCAACAAAACCATAATCGATTTTCTAGAAAATCAAACTATTTGTACCATACTTGACCAATCTCGAAAATATCGAGCATCGGTCAACGTTATACCGTCAAGGACCCATAAGAGTTTCCCTCCAACCAGGAGGCCAATCAGAAGCTAATCATAGCGCGACATGTGTCAACATCGAAAGCCAATCACAACACAACACGTGTCAATGTCAGAACAAAGCTAGAAACTCTCTTCTATAAAAGGAGATCATTCTCCCACAATATTTCCTAATGTCATTTGTACTAAATCATTCACTTGTACTCACTAAAGGAGAGCTTGCACTTATGTACTTTTGTAAACCCTTCACAATTAATGAGAACTCCTCTAATCCGTGGACATAGCCAATCTGGGTGAACCACGTACATCTTGTGTTTACTTCCCTATCTCTATCCATTTACATACTTATCCACACTAGTGACCGGAGCAATCTAGCGAAGGTTGCAAACTTAACATTTTCTATTGTACCAAAGTCCTCACTAATTTTGTGCATCAACACGAACTATTATTCATAAATTTTGTTTCCCCGTACAATCAATCATCCATAATGGAAAGATTAAACCCTTATTGAAAACCAAAATAACAACAAAGTAAGGAAATAAGATGGAACACTATCTAAACAAATTATACTAGCTAACTAACTTGTACCTTAAGGTCTGCAACTTCAGCATCCAAGAACAATCAAGGAAGCACCAAATGCAGTCCTCAAAGCTTTGATTTCTTGTTCACTCCCACTTGTCAAACGATTCTAAAACTCCCATCTTCGTAACATGTCCCTTGAACACATTATTTGGTAGTGCTTTTGTAAGTGGATCTACAATCATTAAACTGGTTGCCAAATACAAAATTTCGATTTCTGCTTTCTTGACAACTTTTCTAACCTTAGGAAATTTAACATCCATCAATCTCGAAGCTGAAGTCCTTTTATTATTCTTAGAAAAGAACACAACAGCACTGTTGTCACATAACATCTTCATAGGTCTTTTCACAGAATCTACAATCCTTATCTCATTGACAAAATTTATGAGCCAAACTGCTTGCTTCATCCCTTCAAAACAAGCAATAAACTCGGCTTCCATTGTAGAGGTTGACACAATGGTTTGCTTGGCACTTTTCCATGAAACAACAGCTCCATTCAACATAACTACATAGCCACTGGTGGACTTTCTTTCATCTCTATCACCTGCACTATCTAAGTCTGTGAATCCTACTAAATTCAATGAATTTTCTCTACCATATACTACCATATGTCCCTTTGTTCTCTGCAAATATCTTAGGACTTTCTTTTCAGTAACCCAATGAGCCTTACCTAAGTCCTTCATATTGAATTTTTTTTAAGAACGGCCTTGGTTTCTTGCAATAATTGTTTATCAGAACTGGTCAATAGAATATCATCAACATACAAAATGAGAAAATAAACTTGGAGCCCTTGAACTTGAGATAAATGCAATCATCTAACATGTTTTTTGTAAAACCATGTGCAGTGATTACTTGATCAAATTTGAGAAACCATTGTCTTGAAGCTTGCTTGAGTCCATAAATAGATTTATTAAGCTTACAAACCATACTCTATTTCCCCCTTTCAACAAATTTGGGAGGCTGAATCATGTATATGTCTTCAAATAAGTCTCCATTCAAAAATGCAGTCTTCACATCCATTTGATGCAATTCGAGATCAAAATAAGTTGTTAAAGCCATGATTACCCTCATAGAATCCTTGTAAGAGACATATGAGAAAGTATCGTTGTAATGTATTCCTTCTCTGGAAGTGAAACCTTTTGTAACTAGTCTAACCTTATATCTTTCAATTTTCCCAGCAGCATCTCTTTTGGTTTTATAAACATACCTGCACCTGATAGGCTTGATGTGTGATGGAGCACTAACCAATGTCCAAATTCGAACTCGGCCTCTTGAACACATTGAATTGCTTGATTTAAGGTCACTAGATCATCTATATCTCCCAAATCGAACTTGGCTTCTTGTAGATGTTCATAATCTTATGAAATAGCAGGTTTTCTAACTCTTTCTGATTTTCTCAATGTGGGTTGGACTAATAGCTTATCTGTTTCATTTAGACATTGATCTTGAACTTGAATGTTCTCAATGTTTGATTGACCTACTATTTCTTTAGTGTCTTGCATTACTACATTCTCATTCCATGACCTGAATCACTGTTCGATCTGTGCACCCTTAGCAATATTGGGACGACTCATAGTCCAACTGTGATGAGTTGTCAATATGTTGCTCAATTTCTTCAAAAACAAAATTGTCTTGCACTATGTTTGACACGTCATCATCCTCGAGAAATACTTCATTGTGTGTTTCATGCACCCTAGTATGTGCTTCTAGATAATAGAACTTAAAACCTTTTGACTTCTCTGAATAGTCAATGAAGAAACATGAATTGGTGCTTGAATCAAGTTTATTCTCATTCGGATTATAAAACCTTGCTTTAGCTTTGTAGCCCCAAACATGAAAGTGTTCAAAGCTTGGTTTCTTTCCTATCCACATTTCAAAAGGTGTTTTAGGCACTGCACTGCTTTCGTAGGAACTCGATTTAGAATATAGTTTCTAGTCTTCAAGGATTCACCCCAAAGAAAACCTGGTAACTTTGACCTGGAAATCATGCTTTTTACCATTCCTACCAAGGTTATATTCCTTCTTTCAGCTACACCATTCTGTTGAGGTGTTCTATGAGTAGTATATTGAACCATAATGCCTTGTTGCTTAAGAAAATGAGCAAAAGGTACTTTTTGTTGACCTGCTTCTGTTTACCTGCTAAAATATTTCCCTCGCCTATATGATCTAACAATTTTAATTACAGTATTTAGTTGTATCTCAACCTCATTTTTAAAGATTTTGACGCAATCAAGGGCAGATAACTTTTCACTTATAAGAAAGTTATGGCAATGTCTGCAAAAATCATCAATGAAACTCACAAAATATGAGTTCCCACATATGGTTTTAATAGGAAAAGGGCCACAGATATCAGTATGTATAATTTCAAGTAAACTTTGACTTCTCTTTGTATCCAATTTCCTAACATTGGTCATCTTTCATTTTAAGCAATCTACACACTAAGGTGAATTCTTAAAATCAATGGTAGGGATCAAATTCGACTTAGACAACTAAGAAATCCTATCTTTTGAAATGTGCCCCAATCTTTTACGCCAAATCATGAAAGAGTGATCAGAACCGTGCATCCTTTTGGTTGTGCCTGTAAAACTTGTAGGTGACTCACTTCAAATGTGCACTATAATCTCCATAGGTGATCAAACATGAATGCTTTACCAATTAATGACCCATTGAAGAAAAACTTAATACATTTGTCATCATCAATGAACACATACTTATGATTAACCAATTTTGATGTAGATATCAGGTTTCTTCTCATGGTGGGGACATACAATACATTATCCCATTGCATTATGAAACCTATGTTTAGCCTTAGTCTAACCATTCTAATAGCTTCTACATTTACCCTTGTCCCTTCTCCAACATAAACGTTGAAACAATTAGTTTCCTTTTGTTTCTCAAAACCATGCAATGAATTTGTGACGTGCACTGATGAACCTATGTCTAACCACCATGAATTAATAAGGATCTCAATGAGATTCGACTCTTCACAGACATACACATCAACCTTCCCTCTAGGCCTTAATCATTCTTTAAAAATTTCACAATCCTTTATATAATGACTCTTGGTTTTACAGTGATAACATCTAACTTTCTCTATATTTTTAGTCTTCATCTTAAAATTGTTAGATTTAGGGGAATTGAAATTCTTAGCAAGCACAACAGATTTATCTCCAAACTTGAATTTAGAGATTTTACAATAATTGAAGTTGTTCCTTTTGGTGTTTTGTACAAGGTTAATCGATTCTACTTCCTTGTTTTTCTCTTGCTTTTTTCGATCTTCTTCTTCCACACATTGAGCTATAAGCTCATCCACTGTCCAGGTTTTGTCTTATGTGTTGTAAGAGACTTTCAGTTTACTGAACTTCAACGGCAAGGCTTGTAGGAACATAAAAACAAGTTGCTTCTCACAAATTTTCATGTCTAGTGAATTGAGTTTCTTAGCTGCATCAGTCATCTTCATGATGTGATCCCTAATTGATCATCCCCTTTGAAATTTATAAGTGGTGAGAAAAGTCATATATTGAGCAATCTCTCCCTTCTGTGATACTTTGAACTTATCTTCAATTGCCTTGAGATAATCAAACGCAAGGTCACACTTCTTTATACCTCCTCGCACAATTTCTGTCATTGCACTTTCCAATATTGAAAGTGCAACCTTATTTGCCTTTGTCCACCTTTCAAAATCAACATTTGCTGCTTTAGTGCTCTTATCAATAAGAGGTGCAGGTTGCGGTGTATCAAGTGCAATGTCATACTCATTGAGTGTCAAAAGCAACTCAATCTCTCTTCTCCACATCTTGTAGAGTCTTCCACTAGTAAGTATTGGCATTGAAGCCAAGTTAATTGATTTGAGTGAAACTGCAGCATCAATAATGAAATCAGCACTATTCCTGATTTCTATCTACTTCACTCCAAATCATACACAATGAACCAATTCAATCATATATATAGCCTTACAGAAGAAAGACATATAGGGGGCGTTTGTTGCGCCGGATTATTTCGAACTGGACTAGCTTCAAGGACTAAGCTCAATTGGCTTAGACTAGACTAAGCTGGACTAACTTAGTGAAGCGTTTGGTGCAGTATTGGACTAAGAAGCTGGATAATAACAAATTCTAATATTATATTATTTAATATATAAATTATTAATATTTTATTATGATCTAGGTGACCGGTAGGGGTGGGTTCAAAAAACCGAAAATCGAAAAAAACCGAAAACCAAACCAGACTGAAGCCGAAAAAAACCGAACCGAAAAAAAAACCGAACCGAAACTCTCAAACCGAACCGAACCGAATCTGCCCAGTTCTGTTTCGGTTTTTGAGGTTCGAAAACCAAACCGAACTGAACCGAACCGATATATATTTAATTATTTTTTTCAATGTTTATAAATAGTTTAGTCATACAATTATAACAAAACAGAACTTGTTGTGAAGTTGGTTAGTGAAACTTTCCAAGCTGGTGGAGCGCATGGGTTCGAACCCTCTTCACGCCCCCCGGATTTTGGGATTTTTTTTAATTTTTATAATCAAATCAATAAAACCCTAGCAGCCACACTTTTTCTATTTGTCATTCCCCTCATCTCTCTCTCGTTCCCTAGCGCAGCCACACCTCCAGACTTCCTCCATGCCTCCAATTTCTCCCTCCTCTCTCTCTCGTCCCCTCTTCTCTCTCAGTCCTCCCTCAAGCTCCAGCACCGATCCCCATGGCTGCGAGCGTGCAGACCCTGCAGCAACCCTTCTTCTCTCTCAGTCCTCCCTCTGCCTCCAGCACACCCATCCCCATGGTTGCGAGCGTGGTAACCCTGCGGCAACCCTTCTTCTCTATTAGTCCTCCCTCTGGCTCCAGCACCCATCCCCATGGCTGCGAGCGTTCTGACCCTGCGGCATCCCCTATTCTCTCTCAATCAAAAGGTATTCCTCTCACTCACCGTCGCCGTCTCCAGCACCCATCCCCGTCGCCGTCTCTCAGCGATATTTCTCTTATCCCTCTCACTCGCCGTCGACTTTCTCTCGCCAGTTCAAGGCTCAAGTGTCGACCCACAAATCCCCTCCTTTGCAAGGTTAGTCTCTCACCCCATGATGCGTTTTGCAGATTTTTTTTTTCAATTTCGTTGGTTCTGAACTTCTGATGAATTTGATTTGTAGCTTCTAAATTTCATGGTTTTGCAATTTGTTTTGGGTATGCTGGATTTGGTTAGGTAACTTCATTTATGAACACTATTAGACTATTAGTTGAGGTTTGATTAATTTGTGAGAGTACATACGGTTTGATTAATTTGTTTTGGGTATGCTGCTGCTGAAGCCTGGATTTGGTTCTGCAAGTGTAGCTTTATGACTATTAGATTTAGACTATGAGTTGCTGCAGATTACTTGTTGTTTGTTGTGTCTGAGATTGTGAATAACTAGTTTAATCCATCTGGTAGTAAATTTAAAGTGGAAGCGGAGAGGAAGATTTTGGAGGTG